>CM053581.1:565180466-565199052 GCA_028627135.1 Pseudochirops cupreus
AATGACATAAACTCTAAACTGGGTATCTTGGCCTACAAGAGAGCAGGGGGAAAGGGAATGAGAAGGGGGAGGATAGAGGGGAGGGCAGGTTGGGGGGGAGGGTTGTTAGAAGCACACACTTTTGTAAAGGGACAGGGACAAAGTAGAGAATAGAACAAGAGCGGGGTGGAATAGGAAGGAGGGAAATATACAGCTACTGGGGTAGGGAGATCCATCTTGCCCTACCTCAAAGTCAGAGGGGTGATAGTGGAGGATATAGGAGAGAGCTGACTGAGGGGGGAGGGGGTATACAGTGGGATTGCTGTTTTGGGGTGGTGGGTAGAGGAAAGACAGGGAGAAAATTTGTAAATCAAAATCTCATGGAAATGAATGATGTAAACTAAAAATAAACAAAAGTTTAAATTAAAAAAATATTACTAAAGGCAAAAAGACAGGCCATATGGCTGGAGGCTGAGATGTGTGCAGAAGGAGCCTGGTTAGATAGATTAGCATCAGATTATGGAGGGCCATGAATACCAAAATAAGGAGTTTAAACTTTTTTCTGCAGGCAATGGAGAGTCACTGCAGGATGGTATAGGAAAGAGCATGAACTTGGAATCAGGAGAACTCCGGATAGGACTCCAGCCTCTACTTTATGCAGTGTGACCCCCACCAAGTCGTTAACCCTTTTCAGCCTCCATTTCTTTATCTCTACAATGGAGATAATAGCACCTTCCTCCTAGGATTAGCAGTGTCAAATTAGTTATATTGTACGCAAAACATTTTATAAACCTTAAAATACAATATAAACGTCAAGCTCTTTCTGTGCCATAGAGTAGACATCAGACTAAGCATTGCCAAGATTAAACTGGATGGAAGAAAGTCTGGAGAGACCACAGGCAAGAGGATGGGTTGGGAGATAACTGAAATAGTTTAGATGGAGAGTGTGTGGGATAAAAAAAAAAAGATCCCTAAATCACTCAGAGACAGCTCAAGGTGAATAGAGAAAGGTCTCTTTATTAGCATCTTGCAAGAAGCAGGCAGTCCAACCACTGAACAAAAAGTTCCAGGGGGGAGGGCCGAGGACCCCAAGGCAGAAGGGTTAATTTATGCTAGCCAGGTGGGGGGGGTGGAGTTTGGGAGGGGTTAGGGAGGAGTTGGGGCTTAAAGGGACATGTACTTTCTATATTCACTGCACAGGCAGTGAATCTGAGGATTCTGCCCGTGAAAAACTGAGGGGCGGGGCGAGAGAGGAGGTGTGTTTTTTGCCTTGACAAGTCTCTAGGTAACTTTTGGTCAAGGAGGAATGACATAAGTCCAATATGGCGGTTGGGATGATGGGCTTGATGTGCCAAGTTTGGAAGCTAGACTGATTAGGGGTTTCAAGAGGTCCCATCTTGGGAGGGAGTCATCTTCTGATAGTGCTTTTCAAGGTTCCTAAGAAGCTGGCCACTAAGAACAAAGGAACTATGTATTTCTCTAAGAATACTTGAGGGACTGATTCATGGGAAACTATCTAGCAAACTTTGGAAAAAGACTTTGAGGCTGGGGTAAGGGGGCTGCAGAGTTAGTGTTAGTGCCTTTATGGCTGAAGGAAAATGTGACTTTTACAGCTCATTACACAAACTTATTACAAGCTGACATAGGTGCCTGAACACAGGTGAGATTTTACAAATTGAGGTTACAACAAAGCATCCCAGATCTTATCATTCCCCCTCAACAGATAAGACACAAATTCATTTGGGGACAAGGGACGAAGGTCTCAGCTTCCCAAGCTGCTTCATGCTAAAAAAAAAAAAGGTCGCAGCGCTGTCTTTGTCCAAACAAGAGGGGGGAGAGGGAGGTCCATCAGTCAAGGGGCAGGGGCTACAGCCACTGTCTGGAACTCAGCAGACACCAGATCCAAAGGTGCTGGGCCTAAAAAAAAATACTAATCTAGCAAAGTGAGCAAACAAACAGAAGCCTAGAAGAAGTAGGAAAATGACCAGAAGTAGAGTGAGTATGGGCTAGTATAATGCATTACTCAGACTATTTAACTGTCCTTAATATCTCCACCTGCTACATAGACTAGGTGCCTCATAAAATATTTTTCACTAACATAATTGCAAACCTTAAAAAAAAGAAGTTTCTGACTTAAACCTCACAACTGAACAGCAGACATACATCCTTGTTTCACAAAGCTTGTCTATCCTCTAATTGGAAGAAAGAGATACTTCAGAAATTGAATCTTTTACAAAAACACTCAGTTACAAATGTTAACTCTTGCTTAGTTCATGGAATAGCCACAAATCCATATTGGAGCAGCAAACACTGTTCTGCTTTACAACTTATTACATCAATTTAACAATACTCAATTGAAAACTTCATAAACCTTCAGAAATTGTCACATAAGATTTTCTAACAGTAAGGGAGATCAAGGTAACACAATAAGAACAACACAAAGCAATAATTTAGAGCTGTAGCAGTTCCGGTGCAGGCCTGGATTCCTGGAGAAGCTGTCCACATCGTCCTTTCTAGGTCCCTTGGCTCAGATGTTCACTCAGGAGCAAAGGCACAGTCAGACTGGAGAGGGGCCTACAGAGACATGATTTAACACCAAAGGCACATATAAATGGTTCAATTTTCTAGCCATGCAAGGCTAGGTTCACACAGAGTCACAAGAAGTTCAGTTTTTTAGCTAGTTTTCTAGGGCTAGGCACAAAAAATTACAATGAAATTTCACAAACAATTACAACACTGCATCAAAAATCCAAACTTCTGATGTTATTACCAAACATGCTCAAGGTTTGAGTTTCCATGATAGAGAAATTCTTGAAAGCCAATCTTATGCACCTATATAGTTCTTATAAGAATCAATTTGATCCTGTTGCTTTATTCAAAATTTTATAATCCAGTTACAAATCTTTCTGCTTTCTAAAAATACTTCCTCACACACTTTCAACATACTTAAACCTTTCTGAAACTGATATCAATTATCTAGAGACAGGAGGGGCTTGTATAAACCCTCATTTGTCCCCAAACCTTCCTAGCTGTCTTTCATGTTTCCCATCAAAACTATTTATTCAGTTTATTCAGCTTTCCTTTACATTTGTTAACCTCAAAACAAGATGGTTCATATCTTTTACTGACTACTTGCTTTGATCAGTGAAACTTGCTACAGAAGGAATAAGCAGGGACATGTGACATTCCAAATATGGCAGGATAAAACATCCTTGGCTCTGTTTAAATTCAGGTAAAGTCACAGATATCCATCCATCCAGTATTAGGTACCACCTCACAGCTAGACTCAGGAATAGGTGGGCACATTCCCTTTTCAAAGGAATTTCATGGGCAATTTGCCAGAGGGGTCCTATCCCAGCTGAGACTGCAATCGCCCCTTCAGCCTTTACCAAATGTAGACTTCCACCTGTTATCAGTATAGGATCATGCTCCCTCCGATTAGCTTGTGGAGCATTTGATGCAGGCACTGACTTATGCAGACCACCATACCTGATTCAAACTCCAAACAAAATTTAGTTATGGTCCCAAATGCCCTTCTCCTCTCCTCAAACAGAAAGTCTCATTAATCACAGCTTAGAGCCAGTTCTCTTATTTATTCATTTTCCTTATGGCCCTAAGGCCAAAGGCTCTATATACTTTAGCAAATGAGAGACCACACTTTGTCCTACACAGAGAGGAAATGAAAACCCAGACTGGCCAGTGGAATCAGAAAGGGAGGAAAAGAGAGATGAGATAAATACTAGGAGGCCTGATAATGAATTAGCTGTTTGTGGGCAGAGGTAAGAATTAGCGATTTCAGTTTTGTGACTGAGTGACAAGAGAATGACGGTTCCTTGAAAAGACACAGAAGCAGAGGCAATGGACTGCTGGTGTGACTGTGGGGGGAAGGAAGGAGTGGTAAACCCCACTACCCTTTCTACAATTTCCCACACAAATTCTCTCCCCTTCTGGCCCTGGACAACAAATTCTCTTCCTTCTTAGACCTCTCCAAGAATTCTCCCCCTGGGCCTGCTGTCCAGGGACTGAATTCCAAACTTAATGCTTTTCTTAAGAGATTTGGGGGCTCTAAGTTTCTGTCAAACCCCCCTAACAATTATCTTTGCAATATGATTTGCTTGAAATTATTCCGCTAGCTGTTTTATGGCTGGCAATACCCTGACTATGAAGTCTTTTCTTTCCCCCCTACCTCGGGGCCAGCGATGGAATCCAAGTTCCCTCTTCTAACAAAATTGTGAAGTGGTTAATGATGTCCTCACTAAGCCTAGTCTTGAATATTGCAGAGGTCCCCCACAGACCAGGTGTCTGCCTGGCCAAATCAGGCACCCTTAGTGAGCCTCCCATCAGGTTAGTTCATGGGAAGCTTTCATTCTCTTTCTTTGGTTATAAAGTAACTGCATATTCTGGAGGTTCCTCTAACAGCCCTTCTATTGGCCCTTTCCTTTTTGGCTCAGGTTGCTCAAGACTGTAGGCTGCAAGTCTTTCAGTAAGAACAATACTTGGGCTGACTACTACCCTGCCTCCCCTCTCCCTCCTCCGACCCTATCTCAAAAGACAAAATGAGCAAAGTGTGTCCCCATCAGACTTGTAGAAAAACTGGGAGATGAAAGTTCAGGGTCTTAGGGATCAAGGAAAATGTTTTTAAGGAGAAACTGGTGAACAATGAAAACAATAGCTATTAAACACCTTGTTAGGCTTATGGCATTGTGCCAGGTAACAAGGAAACAAGGATGAAGAATAATATACAGCCCCTGCCCTCCCTGCCCTGAAGGAGACAAATAAATGTTAGGCAGAATACGAAACGGGTAGGGATGAGGAAAGGAGGTAGGGAAGAGCCCAAAGTGGAGCACTTAGAGGTTTGGGAACCGGAGGGCTAATCCATTCTGGACCTGATTTTCAGTAACAAGGAAAAACTGGTGGCTGAATTGGGAATCATGGAAAACTTATACTTAGCTTCCTAGATAATTTCTGAGGATTCTGCTGTCAGAAAACAAGGGATGGCATTGTCTCCTCATTGTCTATCTTTATGCCTTTAATTTATTCTTCCTGTCTTATTACTCTTTGTCAAATGAAAAAGAGAAGCTGGCATCCTTGTTTTATTCTTGTATTTACTGGAAAATCTAAAATTTCCACATTGCAAGCTTTTGGTTTTAAAAATACACAAAAAAGGTCCTGTTTTATAGAGTTTTTAGTATAAATGAGTGTTGTGCTTTGTCAAAGGGATTTTGCTAATTTACTGATATGTGGTTGGGATATTTTTGTTTTTAATAAAATTATATTAATTTTTTTAATGATGAACCATTCTTGCATTCCTAGTATAGATCCAATTTGATTATAATGAATTGTCTTGGACAAATTGCTGGAAAATTTAGGGAGTAAAAATTCCATGTAGATTTGTGACACAGGAGAAGAAGATGAGGCCTAGCTTGACATGCATACTCAGTTTGGAGAAAGCACATTTCAAAGGGTTCAGGAGAGGCACTCAGGATCCCAGAACCTAAAATCCCACAGGGAATATCAATGATAGGACAGATGGGGAACACTCAAGGTGCTTGCTGTCAGCATGCTGACATGGAGACACAATTCCGACAAGAAATAAAAGAGCAAGTTGTTTAGCAATAAAAGGTGGGTGCATGATGAATCAACATAGATTTTTCAAAAGGTGTGTACAGAATAAACATGGAAGAAGGAAGAGCAGGTAAATCAAGACGAATACAAAAGCACTACTTTGAGCAACAGCTCATCATCACCCAAGCTGGCCAGGAAAGGCCAAGATGAAAAAAAGAGCAGAGCTTAGGGTATTGGGGAGGTGGCAGGGGTCAGAGGAAAAGAAGCTGCTCAGAGTGGGTGGAATTCATGGATAATGGGGAGGGCTGCTGCCACCAAGGAGACTGACTGATCTTAGAACAGACAGAACCAAAAACACTAACGAGGGGTGGGGGAGGATGGCCAATGAAAAGGGCACCTCCCCTTCATGCTCAGCTAGTCACCAGTTCACATCCCAGCTCCAAGGCTAAAGGTAAATCAGGGATTCTCCTGAGTTTTCATCCATTTCATTTCTAGGGGGCTGAAGGCTACATGGCCTCGGAGGTTTCTGACAGCACAGGAGTTAGGATCTGATAAGGAAGAAGAGAGGAAATTTAGTTTGCCTTGAGAAGTCTCAATTCACTGGGCCTGGATCAAAACCTCTCATTCACTGATGATGATTTCCAGAGGATCACAGAGAATGGAAGCGACCAAAGGATGAGAGGAGGGTGACTGGTTCTCTAAGTTTAAAAGAGATAGTGGAAGTCATGAGGTGCTTGTGCCTGGACTCCAATTCCAAGATCACATTTCTCCCTAGTCTCAAAACACTATCCCCAACAGTTTTCTCCCCAGCCCAAGGATGCTATGCCTAGCAATAACTCACGAGTGGGCCCCAGTAAGACAAACTACTTTTCCCCATAATTACTCACAAGTGGGTACCAGTAAGATAAACTCTCTTTCCCCATCACAAGAACAAGCTGACCTCTGAAAAAATTCTCTCGTAGACACAGGACTATCTTGCAAACACAGAATTACCATGTATTAATACCCAAAGTTATCATATTCAATGCAGAGGTTAAGTTGATGAGGGGCCAGAAATGTGGAGGGAGAAACCCCAGGGATATAGGGATCGGGAGACCAGAGTTCCCAGGGCAAGGTCGCCTGGAATGAATTCACAGACTCAAGCATTCTTTAAGTCAAGGTGGTAAAGATTTATTGTTACACTATATAGCAGGCAAGAGTTCTTAGGGAACCTGCAACCTTAGAGGGGTACAGTTAAAATTTATATAAGATAAACGGTAGTGTAACATGTGCCAAATATGTTAACTAGGTGAGTCAGGGTGGGATTAAGGAGTGGTCAGCTCTTAAAGGACCATGCACTTTTAATATCTACTGTGCAGGTATTTTACCCAGAGTTCACTGGGAAATAGTCTAAGGGGTGGGGGGGCTACAGAGAGGTGTGGTTTCAGGTCTGAAATGTCACTAAGTCAGCTAGTGGTCAGGGCTGACTGAGAAATACCCAGGCTGCCCCCATCAATGTCTTGTTAAACAAAATAAACTTAAGGGAGTATATATATGACTAAGTCTAGGATACATATGATAGGTTAGTGAGTAGTAAATATCTTTATGACCCAGTTCACTGTCAGTTCTAACTACTAAATTCTATAGGTACAGCTGGCTACTACTGTATCAGGAAGAGAGAGAAGTATTCTGTTAGGGCAAGCTGCCCTTGGCCTGGAGAGAAACTGCCTGAGATAGTGTTTTGAGGCTAGGGAGAAATGTTATTTTGGAACTGGGGTTCAAGCACAGGCACCCAAGCATCCTATCAAAGCTACAGACACCAACTCTCAAAGCTATCTTATTACAAAGGGAACAGACCAAAAATACACCCCTGGGAAACCCCTTTCCTTGGTTTCCAGTAGTGAATGATGCCTGTGACCAATGTTTTAAGTTATCACCTAATTAGCACATCTGCCAGATAATCCACTACTTTTCCTATATAAGCTTTAGCATCACTCCTGTTAGGCTGCAAGTTCCTTAAGGAATGTAAGTTCCCTAAAGAGCTCTGCTTACTATATTGGCATTACAATAAACCTTTGCCGACTTGACTTAAAAGAATGCTTGAGTCCATGAATTCATTCTAGACAACCCTTGACAGTACTCCAGTCTTTTTTTGGGGGGAGGGAGGGCGGGCAGTCCTTAACCTCTCAAACCTCATCATTTCTCATTTCTCTGGCACCCAATGTGGGGTCAGTACTTCAGTCTTTGAGGGGTCACCCCCAAACCTCAACAGAAGGGAGAGAGGGGGAGAATTAGGAGAGGGGGGAGGGAAGGCAGGCATCAGCAAACTGTAGGCCAAGTAATAGATCTGTTCTATTTGTTCTTAGAGAGTTAAATGGGCAAATGATGCAAAGAAGCAAATTTTAGTTCAATCTTAGGAAAAGTTCTCGACAATCAAAATTGCCTAAAAGTGGAATGGGCCACCTTGAGAAGTAGTTAAGAGAGGCTTCCTGGCTCCTTGGGTGTTTCCAAACAAAGGCTAGATGACTATTTGGGGGGCATATTGCACACAGAAATTTTTTTCAGCTTTATGTTGAACTGGAAGGGATCTCAGTGCTCATCTAATTCAAATTCTAAAATACAGTCTGATAAGCAAAATGAATACTGATGTCCCCTACCCCCCAAAAATCCTTTGATTCACAGAGAATGTTAATCTACCATTTATACTACTACTTTATGATTTTACCTTCAATAAATCATTCATCAATTTATTACAAAGATACCTAAACTAGGATTTAATATTAAATAACCTCTAACATTAAAGAATTGGTTAATATAACAGACAGTACTCCAGCTACTGCCCTCCTAGATCTTGTCATGGTGGAGGGGTGGTTGTGCCTAGCTCAACTAAAATATGAGCTATGCTGTGCAGTTACCAAGATGGACAGGTTATAGTGGAAAATTCTATCAAAAATGTATCCAGTGGAGAAGGATATGGCAAACCACTCCAGTATCTTTGCCAACAAAACCCCATGAAGAGTACTAAAATGATAAAAGAGATGACACTGGAAGATGAGCCCCTGGAGTCAGAAAGTGTCCGATACACTAGTGGGGAAGAGCTGAGGCCAACTACAAGTACTTTTAATAGTAATGAAGCTGCTGGATCAAAGCCAAAAGGAAGCTCAGCTGCAGATGAGTCTGGTAATGAAAGGAAAGTCTGATGCAGCAAAGATCAATATTGCATGGGAAACTGGCATGTAAGGTCTATGAACCAGGATAAGCTGGATGTAGTCAAACAGGAGATGGAAAGTTATAACATTAACATTTTGGGTGTCAGTGAACTTAAATGGAGAAGAATAGGTGAATTTCATTCAGGTGATCACCACATGGGCAAGAATTTCTTAGAAGAAATGGTGGAGCGCTCATAGTCAATAAAAAGGTGAGAAAAGCAGTACTGGGGCAGAATCTCTAAAATGACAGAGGGATCTCTGCTCCAATCCAAGGCAAACTGTTCAATATCACAGTAATACAAGTCTATACTCCAACCACTGAAGCCAAAGTCGGTCAGTTCTATGAAGACCTACAACATCTTATAGAAATAAATACCAAAAAAAAAATGTCACATTTATCATATGGCATTAGAAGGCTAAAGTAGGAAATCAAAAGATAACTGAATGGAACAAGGGGCAAGTTTGGCCATGGAGTACAAAAAGAAGCAGGGCATGGACTAATAGTGTTTGTCAAGACAACTGATTGGTTACAGCACAAACTCTTTCTCAACAATCCAAAAGCGGACTCTATACGCGGACATCACCAGATGGTCAATATCAAAATCAAATTGATTATGTACTTTGCCACCAAAGGCGGAGAAGCTCTACACAGTCAGTTAAGAAAAGACTTGGAACTGACTGTGGCTCAGATCATGATCTTCTTCTCATAAAATATCAACAACCTCGGATATGCAAACAAGCGGACTTTGATGGCAGAAAGTGAAGAGGAATTAAGTCTCTTGATGAGGGTGAAAGAGGAGAGTGTGGAAGCTGGCTTGAAGCTTGAAAAAAACTAAGCTCTTGGCAACTCTCTCATCACTTCCTGACAAACAGAGGGAGAAGAAATGGAAGCAGTGTCAAGATTTTTTATTCTTGGGCTCAAACATCACTACAAACAGCAACTGCAGTCATGAAATTAAAAGATCTTGCTTCCTGGGGAAAAAAGCTGTGGCAAATCTGGACAACATACTAAAAGGCAAAGACATCACCTTGTCAACATTAAGGTTTTTCCAGTAGCAATACATGACTTATGAGAGCTGAACTATAAAGAAAGTGGATCGCTGCAGAATAAACACTTTCAAATCATGGTGCTGGAAACTTCTGAGAGTCCCTTGGACAACAAGGAGATCAAATTACTTAAATTAATTCAGGCTATTCACTGGAAGGTCAAATACTGAAGCTGAAGATTAACTACTTTGGCCACATAATGAGAAGACAGGCTTGTTGGAAAAGATCCTAATGCTGGGAAAGACTGAAGGTAAAAGGAGAAGGGGGTGGCAGAGGATGAGATGGATAGTGTCATGGAAGCACTGAACATGAGCTTGGACAGATGTCAGCACATAGTGGAGAATAGGAAGACCTGGCATGCTATGGTCCATGGGGTCAAAAAGAGTCAGATGTGACTGAACAACAATAATCCCAAAGACTTAGCCTCATGACAAGATTCATAGGGTTTTCCATTATTTAAGTCAGGCTGGTTCATATTATATACTTTTAAATGTCTTTGCTTAGTGTTTACAATGTATTGAAAAACCCCTGAAGTAGTATGTTGATTAGATTTTTCCAAATTATACAGTATTTTGGAATTTTAAATGAGAATTTTATTGAGGGAAGGGCAGAGAAGATGGTTTTTCAACAACAAGAAAACCTTTACACTGCTGCTCATGTATGTGTTCTAAGTATAACTTGGAATACACTGAAATATACATGGAATGTGAATTGGCTTGACATTAAAAACTGTTCTAGAAATAGTAGTTACAAGAAGGAACTCCCCTGCAATATCAGAGAATCACAGATTCTGGGCGTTGTAAAGGAACTTGTTGACCATCTAAGGCCCGCAAAAGGAATTTCCACTCTAACATAGTGGACAATTGATTCTCCAGCCTCTACTTGAAAACTTCCAAAGAAAGGACACCTCCCACACATGCCCCCACTCTCTAGGCAGCTCATTCCAATTCTTCTCAGTTCTTTATTCTTGACATACAGTCTGAATATCCAGTAGCCCCTCAACAACTTCTCAACATTGCTCTTGAGACTTCTCTTTGGGAACAAAGTGAACAAATCTACTCCATTCCCCAGAGGGGAGACCATCAAATACTGGAAGCCATTTGTTAGGTTCCCCCCAAGTCTTCTCTTTTCCGGGCTAAACATCTCCCGCTCCTCTGACCTATTTCCATAGAGCACAGATTCAAGGTCCACAGTATAAAAGAACTGAATTGTACCAGAAAAATTTTTACATGAAATTTCAGAACAAATTACATGTTACAAGGAACCAGAGGTTAAATTCTGTATTTTCATTGTTTATACCCCAACAAAAAAACAATCAAGTAACTAAGAAATTTGATATACTAATGCCTGCCAAATCAGACTCCTATATAGCAACCTATATAACATGGCTAGGAAAGATATACAGTAGTGCATGTGCACCAAATAATTTAGAGGGCAGATATCTCAGCAGCCCATTGTTGGAGTTCAAGGAGTGGCACTAAAAAATTTCTTCCCAATGTTTCTCAGATCCTCCCCTTCCCACCATACACTGTTCTACTTACAGCTAGTTACTACTCCAGATGACATGAAGAACCTTTCCTTTTTTGGGGGGGGAGGGGAAGGGGAATAGATTGGATTGTATCCAGATCGTATCTCAGATTTCACTGTCTGTCTAGGGAAAGGGGAGGAAGCAAGCATTTATTAAGCTCCTAGTATAAGCCAGGTACTACGAAAGTGCTTTACAAATACTCAGCATTTGATTCTCATAAAAATCCTATAAGGAAGGTGCTAGTATGATTTCCTACTACAGTACTATTATTACCTACCTAATACTACAACAACTACTACTACTATTTCCATTTTATAGTAGAAGAAACTAAGGCAAACAGGTTAAATGACTTGCCCAGGGTCAAAGAGCTAGTTCAGTGTCTGGGAATTCCAGGTAAGGTAACTTCCTTTTATCCATGCAGACTGGCAACTGTTCTGCTGTTTTAGTCTTAGAAGTGGTCTGGGGCACAGAGATCAAGAGACAGAGCCAAAAAAACCCTGAAAACCAAAAATGAGAGACCGAGCCAGTCCATATAGATAAGTCAGAACTGAAGCCCAGAAGTTGAGTTTCTATCCTATTTCCCAATATCTAAAAGCAAGTGGAAGGTTAGAGACAAGTAATATGGGAATATTTTATTTTATAAACTCTAAGGACTATCTTTTGAAAAACATTCTTAATGTCCTGAGTAAACGCCTAAAATGTTCAGTGAATCTATAATGCTGAAGAAAATTTTTCCACATGAAATCACAAATCTGGACTAAAAAAAAAATTAAGAACATCTTACACCATGAACAGTAGAACAGTATTGATATTTAAGCTAGTAGTACTCACACTTACAAGATACGATTGAACACAGAACATCTACTACATTCACAGCATGGTGTGTGATGAGGGCAGTTCTGTCTCCTGGGAGGTGCAGGGGAAGACATAAATTCTTTATTGTAGAAAAGATGGACAAATAATTGTAGTTCTCTTCAATCCTGAGACCCTAAAGTTTGGCTCTTGGTTGTTTTAACATCTGCAGAACTCTCAATTCTACAAGAGGAGGGTCATTTGTAGGAATCAGTCTGGACCCAATGACAGGTGGCTGTGACAGAACTATGAGGAGTCTTTTTTCCAGGACAGCTCACTTCCAGGGCTTCTGTGGGCTTGCCAGAGCCCAGGAAAACCTCCTCCTGAAACCTTCAAAATGCATCTCCCCACAGTACACATAGGGCTGCTATAAAACTCAGTGGAGCCTCAACAATGTCTGAACAGACAGAATCAGACCAGTTGCCACATCATTTAGGGCTTTCCCCGAGTTAAGAAACAAATCATTACTACGCAGCTGAAGAGATCGAGGACGCTACACAGCACAATCCACCCTTGGAAGGAAATCTCTGCAACATTTCTTAGAAATGTTGGTAAGTCAGCAGGCTCTGGAGTGGGAAAATCCCACTGGCTCTCAAAGTGAGTCCCCACTCCTGCTTTTGGGGATCAGGCCACCCCTTGCATGGCTCTGTGCAGTTCCCGCCCTTAGTTCCTATTCCTGCCTACTGGGTCCAAACACATAACCTAAAAACTTTGAAGACAGCAGGCGTGTCCCTAAGGCTTTCATAGGCTAAAAACCCCAGTTCCTTGAACCAACCCTCCTACAGAATGAATCCTGGCTGCCTTTTCTAGCTTATCAGCATCTTTCCTAAACTGTGGAGAGAAGACCTTGGAACAGCACTCCACAGGGATCCCATAAGGAGTGTGAACAAGCTTATCTCACCACCCTTGTCTTTCCAGGTGCCATCTCCTATCCCCACTCCCTGATAGGATACCAGACTTGTCTGGACTACTGGTCCCCCTGTCTCCAGATTTTCCCTTCTCCTGGCCACTTTTTGCAGCTGCCAAATTATGTGATATTCTTAAACTACAGGAAGGACCATATAATTCCACAATGCAAAAAGCTTTAATGGCTCCCTATGGCTCCTAGGACGAAATACTAATGGTGGCTTGGCATTTAAAGTCCTTGACTAACCTTTTTAGGGTTACTACAAACTGCTTTCCCTCCAACAGATTCCAGTCAATGTGGCTTTCTTCCCTCCCCTACACCCAGTATCTTATCTCCATGCCCCCATAATGCCTGGAATGGGATGTTCCCCCCTCATCCCCTCAATTCACTGGCTGTAGCATCTGAAGCTTCCTCCAAAACCAAAGCTCAACTCAGGCCTTCCCACATTCCTCTGAGGCTCCAGATGCCATCCAGTTCTCTCCAGCCTCTCTGTCTCCCGGGTCTATGCTTATTAAATGCAAGAAACGAGTGATTTTTATCTCACGTCTGTTTAAACAAGTTATAATCATGTCAGAAGTCAGTGAAAGTATCATAGTTTTCTAGGTGTTCTTCAGCTTAAATGAGCTTCCCTCAAGTTTGGGACCTCCAGCTTGGGCCAGCACTAAAGGCAGCCTCGGGCCACCTTTCCCCAGCTGGACCCCACCCCGGGAGGGCCACATGACATCCCTGGCTTCGAAGTCCTCCCCCCCTCCCTGGCACAGCCTATGATGGATCTGATGGACCTATTCCGAGGCGGGGGCTGAGCCGAACTCCTGCACCCCTGACTGACCCCTGAGAAGCCAGCGGTTCCCAGACCCAGCCCGGCCCTCTCAGCTGGACCTCGTGGTCCGGTCTGCGCCAGAGCCCGAGCTCGGCCTGTGCGGGTGCCCCAGGAGTCGGCGCGGAGCGGGCACGCGGTCAGCCCTTGCTCCAGACCTGAGGGCGTAGCGCTCCGTGCCTCAGTTTCCCTCCCGTAAAATGAAGAGACCAGACAGGAGGGCCTTCGAGCCCCTCCAGGGGAACTTTAATTCTTTCCCTGGGGGCGGACTCGGCTCACATCCCAAGCAGGGACCATCCAGCTGGGGGCGGGAGAGTCAGGGCCTCCCTCGGTCAGCTTGGCGGCGGCCCCGTGCCTCAGTTTCTCCAGTCTGCTCGCACCCCTCGAAGCTCCTGTATAGCTGACATCTAACTGCAGAGGCGAAGCCCCTAACCCCGCGGAGGTCCCCGCCCTGGGGGAGGCGAGGACGGGGAGGAGTACGGGGTGCAAACCTAAAGCGCCGCATAAATGCGGGAAGTTACTGACGGTGAGAGGTAAAGGCGCACAGGAAGCTCCGAGCCAAAGGTATCTGTCACTCAAAACCGGGAGAAGCCCGGACCCGGGCTCGGGAGGGCGAGGGAAAGGGGACCCCCCCCCACCCCGGCCTGGGGGGCAGGATCTCCTCCCGCAGGAATGGGAGGTGCCGCCGGGGCCGGCGGGAGGGGGAGGGGGAGCTCTCCGGCTGGCTCTTCGATCAAGGCTTCGCTGCCGCCGCCTCCCGGCAGCCCTCGGCCCCGGCCCGTCAGCGGGCCCGAGCGCAGGGGATCCTCGGCAGCCCGGCCGCCCTTGCCCGCCCCTGTCCCTGCCCGGCCCCCGCTCACCGCCTCGTCTGCACTTTCGGTTTCCCCGACGTGCGGAACGAACCAAGAACACCCCGGGTCAGCGAGGTCACGGCGGGCTTCCGGCCTCCGCGGGCCCGCGCCGGCTCGGGCCAGGCCTCGGGCTCCCCGCGCCCATGCCGCCCGGCTCCTCCCTTGGCCTCCTGAGGCCGGGCCCCTGCCCGCGGGGTCTGAGAAGACGGACGCGGAAGGAGACGGAGAGGGCCGCCGCCGGCGCGGCCCCGCGGCGCGCGCCCCCGGGCTGAGCACGCGCGCTCGCGAGCGCGCCCAAGAGCCCCAGCGCCCGGCGTCCGCGGGGTTCGCGTGGCCACGCGACGGAGCCGGAAGTGTCGGCCGTGCCTGGGAGCGCGAGACCCGTGAGGGGGCGGGGCACCCGGCGCCGGACTACGAGTCCCATGAGCCTCCGCGGAGGGGGTGAGGAGAGCGCCTCCCAGGGAGGCGTGGCTGAGGAGACTCCCCGGAGGCAGGCGCTAGTGCGTCACTCGCTCCAGTCAGTCAGTCAGTGAATCAGAGAGGGAGGGCGGTGGCTGCGGCGAAGGAGGAGGAGGAGGAGGAGCCACAGAGCGGGGTAAGCGCCGCGGCCGCGGGGGCGGAGCGAGGGGACCTCAGGTTGTCCCCCAGAAAAATGAGGGCCTCCCCTGTTCTGCCCGGTCCGGTGAAGCACAGGGACCCCAAGGCCTCACGCCAGGCGCCCCTCCCCCACACGAGGGCCGTTCCCCTTGGAACGTAAGTTCCCTGTGGGCAGGCGCTCGGCCGCCCTCGGTGTGGGCGCACTCCCCTCTGGGAGAGCTGCCTGAAGCGCGTAGGCGCAGAGTCGCCTGGCCCGGGGAAGCAGTTAGGGCGGAGCGCTGGGCCAGACGTTCCTGAAGCCTCTGGGGCCGTAGATGTAGGAGCCGGGCGCTGTGCGGGCGCGCGCGAGCTCCGCAGCGCGCGTGCACGGGGACAGACAAATGTACTTCATGTAGCCTATAGGGTCATAGCACAATTATAATTCTATTTTATATAAACATACACCTATATAATGTGTAGTCTGCATATTTTGATATATTGGCTAATTTTATAAATATATGTAACTGTAACACATTTTGTGTATATTTCTCTCACTTAGACAAGGATAAGGTCCTATAAAACAAAGAAAAAGATGCTTAAATTGTTACCAAGGAAAGAATGTGTCTTTTGACTCAACCATTTACACTGGACCCAAGGAAACAGTATCTGCTAAGCCCCTACTGAAAGTTTTATTAGATAGAAAAAAGGAAAAGGAAGGAGTTCCTGCAACTATTCTAAGTCCTATAAGTTTTCTTTTGCAATTATAAAGGATACATTCACTGTGTTCATTAGTGTCCAAGAGACGTCTCGTGCAAAAGTAAAAGACATATAATTATACCAAGTATATGACAAAATAGAGTCAGTTATGTTCTCCCCCAAATTCACTTGGAACTTCTGGAGCATTTGTTGTTCTTCTCTGGTGTCTAACCCTTTGTGACCCCATTTGAGGTTTTCTTGGCAAAGATACTGGAGTGGTTTCCTTCTCAGTGAATCCAGTGAGTCCATTTTGTCATGCAATCCAAGGCTAAGTGACTTGCCCAGGGTCACATAGCTAGGAAGTGTCTGAGGCTGGATTTGAACTTAATCTTCCTGATTACAGGCCTAGTACTCTACTGAGCCACCAGCTGCATTGATCTGGAACAGAGAGGTGCTTTATGAATGATTGTTGATTTGTCTTCCTGATATCCAGCCTCTTTTGACTTCTTCACATCTTCTTCCCTCCTCACCTCTCCCATTTTTTCCACTTCTGCCCTCCTCCACTGAAGAGCTAGTATGCCACCCACTCTGAAACCTTCTCTAAGCTAAACATCATCACTTACAGTGATCAGATTCTTCTGGTATTAACTGTAGACTATACCATCTTGGCTGCCCTCTGGATGTTCTCCAGCTAATCAATACCTCCCCTCTCTCCTTCCTCTCTCTCCCTTCCCCCCTTTAAGGTTTTCTTGATTTTATTCGTTGTTTAGTAAAAGAAACATTAAAATACCTTTGTTGCATGACTATATAACCCCGTCTTGATTGTGAAGAGACAATAATACTTGCAAATTTAGAGCTGTCCCTCCATGGGAACCCAAAAGGAAACACCTTTCTGTTCTTCCAGGCATTATGTATTGCCTGGAATCTTCTATTGCCTATTACCTGAGTTCTGCTGAGCTCCAAATGGGATTTGAAAGGAGGGCTCACCTTTCTAGCTAAACTATCAATGTCCATTTCACTCACTTTGGGATACCTGTAATTGTTCAAAAATGTTTTTCCTCTGTTTGGAGCTGTAAGCTTTGTGATTTCACCTTTCAGAATCTTCCTACCTAAAACTGCCACAGAGCCAAGGATCGAATACATCTAGCCCACTAAATATCCTTCAAAGATTGCTATGGAGTCCATTCATTTATTCTTTGATTCACTTTTTAATAAAAGTGTACCTACTGCTTTGTACCCACACCTTGGTGAGACTGCAGATTCATAGAACAGGGTGGATTAAAATTACTAATATATATTAAAAATCAGGATTCTAAGATTTTTAATGAGAATGTTTAAAGTAAATAAACTATGTACATGAAGCCATGGGAGTGGCCCAAGGTTCTTACAGCTTATTCTTAGCAGAGTGCAAGATAGACCAGTCTGGAAAAGTGTCAAGACTAGGAGGTATATCTGTTGTCACAAAATCAGCTTTCATAGAGAAGTCTCAGTTTTTGTTGGTAGAGGGAGTGTATACACAAATGACATCTCAGACATCAAAAGCATAAAACAAAATGAGACAGAAAATAGAAAGCTGGTAAGCAGACCAGTCCCTTCACTAAGCCAAGTATGAGGTTGACTCCTAGTGGAATAAAGACAAAAGTAGAGAAAGAAAAGAGCAGTATCATTCATGACTGACTCAAAAAAAATAAGGCACTTGCAAATAGAATCCATTAAAAATATATCCATCATGAACAAGAGTTTATAAATGGAATTCAAGTGTGGTTTACTCTTAAGAAAATAATAAAAATAAATCTTAATAAGGTTAAAACTAAGAAATACATTATCATGTCAGCTGCAGAGAAAGCCTTTGATAAAATACAATACTTTTTATTCTTATAACATCAAACAGTGTAGGAAGTTTCTTTCCACAATTTGAGGTATTTTGAATGACAAGTGAACATTACATTATAACAAATACCAGAATCATTCCCAGTAAAAACAAATCTTATAAAGGGATATCTAGAGTAGAATAATATCTTGAAAAATCTTAGCAAGTTGCGTGCTTTTTAACAATCTTTTTGGAAGAAATCTATGACCATTTGTCTAGGGAGTTCCTAGCAAAGGAGACTTTTCCAGAGAACTACCTGGATCATGGAGAAGTTAGTTTGCCCAGTGGGGTCTTAATATCCAGGGCATGCTAAAAGCTGGACTCAGGTCATGGCTTAAAATCCACTTCACTATGCTACTTCTCAGCAATAGTGATAAAGCATAAAAAAGAAATTAAAAGGAGCATTAGCAATAAAGAAGTTAAAATATATGCAGACACACAAATATGGCCCATGTATTTTATATCATTCTACCTAATGCTAGGGCCAGAAAATGTAAGGCAATCAAATATGGAGGTTATAAATGACTTAAGTCAAGTAATCATATACAAACTCCCTTAAATCACTTACATTTCTATGATACCACCTATAATTAAGAGACATGACAATGTATGAAATATGTAGACATTAACAAGACATGTAAAATAATAAAAAACTCATTTACTGAGTACCTGCTAGGTGTTAGGTACCAGGAACAAAGACAAAAACAAAT
>CM053581.1:565199552-565279601 GCA_028627135.1 Pseudochirops cupreus
ATTTGTTTTTGTCTTTGTTCCTGGTACCTAACACCTAGCAGGTACTCAGTAAATGAGTTTTTTATTATTTTACATGTCTTGTTAATGTCTACATATTTCATACATTGTCATGTCTCTTAATTATAGGTGGTATCATAGAAATGTAAGTGATTTAAGGGAGTTTGTATATGATTACTTGACTTAAGTCATTTATAACCTCATCACTATGCTTTTGACTCAGCCTTGAATATTCAACACCTTCAGACTTTCCACAGCCTCCTCTACTCTCTGATTAGGGCTGGAAGGTGTTACACTAAACTCCTCATAGCCTTTTCTTTATAGAGGGCAGGAATTGGGCTCTCAGCTCTGTCCACTTTCCATCCATGAAACAAGATTCCCCCAGTGTTAAAGGTACCTCCTGGCGTCCCTCATACCTCCAGCTTCCCTTTTGTGTAGTGTTTTCACCCCATTAGATTATAAGCTCCTTGAGATCAGGGACTGCCTTTTTCACATTTGTATCCTCACCGCTTAGCCCAGTCCCTTGTCACATAGTAGGTGCTTAATAAATATTTGTTGAATTGAATTGAAATGCAGTGAAGCACCCAGAAATCAGAAAATGCAAAAAAACAAGGACAAATAAAAAACAATAACAACTTTACTAATCACAAGAAATGAAAAGAAAACAAGTCGTAGTTTAAAAGGATATAAGAAGCTTCTTTCCTGGACCGTGATAACTGGCCGCATTAGGTCCGGAAGGCATTCCCGGCACTCAGGAGGCCTCTGACAAAACTCTGATCCTCATTTGCCCCCTGGGGGTAAGTCCTTCATGCTTCAAGCAGCCGGGAAGCCAAAAACTGCCTCCCAGGTCCCTAGAGGTCTCACCACCCATTCTACATGGAGCTGCCCAGTTGTTGTTTGTCCTTAGTTCTTGAAGATGACTACGATGTCAGGGAAATGATGCCATGACATGCAAGAGAATTGGATTTAAGTGAAGGAGGGCTATGCAAAGTCATCAGCCTCACTTTCTCTGTCCGTGTGGGCCCAGTGGCAAGATGTAGATGGGCCTCACCTGCCCAGTATGTATGATACTGAGTGGAAGCTGCCAAAGAGTAAGGGTCAGTGGTCACATTAGATTGCTGACTCCATATTTTCAGAGAAACTGCTGGGAAAACTGAATGGCTGTATAGCCAAAGTGAGGGGGTAGGGAGGGTGTTGAATGGTTTAGATCCATACGTTATACCTTTTGCCTAATAACCTTTAACTAGATCAACAATCTAATTTTTAAAAAAACAGCAACATTAGATGACATTACATGAGGAGATGTGGGAAAATAGGGACACTGATGCAGTGTTGGTGGGCTTGTAAACTAGTCCCACCATTCTGGAGAACAATTTAGAACTGTGCTTCAGCTATAAAACTGTGCATATACCCTTTGACCCAGCAATACTGCAACTAGGTCTATGTCCCAAAGATACCAAAGAAGAAGTAAAAGGGTCTATACATAAAAAATATTTAGCAGCTTTTTTTTGTGGTGGCTAAGAATTGGAAATTAAGGGGGTGCCTGCCCTTAATTGGGAAATAGGTGAACAAGTGGTGGTATATGGATGTGATGGAATAGTATCATGTATTATATGAAAAGATGAAGGGGATGATTTCAGAGAAAATTGGGAAGACTTTTGTGAACTGAAAAGAAGTGAAATGAACAGAAGCAGGAGAACAATCTACACAGTAAGAGCAATATTCTAAAGATAATGAACTGTGAAAGACTTATTTACTTTGATTGATACAACAATCCACTGCAATTCCAAAAGACTTGTGCTGTAAAATATTATCCACCTCCAGAGAGAGAAAACTGATGGACTCAGAACGCAAATTGGAACATATTTTTTCTCTTTATTTTTCTTGCTTTTTTTTTTGGAGGGGGGTGGGAATATGGAAATATGTTTTGCATTTTTCCATATGTATAATATGTATCATTTCTTACCTTCTCAATGGGTGGGGGAGTGGTGGAAGGAGACGGAGAATTTGAAAATAAATTTTTAAAAAATCACTTAAAAAATGGAAGAAAAAGAAATAATCCCAAGTTTTCAGGGGAGGGGCAGAAGAAAATCATTATAGACAAAATCAGTGAGTTTTATATGATTAAGATAAAATAATTTTATATGACAAAAGCTATAGTTTTTTTTTTTAAAGAAACATTGGGAAAAGTAGTCTAAGTAAGTATATAAGTTAAAGTTTTGACACCCAGAGTCTTCATCTAGGGCAAACCCACTAATTCTGAGTATTCCACAGGATTGTCCTAGGACCTCTTCTCTTTTCTATCCATATTATTTCACTTAGTGATCTCATCAGCTCATCAGGATTTCATCTCTGTGCTAATGATAAAATCTATTCAGCCATAACTTCTCTGCTGACCTCCAATCTTTCCCCCTAAACCACTCCTCTCAACTTCCCTTATATTGTCAAGAACACCACCATCCTCCCAGTCCCCTAGGCTCACAACTTAGGGGTCTTCCTTGGCTCCTCACTCTCTAACTCCAGCCCACCCCCAATACCAATCTGTTGCCTGATCTGTTGATTTTACCTTTGCAACATGTCTTCAATCCTCCTTTCCTCTGATGCAAAACCTCACCTCCCTCTCAGACTGATGCATTATCCTGCCAGTGGGTCTGCCTGCCCAGACTCCAGTCTATCCTCCATTCATCTGGAAAAGTGATTTTTCTTAAAGCATCATCTGACCACATTACCCTCATACTCACTAAACTCCTTTGGCACCAGTAACTTCTAGGATCAAATACAAAATCCCCGATTGACGTTCCCAACCCTTCATAACCTATCCCCCTCCTCTAACCTTTCTAGTTTTCTTACAGCTTAGATCCCCTCCCTGTTCTCTCTTCCCCTCCACCTCAATGTCTTCTTCTATCTAGTGATACTGGTTTACTTACTATTCAGTGAACAAGACACTTCATCTCTCAGCTGCAGGCATTTTCTCTGGCTGTCCTCCATACCTGAAATGATCCTCCCTTAACTCTGCCTCCTGACTTTTTTCAAGCCTTAGATAAAAATCTACAGTGTGTAGGAAGACTTTCCCAATCCTTCTTAATTTTGATGCCTTCCTTCTGTTAATTATTTCTTATTTATCCTGCATATAAGTTGTTTTTATATATTTCCTTTCATGTTTTCTCCCATGTTAGGTTGTGAGCACCTTGAGTTCAGGTATTCTTTTGCCTCTTTTTGCATCCCCAGTGCTTAGCACAGTGCCTGACACATTGTAACCACTTAATAAAAGCTAACTGACAAAATGTTAAGGAGCTGACACAAGACTAATGATACACTTCAAGTTGAGCAGTGATCAAAGGACATGAATAGACAATTTGCAGAGAGAAAACCTGCGGGAAAAGATGCTGAAAATCTCTAATGAAAGATGTGATTGAATGAAACTTTAAGAAACCCTCTATACACAAACACGACGAAAATATAAAAAAAAACAAAACAAAATCTAACACTGGTGCAGCTCAGAGGAAATCAACCATCTCACTATTACAGGGGTTCATAACTTTTTGTGTCATGAACCCCTTTGGCAATCTGATGAAGTCCATGGACTTTTTTTCAGGATAACTTTTTTTTAAGTGCATAAATTAAAATACACAGAATTGCAAAAGAAATTACATAGATTTAAAATATATAGAATTACAAAGGATGTTAAATAAATGTGTTAGAATGTAGTTATCAGAATACTAATTAAAAAAAAAAAGTCCATGAACCCCAGGTTAAGAACTGTTGCTCTAATACATTTTTGTGAGTGCTGCATAGTGTACATATATTTAGGAGAACATAATACCATTAGAGAGTGACAAAACTCATACTTTTTGACTCAGTGATTCCATAAAGGAATCTATCCTTAAAAACATACAACTTCTGTATTTATAGTATATTTTAAAAGAAATGATCTGTGTATCAGAAAACTAGAGAATCAATAAATTATAGTAGATAAATATAAAGGAATATTGCAGTGCCATAAAATGTAAAATGTGAAGCATACAACGAAATATAGAAAGACCTGTACAGTGTGATGCAGAATGAAATCAATATTACCAGAACTAACTACAACTACATTTTTAAAAGGAAAGAAAGAAAGAAGGAAAGAAAACAGGCCTGAAAGCAGCTGAACTTTGAGCAGGCCTCAGAGGGAACATAGAACAAAAACATTTGAGAAAATGCAATATAATTTTTTAAACATTGAAAAGTACTTTAAATATTTGAAACATTGTTATCAATTTAGGTTTGATATATCAAAGACTAGGATGGTGTTTGGGGTAGGGTTCTGTACCCGTGTTCTGTATATTTGATAGTCATATTCATTTTTTTAAAAATGTAGAAAATGGCCTAAACTAGTTTAACTTAAAGGGAGGCAATGTGCTGTTATGAATAGTGTGTTAGGATTAGAGTTGGGTAGATTCAGCTTCACATCCTACCTGAAGAGGTTACTTAATGTGTAGACTATCTTCTTTTTCTTAGAGATCATAGTGTCCTAGATTTAGAGTTATAAGGAACTTCAGAGATCATCTACTCCAATCCTTTATTTCATACATGTAGAGATTGAGACCTAGAAATAACTTGTTGAGGGTTGCAAAAGATAAAGACAAGATTCAAACCTGGGTCCACTTTGATAGACCAATATTCTATATACTTTGTACAGGAAACAATTCTCAACTGTCCAAAGAATTGGGTTTGACTTCTATCTTCTTCAGTCTCTTCTTAAGGCTAGCTATGATAAATTTCAGGGCAGGAGATATACTGTGGTCTCTAAAGAATTGAAGTTGGGCATTAAACAGAGGGTTACATGATGGGTATGTGTAGGTTGCAGTATATGCCAAATGAAGAATCACACAGAAGCGACGTAAAAGATAGTATCAGTGGCCTCTGTGACCAAAAAAGGAGGTGGAACATTCACATAGCAAGAGCAGAACTAATTGATAGATAGCCTGTATCTTCATTTGAGATACACACAATATCTAGATATCTTGACAAAGATACTAGAATACAAGAAAATTAGAGAGTTTGGGGTATTAACATTTGGGGGGATCAAAGAAATTGGATGAAAAACCCCCTTTTCTCTGCCAAAACATATTCTTTCAAAGTCCAGCTTCAGACTTATATTTTCCATGAAGCCTTTTCTGGGTACACTACTCCCAGTGATTTCTCTTGCAAAGAATTACTATAGCTTTTATATTCTACACTATACAGCCAAGTATACATTAACTTAAAAGTTCTCTAGTTGTTTAATGTTTATATATTGTCTTAGTTCAGATTGCAAACTACATAAAAGCAGCTATGTTCCTTCATTATTACCTAGTCCTGGTTGACTGATAGGAAATTATTATTAGTGCCTTTTGACTAGAAATTCTAGAAAGACAAGAATGAATCATATTGGACCACAAAATCATTACTTATAAGGTAGGTGTAGTTATCATCTATATAGTCCCTTAAACCAGGAAAACTCAGAAGGAGTACATAGAGCTAAGAATTTTTAGCCATGGAAAATGCTTGAAGTGAGGGGAATAGAGAGGAAATTCTCAAGGAACAAAAAGGTTGGAGAGTCAAGGGAGGACAATAGCATTCAGAAACCAAAGTGGGTATCATGGAGGGGTGCCTGTACAGAAAGATTGGGGAGGACGGGGTAGCAGTCTGTAGAGGAGCAATCTCCAACTTATTAAATGAAGTAATAATATTACTCTTAGGTTTAATGATCCACGGTTGTACTATCCAGGCTTTGAATGGGTTTAACTCTGAAGTATAAAGAAATAAAAATACATGAGAAGGAAATCAGTTACATTGTCAAAGTAAAAGAAATGTGGTATACAGTAACATGAAAGGGAGAAATTGCCTCATGTTTTATGGTTACTTCTGTGTTTACCTCTGGAGGATGAATTATTATTATTTTTTGCTTTCCACATCTAAACATAAAGAAAGAAGGAAGAATTATAATTCTGTTGTGAGACATATCTGTGTTATAAAAATGTAAAGGCCAAAGTGAGCTTTTTAAGGAAAAAGCTATTATAAATCTATCAAACAATAATCAGAGATTGGCATATGAAATGATATTAAACTAGACTTCACAATAATCATCTAGAAACTGCTGAACTAAAGTGGGAAATTTTCCATATTCATTGGGTAAGGTTTTTTTTTCTTAACTGAGATTGTTAACTTTGTAATAGTTTTGAAAATAAAAACATACTTCCCCAATTTACATGGAAATTTGAATCCTAGCTTTGACTATCACTAGTTGTGCTGAGTTTCAATTTCCTCGTCTATAAAGGGGTAACAATATTGTTTCCATTACCTGCCTCATAGAGTTGTTGTAAGGAAAGCCCTTTGTAAATTATTCAGATTGGTCAGACTTGTTGCCTCCTCTCTCACACCACTTCCACACACAGAAGGAAAAGGAAATAAGTTGATGGAAATAGCCAGTGACTTATGAATGCATAAAGTACAACTACTGGCTGCTAAAAAAAAATTGTACCAATTCAGGTACAAGCTAGCACTTACTATGTACCAGACACTGGGCTAAGTACTTTACAATTACTGTCTCACTTGATTTTCACAATAACTCTGGGAGGTAGGTGTAATTACTTTTCTTAAACTTGTAATTAATTAATTTTTAGTTTTCAACATTCGCTTTTATAGGATTTTGAGTTCTAAATTCCCCCCCTCTCAGTTTCCCCCTTCCCAAGATGGCATGCAATCTGATATAGGCTATACATGTATGATCATATTAAACATATTTCCACATTAGTCATGTTGTAAAAGAAGAATCAGAACCAAAGGGAAAAACCATGAGAAAATAGCAACAACAAAAAAAGAGAAAATAGTATTCTTTGATCTGTATTCAGACTTTATAGTTCTCTCTCTGAATATGGATAACATTTTCCCTCATGAGTCTTTTGGAGTTGTCTTAGATTGTTGCATTTCTCAGAAGAGCTAAGTCTAACAAAGTTGGTCATGGCACGATGTTATTACTGTATACGGTGTTTCATGGTTCTGCTCACTTCACTCAGCATTGGTTCATGCAAATCTTTCCAGGTTTTTCTGAAGTCTACCTTTTCACCATTTCTTATGAAACAATAGTATTCCATTTCAATCATATGCCACAACTTGTTTAACCATTTCCCAATTGATGGGCATCCCCTCAATTTCCAATTCTTTGCCACCACAAAAAGAGCTGCTTTAACTATTTTTGTACATATGGGTCCTTTCCCCTTTTAATGATCTCTTTGAGATGTAGACTTAGTAGTGGTATTGCTGGGTCAAAGGGTGTACACAATTTTATAGCCTTTTGAGCATAGTTCCAAACTGTTTCCACAGAATGGTTGGATCAGTTCACAACTCCACCAACAATGCATTAGTATTCCAATTTTCTCACATCTTCTCCAACATTTATCATTTTCCTGTTTTGTCGTGTTAGTCAATTTTTTTTAGTTTTATCTTTTTTTTTTTTTTTTTGCTTTTTGGAGAGCAATTGGGGTTAAGTGACTTGCCCAAAGTCACATGGCTAGTAAAGTGTGTCAGGTGTCTGAGGATAGATTTGAACTCACGTCCTCCTGACTCTAGGGCCGGTGCTCTATTCACTGCACCACCTAGCCGCCCCTAGTTTTATCTTTTGATCCACTAATCTTTTTTTTTTTCATAACTAATTTTCTGCTTTAGTCTCTTCTGTTGACATACAGAGAGAGACTTCCTCCCCGCTGTGGTCCAGAGACTATCATCATACCTGAAAGGTATGATATGATACAGTAGGAACAATTATTATGCCCATTTACAGATAAAGAAACTGAGGTTAAGTGACCTGTCCAGAGGTACATAGCTAGTGACTGTCTGGGGCCAGATTTGTACTCACGTTATCCTGGCTCCAGGCCTAAACCTTTATCCACTGTGCCACTTAGTTGAATGAATGAATGAGTGAATTAATGAATAAAAAATTTTTAGTAAATACTATGTGCAAAGCACTGTGTTAAGTGCTGGGGATACAAATATTAAAGTAAAGCATTCCTAGCTCTCTAGGAGATCACATTATAAATAAAAGACAATCCATCTGGAAGATTTCAGCTGTCAGAGATGGAAAGGTCCCATGGTCCTTAAAGTGGCAAATGCTTTTTTAAAATCGTAATGCCATTTCTACTGATAAAATGGTATCAGTTTGTGATACTCAGCCACCAGACGGCACCAAAGACTTTAGTGGTATTAACTTTCTTTTCTTGGTGTTCAGTAGCTAAGTATGTAGCCCCTGCAGGAACAGTTGCCAGGGTATATCTCCATAGTATGACTGTTACAGGAAGTTTGCTAAAAACATTGCTCTCCCAAAGCTCTTTGAATTTAGGGTCCTGGGCTGTCTCCATGTGTGTCTTGGGGAAGATGGTGGTTTGACTTCCCTGACACTTCCATGTGCCTATCTCTCTCTCAGTGCCTTGCTGCTTCCTAGGCTGGCTCACTTACCCTGTGGATGGCAGTTGATGAGAATGACTAGCTGCTTCTTCACCAGAATTATTTCCCTAGATGATCTCTGTGATGACTGAAAGCAGAAACTATGATCTGGGGAGTGCTGCTGCCACTCTTAGCTCTCTTGTGCTTATCTGACTGTTAGTAGCATTTGGTCAAAAGTTGTTGCTGGTGGATGGGAAGAAGGTTGGCACCTTTTCCATAATGATTTCTCCTATTGATTATGGCTTGGCTAGAAGTAAATGTAGTTGTTTGGAGTCTCTACTATTCCCAAGGCTCTTGGGTTCAGGGTTCTGGGCTGTCTTCATTGGAGTCTGAGGGGAGATGGAGGTCAAAGTAATGGTGATTGTTTGACTTATCTGGCTCTTACTGCCTCCTTTCTCTCCCTCTCCTTCTTTGCCTTCATAGAAGTACAAGGTTAGATTATAAAACACACCTGATAGCTTGTTATTTCTTTATACAAAAATGTGTATGATTCTGTGACTATGGACTACTTAAGTCAGCCTCATCTTTCCATGCATCACAGTGTATTTCAGGATCAGAACAAATGGAGTTAAAATGCAAGCATGTATACATCCTCTTAGAATGCTTTGTATTGCTGTAGCACTCCTTCCCCTGTGGATGAAATACTGTAATTGCAAAGGTGAGTATGAGATTGGTCTATGTTTGATCTTTTTGTTAAAGAAGATCAGGATAATGGTTAATCTGTGTTATCTATTGGTTAAATTTCATGAAATCACAGAATTTAGATTTGTCCATCTAGTCCAATCCATAACTGAAAGAAATCCCTACCATGACATTCTTGACAGTATCATCCATCCTTTGCTTTATGATCTCTAATAAGAAGGAAACTGTCACCCCTTGAGGAAATCCCTTCCACTTGGGGACAAGTCTAATCGTTGGGAAGATTTTTCTGAATTCAAGCATATATTTGCCTATTGGCAACTTCTTCTTATTGCCCTTGGTTCTACTCTTTGGGATCAAGCAAAACAAGTATAACTCCTCTTTCACTTGACAGCCTTCAGATATTTCAAGACAGTAATCATGTCTCTCCTGAGTCATGATACTCTGTTCTCCAGCTAAACATCTCTAGTTCTTCAACCCATCCTCTATGACATGAACTCAAGGCATTTCCCTATCCTGATCACCCTCCTCTGAATGCTCTCTAGCTCATCAATGACCCTATTAAACTCTGCCCATAACTGAACATAGTACTCCATATGTAGTCTGATGAGGGCAGAGTATGTGAGAATGATTACCAACTTATTACTGGAAGGTATGTGTTAAGGACAATGAATTGTCTTAGGTAAATTTCCTGAGGGTAAGCAGTACATTTTTTTTCCATTGAATATCTAACCAAACAGAGACAATAAACTTTAAAGTGCTATAGAAATAAGAATATTGAAATTATTGTAGTGTAGAAGAGTCAGCTGATCTTTATTTTTTTAGTTTTATCTTTTTTTTTTCTTTTTGGAGGGCAATTGGGATTTGGGCAATTGCCCAGTCACACAGCTAGTAAGTGTGTCAATTGTCTGAGGCCAGATTTGAACTCACATCTTCCTGACTCTAGGGCCGGTGCTCTATTCATTGCACCACCTAGCCGCCCCTAGTTTTATCTTTTGATCCACTAATCTTTCTTTTTTTTTTTCCATAACTAATTTTCTGCTTTAGTCTCTTCTGTTGAAGAGTCTCCCTGCTGTGGTCCAGAGACCATCATCATACCCGAAACACCAAACTCTGGGACTTAATAGGGAAATAGAAGCAATCAGGGGCATAAGCCTTCCCTAACTTAGCATGACTTTACCCATTATTAGACTCTTTCTCCCAGAGCCTGCTAATGTCCTCTGCTTAACTTGAATTTTCTTCCATGCTAGGCTTATTAGTTATGTATGATTTTGGATTTAGTATTCTTTATGACGCAGCGTTGTTTCTTTCATTTATCTGGTAAAACAGCTAAACATCTTTGTTATCTCAAAGGACTTTTACTTCTTCACATAAGTATTGTATCCTGTATATGAAAGGGAAAATGTTGAGTTCTGAGAGAAATGGAAATAAAAATGAAATTTAAAATAAATTAGAAATAAAAGGGAAATGGTGTGATGTTTAAAAACATTGACAGGACGAGTGTATTTCCTGTGCTCATTAATGAATGCCAAGTGATATTGGAACTGTTGAAGTCAAGTTTATCCTTTTTCTCTATTATTATTTAGTTTCGATTTCCAATAATGACTATGCAGCACAAGTGATAAAAATAGAGAGGACCAGATCCGTATTCTAAAGCATTCTGTGCTCAAAAGCAAAACATTGTTAGCAGCAGAAATACAATTTTTAATTTTCAATTGTATTTACTTTCATGAAGAATGTAATTATTTTTGCTCTCATAGTGTTTTGTGCATTGTGGTCTAAGCTTTTTCCTTTGTGTTTTAGTCAATATTTTCTTTTATGGTTACAGAGCACATAGGTGTCATGTAGTTACTAAATATTTATTCAGTTGTTGAATATAGATTTTATAAAGTATTTACCTTTTGATGCCTGCCCATTTTGGTTTTAGTTATGATTTTTCAAAAAGATTGCAGATTTTTTATATATCTCGTTCTGCTCTTTAAAGACCTATAAGGTCACATTCTAACCCTAAGATTCAATGGTTTGGGGTTTTTTTTTTTTGGATGTTTTGCTTTCATATGTCTAACATTAAGAACCATTGCCAGGCTCAAAGAATTGGGGGCACAGTTCCTACTTCTCTTAGACATATCTTTTTGACTAGTCTTCAGCAGTCCAGGTTCAGTTTTGGAGGAGACTCTAATAAGAACAAATGGGCTCCCTTTTCTCATACTCTGTCTTCTTAACACTCCATCCTTGAAGTACCAGGGAAAATTACTTAAAACTTAGGTTTTGACTCAAATGTAGGGTATCCTTACAGAGGGGAGTAGAAGGATATTTAATAGTGCAGTATGAATCATTTGGGGATACATATTTATTTCCTACACAAAAAAGAAATGGCAAATAAAAAAAAATACCAGTGTGCATTAACACAAAGACTTAAAACAGAACTAGTACATTGTTACTGTTATACTGTCTTAAGAGGCTAACTTGAACCTCCTCAGAACAAAAAAAAAGATGACCGGAATGCTGGATAAACATTGCTACATTTTACCTCTTTTCTGCACAAGCTTTTCAAAACTCTCCTCTGTTGGCCAGCTAGGCCGAAGACTTTGTCTCCTTGTTACAGTGATCATCTTCTCCAAGACAGAGACTTCTAGGGCTCCGCCACGTAAACTTAGGGCCTCCTGAACTCACAGGTTGCCTCCAAGTTTGGATAGATCCATCTTTGAGACGTATGTTGGATCACCTCCTCTGAAAAGGAAACAAAATGGAAAAGGCAGTCAGGGCCCCATTTAAACTGGCCTAGTTGAGTGCTTCTATTCTAACTGCCATGTAGGAGTGGTTGCCATACTGCTGAGATGGGAAAAAGACAGTCACCCTCTCACCCCCATCCCTCTAGTGAGAGGCCAAAAAAGTACTCACATGCCCTGAAATTGGGGAAAAAAAAAAGATAGAATTAAAGAGAAGTTGTAACCTTTTAAAGATCCATTAAGTCATTGGCTTTTCCTGTTCAGTAACCAATTAGCACCTTTGGTGCTTAATTGCGTAGTAAATAGTTTGGGGCTACATTATCCCCCAAAATACTCAAGCAGTGAACTAGCACATATATTCAGCCCAAAGCAGGAGAATAAATTTTGTGTGTACTTTATGTAGCCTCTTATTATATATGTAAACAAGATCATTACTTATAGTATCCATTGATTTTTAATTCAGTAATTGGATTACTATAAACTCAAGATGTATATTCACTAATATAATAATAGAATATAAACTGTATTTGAATGAATTAGAGATAAATTTGATTGAATTAAATAAACTTTTAAGCATGACATGGCCAAGAAGCTGAGCTCTGGACTTATATAGATTGAATGTAATGTTGGGTGTGCCTCTTAATAATTGTCTTTTTTTGATTTGTGCCCCAACTTGGGCATCCCTCTGGGAATGTTAGAATTTTATTTTGGTCCAGGTATCTGCAAAAATTAGAAAGGATCCTTAGCTCCCAAGTAACAAACATCAATCTAACAAAACATTAAATACAATTGAATGATCAATAAAAAGCCTGTTACATGCAAGACTCTGTGCTGGAGATGTAAAAATAAAAATGAAACGGTTTGCATCCTCAAAGATTTTTTGTTCTATTTAGGGCACATAACATATATGCAAATAGGGAGAGAGGACTAACAACTAGGAAGGATCTAGGAAATCAGGGATGTCTTCACAGGAGATGGCAAATGAATTTTGAAGATAAGGATCCTGAAACACAGAAATGAGGTGGGGAGAAGAAGGATATTCCAGGTGTGGTGGGCAGCTTATGGAAATACATCAGGTGAAAAATAAAATATCAAGTTCAGAAAGCAGGACAAAAAATGAATAGTTGGTAAAATAGAGGACTTTCAAGCATTCTGGAACAGAAAACTTGAATTTCAAACATGAGACTGGAAAAGTATCAAAAGCTTAAACTGAAAAGAGAAATCATAAGAGATTTAATAAGGTTAAATTGTTTATGGTCATATATGGGAAAATAATACTTGTAACTTTTAAAAATATTATGATTATTGGGGCAGTTAGAAGGAATATGCATATAGAGAGGCCAAGGATGTGAATTTAATATGATGGGGTGATATCAGAAAAAAATAAAATTAAGGGGTTAGAAAGAGGAATACAATGTGTGGGAGAAGGGAGAGAATTAGAATGGGGCAAATTATCTCACATAAAAAAAGAAGCACTAAACAACTTTTACAGCAGAAGAGATGAGGAGGTGTGGCAGTTAATGCTTGAACTTTACTTTCATTAGAATTGGATAAAAGAAGGAATAACACACATACTCAGTTGGGTATAGAAATCTGTTTTACCCTATAGGGAAGTAGGAGGAGGGGGGAGAGAAGAGAAAAAGAGGGACAGATAGAAGGGAAAGCGTATTGGGGGAGCTAGTGGTCAGAAATAAAACACTCGAGGAGGGACAGCATAAAAGGAAAGAGTTGTTCAGTCATTAGAGTCCTGTCTGACCCTTTGTGTTCATTATCACCTCTACTATTCGATATTGTACTAGAAATGTTAGCTAAAGCAATAAGAAGAGAAAAATGGAAGGAATAAAAAATAGGTAAAGAGAAAACAAAACTATTACTCTTTGCAGATGATATGATGGTGTATTTGGGGAATCCTAGAGATTCAATTGAAAAACTAGTTCAAATAATTAACAACTTTAGCAAAATTGCAGGATATAAAACAAACCCACATAAATAATCATCATTTCTGTATGTTACCAACAAAGTTCAGTGGGAAAAGGTGAGAAAAAATTTCACTTAAAATAACTATAGACAATATAGATAATATAAATTATAGACAAAAAAATAGACCAAAAAACCTATCGACAATATAGACAATATAAAACAGGACCTAGTAACTATATGAACACAATTACAAAACACTTTTCACATAAATAAAGTCAGATTTAAACAATTGGACAGTTCTACCCAAATTAATTCTGTTATTCATTGTCATACCAAACTACTAAAAATTACCTTATAGATCTAGAAAAAAATAACAACAAAATTCATCTGGAAAATTAAAAGATCAAGATTATGAAGGGAATAAAAAAAAGGATGTGAAGGAAGGTGATCTAGCAGTACCAGATCTCAAATTATATTACAAAGTGGTAATCATCTGGCATTGACTAAGAAATAGAGTGGTGGGTTGGTGTAATATATTAGGTACACAATACATAGTAGTAAACAAGAACTCATTATTTGACAAAAAGTGCTGGGAAAATTGGGAAGCAGTTTGGCAGAAACCATTCATAGACCAACATTTCACACTGTATACCAAAATAAGGTCAAAAGGGGTACATGATTTTAGACATAAAAGGTGACACCGTAAGTAAATTAGGGGAGCATGGAGTACTTTGTTAGATTTATGTATAAGGGAAGAATTTATGTTCAAACAAGAGATATAGAGAGCATTACTGGATACAAAATGAATACTTTGATCGTGTTGAATTTTAAAATTTTTGCACAAACAAAACCAATCCAGCCAGAATTTGGAAGGAAGCAGAAAACTGGGGAATTTTTTTTTTTAATAGCAGGTCTCTCTGATAAATGCCTCAATTCTCAAACATGTAGAGAACTGAATCAAATTTATAAGAATACAAGTCATTTCCCAATTGATTAATGACCAGAAGATATTAACAGTTTTCAGAAGAAATCAAAACTATCTTTAGTCATATAAAAATGCTCTAAAACACTATTGATTAGGGAAATACAAATTAAAACAACTCACGTATCACCTCACACCTATCAGATTGGCTCATATGACAGAAAAGGAAAATGACAAATGTAGGAGGGGATATGGAAAAATGGGATACAAATGCACCATTGTTGGAGTTGTAAACTGATCCAGTCAGTCTGGAGAGCAATTTTTAACTATGCCCAAAGGACTTTAAAACTTTGTATGCCTTTTGATCTAGCAATACCACTGCTAGGTCTGTTTCCCAAGATTTTTTTTAAAAAAGGAAAAGGAAAAAGGACTTATATGTATAAAAACATTTATAGCAGCTCTTTTTTTTGGTGGCAAAGAATTGGAAATTAAGGGAATGCCCATCAATTGGGGAGTGGCTAAACAAATTGTATTATATAATTGTGATGGAATATTATTGTGCTATAAGAAATGATCAGCAGGATGCTTTCAGAAAAACCTGGAAAGGCTTACATGAACTGATGCAAAATGAAGTAAGCAGATTCAGAACAAAAAAAGAATCAGGAGAACATTGTACATAGAAACAGCAATATTGTTAGATGAAGAATTGCGAATGTAGTAATTCTCAGCAGTACAACAATCCAAGACAACTCTGAAAGACTTATGATGAAAAATACTTTCCATCTCCATGGAAAAAACTGATGGAGTCTGAATGCAAATTGAAGCATACTTTAAAAATAAAAAAAAAAAACTTTTTATATTTTTCTTTTCTTTGGTCTGTTTTTTTCCACAACATGACTGATGTAGCAATATATTTTGTGTGACTGCACATGTATAACCTGTATCAAATTGTTTGCCTTCTCATTGATGGGAGAGGGAAGGAAGGAGAGAGAATTGGGAACTCAAAATTTCCAAAAAAAGAACATTAAAAATTGTTTTTTTACAGGTAATTGGAAAAAAATAAATTATTTGAAAATAGAAAAAAAAGCATATAGCCAAAAAATGGACAATTAGCCACAGAATATGCTCATTAATATAGCCCTGAAATCTTGTGTTATTAGTATAAGGAACACAAAAATGTTGATATTATTTAGATACTTTTCTGACAATTTGTGGCAATTATTAAACTTGGATTCAATTTGAGCCCAAAACCAAATTATATTTTACATTACAGCTAAATGATATATTTGTACATTGCTAATTAACTTCAGAGTGACAAAATGGTATTTTTCCAATACTGAAATCACTAACTGATGATTTTGATATTCCATTAGTGATTGTTTTAGAAATCTTTGATTCATTTGTTTCCAAAGGCCAAGAACCGAAGCTAATTCATATTCTTAGCTTGTCATGTCTGGTTTGCAAATTCAGGTGCAATAATCACAAAAAGCATATCACATTCAGTCAACTTACTTCAATATTCTGTATTTGAGACTACTTCCATTTTTACACTTCACTTTTATTTGCACCTCCTTTTGCCCCCAGTATCAATCTATTTTACTTTTTAGTGTAGAGTCTTAGACATGTAACATTATAAAAATTAATCTGTGACTTTTAGAAATTTAAACTAAAATGTCGTAACTCCTTGTTTATTATCTGAATTATGACCTTTGTTTTTCAAGCTGCATAAATAAAGAAAAACATAAAAATAATTTTGGCCAAAGAATTATTTTCTGACTGACTAAGTTTAAATGTCTGCCTGTTCTATCTTCTCACTTAAGGGGATATTAAAACTTAGAAGAATATTATCGTTTCTAAAATTTTAATATTTTTATGCTTCAGTGGATTTATTATATCATTGATATGGGTACTTATTCTAGCAAGGGAGTCCTCTTCAAGTTCCTACTCTGATGCCTCTTCTGTGGCGTGGAGGTGACTCTGGATTCCTAAAGACTATGCCATCACAGTGCAAGCTCTTGGGATAATAATATTCTTAATAATATTTTGGAAATATTACTTGAGTAATAGCTTCAGAATTCTTTTTTTGGGGGGGAGGTGTCAAATGTTCATTTATTTCAGTAGTCTCCGTGGTGGCTCTTAACCATTTAGGCCTTGCATAGCACCATTATTGATTTCATCAATGACATCACAAGTATGTCTGTCATCAGGGTTTCATCTCATAGAATGGATCATTCCAAGGACTTCTTTATTGGTTCCAGAGAGGTCTCTTGCCAGAGATCAGTGCCATATTAAAAAAAAAATTATTTATTTACTTTTAGTTTATAACATTCAGTTATACAAGCTTCTGAGTTCTAAATTCCCCTCCCCTGCCCTCTCTTCTTTCCTCTTCCCCTACTCCCCTCCCCCCCACATTGGCAGCATGCAATCTGATATAAGTGCTACAGTTATCTTCACGTTAAACATTAGTCGAGTTGTAAAGAAGAATTATTAGCAGTGGAATAACCAACAAGAAGGAAGAAACAAAACAAAACAAAGCAACAAGAGAGATAGCAAGTAGTTTGCTTCTGTCTGCATTCAGACTCTGTAATTCTTTCGCTGAATGTGGATAGCCCTTGCTATCATGAGTCTTTTGGAGTTATCTTGTAGCCTTTCAATGCCTTATTTTAAAAGCAGTATTCATAATCTCATGAGGCTGACATTTTCACTGCATTTAATATTTTTCTACTGTTTTTTATCTTGGGGGCAATTATTTCAGGACTTTAATAATTAAGGGGTGCAAAAAGCATAACCTCCATCTATGCATGACTCTTACAATAGTGAGGTGATTTAAGTTTCTAGGTTTCTTTTAGCTCTTGTGTTTGAAGCTCCTTCTTAGCTTTGGTCTTTTAATCAGAAGTATTTGAAAGTTCTTTATTTCATTAAGGAGCATTTAAAAAATCAAACCATTGATTCAGGCTCAGCTTTTCAGGGTAAGTTATTCTTGGTTATAAATACTTATTTTTAATTTCTGAAATTATCCTGCTTGTTTAGCCATTTCCAAATTGATGAGCATCCCTTTGATTTTAAATTCTTAGCCACCACAAAATGAGCTGGTAAACCAAAGTTTTTAAGCTTGTGTAATATTTTTAATCAGCTTCTGCAATATTGTATTCTAAACTCTCCTGTCATATATATTAACAGTTACCCAGTTACCAGGTTGTGTGTGATCCTAACTGGTTTCTGTATCTTAAACTTCCTTCTGGATGCTTCCGGACACACGAGTGTGACACTCCTAAGGGTTTTCCTTTTTTGGAGTTTCCTGCAGGAGATGATCAGTGGATTCCTTCTATGTTTACATTTGTACTTTGGTTCCAATAGATCTAGACAGTTTTTGGTTTTGTGTACAATTTAATTTAAAAAAAAAAATTTAGGGAATCCAGTGAATCTTAAATTATTTTGAGTTTTTCCAGGTCAGTTATTTTTGATATCAGAAACTTTATATTTTCTTCTAATTTTTAAGTATTTTGATTTTCCCCCTTAATATTTCTTGCTGTCTCATGAAAACTTGATTTCTTCTTGGTCTCTTTTAGTTTCCAGGGAATCCATTGCCTAGGTAAGACCTGCCACTTTCTGTTTTAAGCTATTTCTTCTTCAAAAACTCCCCCCCCCCCCCCGAGGCTTTATTTCATGTTTTATTTCTTGATTATTTCTTCTCAGTTTTACTTAGTCTCATAGAAAATCTATTTTTTACCTTTGAGTCTTGTTTGTATTTTTTATGGTGATACTGAGTTGAGTTTTTGGAATTTCTGGATCTACAATAATTTTTTGTAGTAGTCATTTTTTTTCTCCAGAGCCTTACCAGACCTTCTGTACCAGAGCCAGACTCTGTTCCCTACTGTACTTTTGGATGGGGTGGTTTGCCCTGCTTGGCCTCAACCCAGATTACTTAGATTCCTCTGCTGACCTCCATCTCCTGGACTAGCCTCTGTTGAATATATTTTTTTAATATTCAGAATTCTGGAATTCCAGGACCCTCTCTGCTGTCTCAAGACAGAGTTCCAGGGATCCTCACAACCCTGGATTGTCCAGGTGTTACTGATCATTACAGCTTCCGGTGATGTCTAGTGTCCCTGGTTTGAGTTCTGATCACTTTATTGCTTTCTGGGGAAAGGGTACTCCACCCTTGCTATCTCTGGATACTCTCCTTTTTTAAAAAATAGATATTCAAAACATTGCCTCAGTGAGATCAAATGAGCCATATGGTGATTAATGGTTGAAGATTATTAAGCTCATGCTTCTTAAGAAATACTTAAAGTGATTGCCTATTCTACTCACTGATAAAGATAACTTAGTATTTTTGAATCAGCTTAGTATCATTAAACCCTTTGATGACCTATATGTTCCCAGATAGTTTGGAGAAATTAGTTCTAGTTTGGGTGGTTGCCAAATGCAATAGTAGGCTTAATGGATAGAGTGCTTGGAGTCAGGAAGAACTGAGATTAAATGTACCCTCAATTCAAATCTGCTCTTAGACATTTAGTTGCTGTGTGATCCTGGGCAAGTCATTTAAACTGTCTGCCTCTGTTTCCTAACCTGTAATACAGGGATAATAATTGTACCTATCTTTCAGGGTTGTTTTGAGGATAAAATGAGATACTATTTGTAAAGTGCTTTGCAAACCTTAAATTACTATATTGTAATGGTAATTAATTTTGTGAAAGAAGCAGAAGGTGTGAACTCTGTCTCCTGTTGCTGACATAACAGGAAGGGGTTGGCTGAGACAGGAAGCCAATGTGTGTGTGTGTATTTAAGAAGAGCTCCAGAGGACAGACAGTCAGAATCAAGAATTTTTATTCCTGGTGGAGGAAGTAGAATTGTTCCAGCATCTGGGAGCTGGGCTGCTACTGGACTGAGAACTGAGTTGGAGTTTTCTATGAGACCAGAATCTGGTGAAGGCTGAAATGACTGCTGCCTCCTGGAAGGTTGAGATTTCTTCTGGGTCCTAGAGCCAGCTGAGGACTGAAGAAGCATGACTGGGATAAGACTTTGTTTATTTGTGGCTTGGTTGATCCTTGTTGTGAAGGTTTTTGAGATGTGCTGGACCCTGTGAACTTCAGTGTGTGACAAGAATTGCCCAGAGGACTGGATGAGAACCTGGGAGCTGTCTGCCTCTGAATCCAGGTGACTGTTTGGTAGACTCAGGTAGGATCTGGGACCATGGAAGGGGGTCCAAAGAATCTGAGAGACCACCCTGAGTCAAGATGAAGAAAAGGCCTCTCTTTGGATATTGAACGTGTGATGAAATTGAAGTTTACTAGACACTGAGGGGTGGAGGGTTTGTGTAATTTTCTAATGATTGTATTTAGTGATTAATGATACTTAGTATCATTAGTATGATACTTAGTATCATCTCTTAGTAATTGTGAATCTGGATAAGTGACTGATTAAGTTATCTTATGACTGCCCCATGAGTGGAGGACTGACTTGTATTGTGGAATGATTGAATGATTAAGTAAGGAGGGTTTCCCCCTTAGGGAAACCAGATGATTATTCTTTTTATGTATATTATCAGTTTAATATCATAATGATGATATAAATATTTTATAAATATTTTATACTTATCCTTTTCTATCTATTTCAGGGTGTCATCTTATAGAATTCAAATCATTACAAGTTTGGGTCTCAGATATATATATATATGTACAACCAGAATATGTTAATAGATTTGAAAATATATTTATCATTTTAATTTTTGGAGCAATGTAAAACTTAATTTTAAAATTTATTTTAATATTTTTTTTAAATTATGTTATGGCAAAGGTTCTTTTTCCTCTCAAAATGCTTACTGGTCAAAAGTGCAGGGAAGTATTGCCTGCCACAATGAAACCACTGCTGAAGTGCTTAGGATAAAAATTCTTATGTTGTTTCTTTCTTCATTCTGGAATTCAGCAATGTTGTTTTAGTTGTGATCAGGTAAAAACTGCTAACTTTTCATCTATTTCACACTATTTCTTCCTTTCCTGATAGGAATTTATATTTGAAGAAGTTGATTTGAATCCCTTTTTCCTAAATTATGAAACTATTCAATATTATAGTATAGTATAATATGACAGTATGATTTTGGTAGTTTAGATTTTGGAACAGTCCAGATAATTTTTGTTTTCATTAAGACAAAAATAGATTAGAGTAGGAAAAAAGCCCAATTCATTTCTTATAGGTCAGCTTCTGGAATATTTAAAAATGCAAAGCAAATATGACCCAGTAGATAGAAACAATTTGCCTTAATGTCTGACAAGTTGGAAAAAGAAATAACTACCAATTAAAGACAATTAAATAATTAAAATGAAACTAAAAAAATTATCAAAAAAGCACCTAAAATTACATATTTATTATACATGTATCATAAGTTTGGTATTTTATATTATTTTTCATTCAGTAACATCTTTGAACATGATATTTGAAATAATATGTAGAAACCACAAAAATACTTTTTTTCATGTATATTACTTTAGGTAGGTTTTATAAATATGAAATAGCCAAAACACTCATGGTTTAGTTCACCAAATTATTTTATACTGAAGAAATTGTAGAAATTATTCAGAAGACAATTAGTTATGGAATACTAGTTAGATGTTTGAATTTTATTGCTGAAAGGAATTTTTATAGGATCATGGATTTTCCTTGGATCATATATTTAGATTGGGGGGGGGGTCCTAAGAGATCATTGATTCCAATCTTCTCATTTTACAGATGTGGCAACTCATAGTGTAATGGAGAAACTGGCCAATATAGGCCCAATCCTTGAAGCATGTGCAGATATTTGCTGTGTGGGTCTCTTCCTTAGATCCTACATAGATATGTTCCTAGCTGGTTCCAGTACAAGCAACTGCATGTTAGAGAGAACTTGTTTCCAGTCATATATGAGTGAAGGGCTCATACTGAGGAGTGACAAAAAGTATTCTAATTGAGACAAATGCAAATTAAAACAACTCTGATATACCATCTCACACCTGTCAGATTAGCTAACATGACAAAAAAGGAAAATGACAGATCCTGGAGGAAATGAGGAAAAATAGGTACCCTAATGCACTTTGGTTGATCTATGAAGTGCTCCAACCATTTTGGAGAATAGTTTGGAACTATACCCAAAGGGCTATTAAATTAGACACACGTTTGACCTAGCATTACCACCTCAAGGCCTGTATCACAAAGAGATCAAAGAAAAGGGGAAAAGACCTATATGTACAAAAATATTTATAATAGCTCTGTTTCTCATGGCAAAGAATTAGAAATTGGATGCCCCTCAGTAGGAAAATGGCTAAACAAATTGTGGTATATGATAGTGATGGAATATTTTTGTGCAGTAAGGATTGATGAGGGGGATGTTTCAGAAAGAAATGGGCAGATATATGAATTGATGCAAAGTGAAGTGAACAGAACCAGAAAACATTTTACACAATCATGACACTATTGTAATGATATGATCTGTGAAAGATTAAGTTTCTCTGATCAGGGCAGCCATCCACGAGGAATCACGGTGAAAAATGCTATCCACTTCCACAGAAAAACTAACGATCTTTGAGTGAAGATTGAAGCATATTGGTTTTCACTTTATTTTTCTTGCCTTTTTTTTTTTGCAGCATGGCTAATATAGAAATATCTTTTGTATGACTTTATATGTATAATAGGTATCATATTGCTTGCCTTTTCAATAAGTGGGTGCAAGGCTGGAGGGAGAGAGAGAATTTGAAACTCAGTTTAAAAAAAAAAGAATGCTTAAACAATAAAATTAAAAATTTTTTTAAAAAGTATTTTAATTGTCCAAGAACTTATAATGACCATTGATTTGGGAGGTACAAAGCTGAAATTGAATTTACCTACATAAGGGACAATTTGCCATCCTCTCAGCTGTTTTCCTTTCTCCAGAAAATAAGGCAAGAACTGATGTGAGCTGCTGGAGTTGCTGAACATCAATAAGTTATATTTTTGCCCCCCTTCCTACCCATTATCTCTTACCTCCAGCGATCATATGTCAGTAAGCACATGGAGCCTCTATTTCCTTTGTGCTTGTTATTCCCGGATTTTATGTGAGTGATTATTTGGAGACAGAATTGTCCAGGAAATCTTGTGAGTTCAGAAGAGTCATCAGAGGTCTGACTGGGGGGTGGCTAGGTGGTGCAGTGAATAGAGCACCAGCCCTGGAGTCAGGAGGACCTGAGTTCAAATGAGACCTCAGACACTTGACACACTAGCTGTGTGACCTTGGACAAGTCACTTAACCCCAGTTGCCTTGCCTTCCCCCCTCCAAAAAGGAAAAAAAAAAGAAAAAAGAAAATGGGGAGCACACTGCTGGGGGCTCAGGAGTATAGTGTGAAAAACTCTGGCCCTCTAGGATACTCTTAGAATCCTGAGGAGAGAAGGAGGAGTCATAGTCATTGTCATTATCATTGTCACTGACCCTCTGGGAGATGGCCTGTAAGTGCCTAGTTGAGGGAGTGGGCTTCCCTGTAGTTGGGAGAAGGGAGATGTTTTATTATTTTAGATGTATTAACATTTAAGAGTAAAAAATTGCTGGGCAATTTGGAAAGATGAAAGTATTTTCCCATAAGAAGACTGAGGAAGTTAATAGGGAAAAGATAAACAGCTCTGTCTTCATCATGAGTTCATTAAGATGACAGGGGGTTATTAATGAGACTACTTGTTATTCTCTACCATTTCTCTGTTATGCACTAGAGCACAGGGACTTTTGGGGAGACCACCCATATTCTTATGAAAATCTGTTACAGAAATGGGAAGAGAGGGAGATATTTAATAAAATCTGCTCACTTAGCTTCCTTCAGAAATTGTCAGTAAGAGTTCAAAACCCCCAATCTGTTAAGGTTTTATATACTCTTTCCTCCAACTATCTTCAGAGTTAATAAGGGCAATTGGTAGGCTGACCTCTACTGAATAAACACCAAATTTTGCCCAAGAGAGGGATTTTAGTAATCACTATCAAGTACCTGGACTCCTAAGGGAATTTCATATTCCAGTAATTTTTGTTTAAGTATAACTTAAAAATTTTTTTTTCAATTAACAGTCATTAATTTTATTTCCTTGCAACCTTTCCTTTGCCCTCAGCAATTGAAAAAGTAAATTAAATGAAACTCTTGAAATATATAGCCAAGTAAAACAAATTCTTGTGTTGGCTATGTCCAAAAATGTATGTCTCATTTTACATCTTGAGTTAATCAACTCTGAAGTGGATGTGAGATGTGAAAGTATCCCTGAAAAGATAATGGAAATAGATTATCAGTAGAAACATATCACTAGACCCAGACCTAGTGTGGTCTGCCGTGGATCTGTCTGCAAAGGATAGAAGAGCATGAATGCTCCTTTGTCTACTGGGACAAAGAGAAGTGAGTGTGATACCAAGAGCAGGAATCCTCAGCTCAATAGGAAAAAGTCAGAGGGCAGGAGAAGACTCTCCTATTGCACTATACACAATAAAGAAAAAAGACAAACCCAGAGCCAAGGAGCTCTTTCTCCTGTCTAACTGGAAGAAGGGAGCTTAAGGTCTAGAGGAAGTTACCTAAGACCTGCTGTGCTCTATCTACTACTTGCATTTGTCAGGGCACTTGCTCAGCTCTTCCTCTGTCTTCTCCATTCCAAATTCTCTTAGACTTTAGGGTACCTTTACCAAGAGATACTTCAGTTTTCAATGAAGAGATTCCTAACTCGTTAATTATCAGCAAGTCCCTAAGTCTAATCATTTCTTGTTAGTGTTCACCTATTGGTCTGGCTGGAAACTGGGGGGTTGAGTCATTTTGTTTTCTTATCTATAAACTGCTCAACGATAACAGTGTCAGTTCAAATTGCAGTGTTGCTAAAGAAGACTGAGCAGGCAAACACCTCACTGGAAAGGTAAGTTGAGGGAAGTAGATTGGTGCTTCATGAATTTAAAGATGACTGTGGAATCCAGGAAAATTCTAAGCCCTAATTCGAGGCTCCTCATGCAAAGAACAGAATGCCGAGGACTAATATTGTCCAAAAGAAGTGACTCCTGAAAGGGACTCTCCTGAAACAGGCCAGGATGCCCTCCAGCAGAAGGTTCTCTGAATTCACTCAGCTCTTTAGACTGTGGTCTTAGGGCCTCTACTTAGACTGCTCTGTGTGCTTCCTTGCTGGTGATTCTTTCAAAGACAAAAATTTCTCAGGCACCTAAGCCTTGAGTCCTTTCCTACCTTTCCAGGCTTCTTACACTTGACTCTTGGCACTCTGATGCATTTCTGTTGGCCTTCTGGTTGTTCCTTGCACATGACCCTCCATCTTCTGATTCTGTGCCTTTACCTGGGCTATCTTTCATTCCCAGAATCCTCTAGGCTTTATTAGAGTTTATTAGATGTAGAGCAAAAAGAACCTTAACTTTTTAGCTCTGTATGGTTTTCTTCTTACCAAGAGATGCATCATAGGGTAAAGGCAGAAGAAAGGACCATGTGGTGAAGGATCCCTTTCCCAGAGACTTATGTAAGAGAGAGGAAACAATGCTTGTTTTCATATTTTGACCAACTTTTTACTTTTGTGGAGGTAGGCAATTTGCAGTTGCTGAAGTAATTGGCATTAGAAACTAGTCTTGTTAGCATTTTAATTGTATTGACCTTCCTGTGAATACTCAGTGCTACTGTTAGAGGATTTCTATTTTCTCTAGGTGATGTATAACTTAACATAACTAGTCCTGAGAAAGAACCAGATTAGTTAATTCTGGAAGGAGAGGGAAAGTTTTTTTCCCAGAGTGAGAAATTCTTCACCTTTATTATTGGTGGCAAGGAGACCAAGGCTTTCCCTATTGCTGCTTTCTGACGATTGCTTCCCTAGATAATACTGGTCAGTGAGGCTGCCAGCTTATGAGTTTTGCTTCTGTATCACTGTGTTCATGACGTCTAGTGGTAGGTAGAGAAAACTCAGGCTATTAAAAGAAAGATAAGAAACCAAATAATATGAGGAGAACAAAAGTTACTAAGTGAAATTTAAAGAAAATTATGCTTTCCTATTGATAATGAAATCATCAACATATTGTGTTGTGTACTTTATTGTGTGGAGCTTAAAAAATAGTAGCATTCATTTATGAATGGAAAAGTTCTTACTTCAGAATTTTAAAATACTTAGTACATCTCTAGTGTGCACAAGGCAAGTGGAGGGATACACAATATAAGTTATGCTCCTTTGCTTCAAAAAGTTTATGTTGGTGGGTTGTTTTTTTCTTCAAACAATTGAAAACAAGACTGAAAGCTGTTGAGCATTGCAGCCTTAATCATAAATTACAAATGATGTAGGTATTCACTAGAAATGCAAATCATACAAAGTAAACCCTTAAAGTTAAAATAGCGAAACTCTACAGTTAGTGATGAATCTGCTATTGTTTTCCTAATCCCAGGACAGTTGCATCATCTGGGATATCCCTTAGTTAAAAATAAATGTTTCTTTTAACAACGGAGTGAAGGAGCAAAAGAATAATGAGTATGCTTTGTTTAGAAAACAATTATTATTTTTCTCATTCACTTATAAACAATTTCTATTATAAGTAGACATTTATCTTCATTCCTGTGGTGTATGCATTTATTCACACTATCTCATTAAATTCTGATGTCGTACAGAACTCCTTTGGTGTGTTGTAATTTTACCATCTGGAATACATCAGTCACATTATAATAAAAATTGATGCTTCACAAGAATTCATATTGGACACACTCTATTTTTAAAGACCTGTATCCTGTTGAACAATGAAACTTCACAACCTTTCAATTCAAGAAAAATAGATTTTCTTTTCTAATTTTTTTTATTTCTTAGCTCTTCCATGGTACTTTAAAGTAATATCCAGGGACAACAGGAATTTACAGGAAATTCTGGCAATTCTTCTAGAATTTTTCCTGCAGTTTAGTTTAATTCACTTGTCTAGCCAATTTCATTTTAATGCAGTAAATAACTATAATGATCACAGTATATAAAGTTGTTGCGAAATATTTTGGGGGGGGGTGCTACAGAGAATGGCAGTCTTTTCATTTAATAAATTAAATTTAAGTAGTAATGACTTTGAATACAGTATTGAAAAAAAGTAATTTCTTATCCATCTGTTCTACAGAATACTCAGCCAGCTCCAGATGCTGTATAGGAAGTAGAAGAGAAACTGAGCAGAATTAGGTGAAATAACAGTCATCAACATTTAGTGACCTACTGAGTGTAGAGCATCAATGTAGATAGACACTGTGCAAATATGCAAAAGAAATGGCATGATTCTAGAACATCTCTTTTGAAAAATGTTTCCTTCTCTCTAAACTAGGTCTCTCAATCTGCAGTTTAAGCCCATTTTCTTTTCTTTTTGCTTATTTTTTTTGCCTCAGTGGAGATAAATGACCATTATCTTAAAAATTTGTCATCTTTGTCCTAAATTATTTCAATTTCATTAGCTATTCCTTGTTTTATATATCCTAAAGCTAATTTTTTTTGTGGCTCTCCAATGAATTATCTTGTTTTTCATGATACTTAATTTTCGGAATTCAGAATCAGACTTAATTAAACAGAAAATGTTTTCTATAATTAAAAATGTTCAGAATTGCTACTTTCAGTACATCTCAATTTGGCAATACTTTGTGAGCTAAAATTTGAACCAGATATCATCTTTTGGAGCAACTTTTAAAAATTATAAAACTGTTGTTTTCTGAGCCCAATTTCCATTCTACTTTGACACCTCATCTTCTGCACATGACAGTCACTTTGAAGTCAAATGGAATTCCTTATACTGAAGAAATGTATAACAGAAGGAAATGAGAATATGGCCTCAAGAGAGTAAGCATTTTATAATCTATACTAGGAATACTATTAACCTGGATGAATGAACTGATCATTATGTCAAACATAAAATAAATGAGAGATTTAAGTTAGGTACATTTGAAAATAAGTGTCAATGTTAGGGTAATAATGACATTTTCTTAATGTCAGTTTATCCTCAGTAGTATTCATTGTGAATCCTGACTTGCTAGGAAAATCTGACAGTTTTATCTATAACTTTAAAAGTAATCTTTTTAATCCCTTTAACATGTTATAATAGACTATCCTAGTGAATTTTTCCTAAGCTCTTCACTCATGAAGTGTCATTGACTTAGAATACTTTCTCCTTCATAGCAATCTAGTGCAAAGGACAAGGGCAAAGTCCTGGGCAATTGAAAAATAGAGAAAATGTAGGCTACTTCTGCTTTGTTTCTATTCTATGTTTCAATTCAAAATGGGTTTTGAAATTAGAAGCTTGCCATGTATCTGCAACCTTAAGTCTGTATATCTACTCTCACAAAGTATTCTTATTACCTACAGCTCATACATTTACAATTCATGAGTTTTGACCTAGATAGAATGCCACAACAAATTGAAAAAGAGTTTTTATACATAGATATTCTCTTCAGTTTTGCCTTTATGAAACACCACAGTAATGTAGAACAGAGAAAAATGGCATCGTCATACAAGGAGAAAACAGAATTATCACATAAATAGAGAAGAGGGAAATTGTCAAAAGCACTATTTGTAATGAAATTTGGGAAAGAAAAAATGATGTACATATATATTGTATCACATGTATATTTACATATGATGATTTGTAGCCTTTGACAATCTGATAAATCTTGAAAATTGAAAATAAGCATAAGATTTCAATTTAACCATTCAAATATGTAGGGCTTAGGGTTTTCTCCATACATTAATACATTAGTTATACATTAATAAAATTCCATTCCTGAGTATTAAATCCAAACAGAAACATAAATTTCAAATATCTCTTTTCAATTGAAAATTGATCAGAAAACCTCTGTCTTCCTTAGGTCGTATGAATGATAAAATAGGAGTTTTGTTTTTTTTTAACACATATATATTTGGCCTAACTCTTCACATAGGAAAATCCAATTGGATGAAAAATGTCTACTCTGTAGACTAAGATATCCAGTAGGATGGACAACTCATAGAACTGGTCCATTAGTACATCTATCTTGGACATATAGACAATAAGCTGGGTCCAGAGTTGTGCAAGACAAGAACATGATAGATTACCCTTAAGTTATTGCATAAAGCTTTTAATGACCCCAAACTTTTCCTGAAACAAAGGTCAGTCTTCTTAACATTAGTTATTCTTCTGGTGATACTGTGTGACTGAGAGTTATGGAATACCATAGTCTCTGAGGAATTAAAGTTGCAAATTACCCAAAGAACATTGGAGAGGAGTATGGTAGACATGAGTATGCTGCAAAATACTACAAATAATGAGCTGTATGAGAGAAAGGGACATGATAGATATCATCAGAAAAATGTATAGCTAGGAAAGGGCATGGGCTAGTTGCTTAGGACTGCAGTAGTTAACAAGTGGATAGTCCATGTGTTTTGTTGGTGTCCAATGAAATGTCAAGAAAGTTGTGTGGAGGGTTTTCTGGAGGACAAGGACAAAAGTTGCGGAAGGAATGGACATGTTACAATCCACATAGTTGGAGGGAGCACCCTCACCATTGAAGATAACATCAAGAAGAACATGCTTACTTCTCCATTAGTAGAATATAAAACAAAAGTATAAGTCTTTGTCTACAAAGATCATACATAAAACAAACAATGAGCAAGACAAATGATTTTGGCTTTAATTCTAATTAATTAGTTGTGTGACTATCACATAAAGACTGATTATACATGCTACACACAAAGACATCATATTAATAAATGCATGTTGATTGATTATAATCATACATCATCAGAAACTCGTATCATAAATAGAGACTAGGACAGTATACAATAAGGTTTTATTTTACAGTGGGTTGAAAATTGGATTTTATTAGTATGAAAAACTCACAAAGAAGAAAGTTCTAGCAGGGAACAATGGTATACCCTTCTAATAGATAAAATAAATTATAGGTTGGTATCAACAGGAAGGGTACGCATGGAAGGTAAGTGGAAGACTACATCTTTGTTTTTATATTGCTTACCTCAGAAACGACTTTGAAATTATACTTAAAGATCTGGGTTCCATTCTAAAGTCTGACAAAAACTACGTCTCTGATTAGCAAGTCATTTAAGTTATATGGGCTTTGGTTTCCTTGTCTGCCCTAGATCCTTCCTAGTTCATAAAATTCTATAAGCCTATAATTCTCTGATACATTAAACAATTTAAGGCTTTTTAAGAGAGTGTTTCACATTCTTTTCCAAAATACTTTTAAAACTTTTTTGATTACTTCCATTTCAACACCAATTTTATTTAATCAGTGGCAGCATAAGAACTTAAACTTGCTTCTCTATTGTTTGTGGGGAGATTTGTCTTTCATTTTAGGATTGACTATTTTTCTTTTTAGTAGTCAAGTCCCTCAAAAACTCTTTTAACAGTCAATTAAAATCATCAAAGAAGGAAAAATTTCTAATGAGTTCTGATCAGATATAGTCTCCTCTTTAGTAGAGATACTTAGTGTACTTTTTATTCTTTTGTATGAATTCAAGAAGCAAATCCTTATTTTATTGATCCCTTCATCCTTCCATTAATAAACTCAGATAAACATTACAGGGCTTTTATCAAAATAGACAAATTCAATATTTTTAATTTGCCAGTTTCAGAAATTGTTTTCTATATATTTCTAGGATAACCGTAATGTCAACTTCTACACAGAGTCTAGCAAATTGTCTCAAAATTTTTGGTTCAGTTAATCATTAGCATTTCAATAGTTGCTATGTCCAAAGTACTATACTTAAGTGCAGTTGTGTTGGTGCCTGTCTGGTTTTCTTCTTTTTCTCTAGGAAAAGAAGAAATGCTATAGGGATTTTTTTGGTAGGAAGAAATGGTTTTGTATATGGGGTAGAACATTATAAACTAGATATAACTCATAGGCAAAAAGGTTAACTCCTACATCTATCACCCATCTCTGGAACATCCATCCAGTTAAAACCAACATACTCTCTCTTGTGAAATGTCATGAAGGTTTTCCCCAAGATGACCTCTTGACTGCATGTTTATCTTGAAATATCCTCAGAAGACCCTGGCAGTAATAAGATGACAAGATAAAACACCCAGAATTCATTCAAATGGCAGGGCGAAAGAGAATGAGAAAAAAGCTATTTGAACTTCACCTTTTCTTGTGACTTGTCTCCTCCCCTTAGAAACCACCTTGACCTCCAAAGTCTCCTTGGCTTCTAACACCAAAGGCCCCTTGGCCTCCTCTACTGCCTCCTCACTCACTGAAACTGCCATGACCACAACTACCCCTCTGGCCTCCAAAGTCACTGGGTTGGCCCAGTCCAGAGACATTTTATTTCCATTATTTCCTTATCTTCCATGGCCTCCTTCACAGGTTTAGCTTCTTCTGAGCTGACGTCCACAAAACCAACCCTTTGCTCTGTCCTCCTGTCTGTGACTATCCTGGTACCAACAGAGCCATGAAATGAATCTTTCAATGTTTCTTTTGTTGTGTCTTTGAACAGATCTTTAACAAACAAGCTTTAGTATAACTGGCTCTGTGGTGCTGCATTAATTTTCTTCTGATTCTTTAGCTCCAACCGGATGACTCTGCCTTCAATGTCTATGTTGTTACAAGAATGCAAAGCTTCTTTCACATCTTCTGAAGAGCCTTATTCAATGAATATATTCCCTTTAGGTTGTCCTTGGTTGTCCTGGGACAAGCTGATTGATGTGGCCTTCTCAGACACTTCCTCCACTTTCTCCAGTGGTACCATAGGTGGGGTTATTCAGTACCAGTGTCTTTGAGTCTGTGAGCTTGCTGTTGTTCCTACTCTAGGAATTCTTCCCACCTCTTCAGTTCTCTTGTCTTTAACTTCTCCCTTGTATAGTCCAGAATGAGTGCCTGGCCATCAAACTCAGTCTCCTTTTTCTCTTTCAAGCCCTTGTACACATCTGCTTCTGTCTTAAATTAAATGTGGGCAATTCTTTTGAGTGCCCCATCTTTGGTGTATACTACTCTAACCTCAGTAGTATATTCAAACACTTCCTTGAGCTTTTCCTGAGTTATTTTATAAGGCAGATTCTTTACGAAGAGCATTCTTGAATCTTGACCTTTTTTAAAAAATTTGATTTTTCCAGTTCCATTTCAGGGCCAAGGCTTTGGAGCCACTGATTTCCAGAGCTTTTTTGATGTCTTCAGCTGATCATGTTGTAATGAGAATTCAGCAAGATGAGACCATGAGACCATTAAGCATTTTAGAAGTGGAGTTTATTGATTAGTCGGCAGCTGCTGGGGTAGATTTCAAATCCAGTGGCCACCATATGCATTCTCTCAGGGTTTATATAGACAAAAGTAACAACATAGCTGTTACCAGGGGAAAACCACAACTTGAGTCAGTTGCTACACAAGTGAGGAGAATACAGAAGCCAAAAGGTAGCAATTGGTTCATTGCCTAACGATTATTGCCCAGTGATCAGTTTGTTGCCCAACTGGAAAGTTCCCAAGTCTATTTTGAGAACTGAACAGAAGGGGGGGGGGGGGCTATGGGTTTGGGCAGGTTTATTTGGCAGTTTTGCTGCCTAGTCAAGCTTTGTTGGGTTTGGGCAGGTTTCCTAGGCAGCTGTCCTATGATGGGGAGAGATGGGGGATGTTCACAAAATGGGGAGTTGTAACAATCAAATTCCATATAACCAAACCTCCTCATGGTACCAGTGAAGATATTCACAGCTTATAAGGTCCTTTTTTGCAAAGATGTCCATGGTGTCAGTTTTTTAGCTCAAAAGTGGTTTTGTTGAAGTTTAGGTTATCAGAGAAGAGATTAAAATTTGTAGATTCTTCACCTTCCACTTTCTGTTTCTCAACTTCAGAATTTTTTGTTTGCACATTTCCTTTTTTCTCTTCTTTGGTGCTTCTTTGATGAACACTTCCTCTTCTTCCTGCTTCTCATCTTCCTCCTCTTCATCTTCATTTTCCTCCTCCTTCTCTGATTTCTTGGTTTCCCCAGCTTTCACAGGGGCAGCTTTCATGGAAGCAACCTTCCCTTTCACAGATGGTGGTATCCATAGCTTCTTCAGAGTCATCCTCATCTTCTTCATCCTCATCATTATCATCTTTCTCTTCTTCCTCAGTCTTGTTTGACTAGAACTGCTGCCATTTTTTTAGCTTTGAGTGGCTCAAATTCTTCATCCTCCTCATCTTCACTCTCCTGTTCTTCAGATTCACTGTCTTTTTTCTGAGCATTCTTCCCAATTTTTTTTTGCCCCTTTGGGGGGAAGAGGGGAGAAGTGCTGCTGCTTTAGATTGAATAGCTTCCTTCTTTCCTGATGTGATGATAGCTTTGTCTGGGGTAGCCACTTTCTTTACAAGGGTCTTGTTGGCCTTCTTACTAGGAGTCATGACTGCTTTCTTGGCAGGTGTGGTGACAACAATGACTTTTTTGACTGGTGGTACCTTCTTTGCTGATGTAAGCATAATCTTCTTGCTCTTATTCTAAGATACCACATACTCTTCTCCACTGCTCTTTGTCTTCTATATTCTTTGGGGATATCTATTTTCTTTGACTCACCTTGATTGTTCCCAGGCTTCCTAAACTTCACCATGGTGGTGGCATATGACTAGGGGGTGGAGGGTGTAGATCGATTGGCAGAGACCCAGGCAACATCAGTGGCAGCAGAGAGCTTGGAGAAGAGTCTGTCTGAGCAGAGATGAAAGAGAGCCTGCCCTTGTGATAGGGATCTCATGGAGTCTTGTACTTTTGCCCTAAACTCTTTGTTAAGGTAGAGATAATTACTTCCCCATCTCTTTGGAGGAAAGCATTTTAAAATATGTTTTATCTCCAGCCTCTTCTGGGAAGAGAAGAAGTGCCTTATACTCAATGATGAACATATTCTACCTGGTTATACCTTACACATTTCAGTGATACTAAGTGACTGTAGGCCATCATCCAAACACTACCCACCCCTTCCACTAAGGTGTCTATTCCATGGGCAACACACTTCTCTTCATTCTAAACCTTTTCCTCTCTTAGTCCTTCCATTTTCTACTCAATCATTGAAAATGTGGCACCCTCCTGGTGATATAGCCTCTCTGGCCACCCTTTCTAGTATTGGCTGTTTTTTCACTCATTCCTCTCAGTTCACTGCTTAAGGCGGGGGAGTTGGAATTGCTCTTCATTGCCACTTCCAGGTTCTCCCCCTACCTCCATCACTCAGTAACTTCTCCTTTGAGGTTCATGCAATCCATATCTATCACCCAATCAAAATCCTACTAGCCACTGTTTACTGACCTCTTGGTCTGCCTTCCTCAGAGTTCAGTCTTACAATTTTTCCTTTCCTCTCCACTTCTTGCCCTCATACTATAGAACTTCAGCATTCATATTGACTCTATCTCAAATACCCTAGCCACTCAGTTCCCCAACCCTATTCATTTCCCAAGGCCTACACTTCCACTCTGCCTAGTCACATGCAAAAATCATGCCCACAAATGTACCACTTCCAAGTTCAAGAATTCCAAAATCCCCTTATCTGACCATAATCTATTTGTTTTCCACCTCTCCCTCTGCCTTCCTTTACCAAATCCTACTCTTTGTCTACACCACAATTTCTAATCCCTCAACCCCTCAGTTTTCTCCCAGGTCATCTCCCCTTTGCTAGCTGCTCTCTCCTCTTTGTCCTAGCTTAACTCCTTGCTGAACCAGTTCAACTCTAATGCTGACATCTTCTCTTGAGTCCCTGGCCCTCTTATCATATCACTGATTATGCTCTGCTAAACCTTAGCTTTGGATCACTCCCACCATCCATAAGTTTTGCTCCTGCATATGTGGTGCTAAACAGAGGTAGAGAAAATCATGCAACTGTTCTGTGTCCCCTACAAATTTATGTTACACAACTCAGCTGGGTCCTCACTGCTGCTAGGCAACCCTTCTTTATCTCTGTTACTGTTTTACTATCCCAGCCCCCCAGTGACTCTTCCAAACTTTTTCATCCTTCCTCAAGCCTTTCATTGTTCCCCCTACTCCTACCTTCTCAGCTGAATGTCTTGCCTTATTTTTTGTAGAAAAAAATTGGGGCCATTTGTCATTAGCTCCCCCTTTTCTCCTTTTCTTCATCTCATATCACTCGGATGCCATCTCTTCTTTCACTTTTTGTCTCACAGAAGGAGGTGACCTTACTCCTTACCAAGTCAAACCTAGCCTGCACAAGCAAACCTATTCCATTCTGTTTCTTCCAAAGGATCTCCTCTATCATCCCCACTCTGTCCCTTATTTCTAATATCTTCTTGTCTACTGGTTCCTTCTCTCTAGCTACAAACATGCACATGTCACATCATAATGAAAAAAAAACCCTTATTTCATCCTTCCATCCTCACTAAATATTGTACTATATAATCTCTTCTGCCCTTTTTGGCTAAATTCCTTAAAAAGGCTGCCCACAATAGGTACCTCCATTTTCTCTCCTCTTGTTCTCTTCTTAGCCCTTTACAGTCTGGTTTCTGACCATATCATTCCACCAAAACTGCTTTCTCCAATGATCTTTCGTTTACCAAATGCCATAACCTTTTCTCAGTTCTCATTCTCCTTGACCTTTCTGCAGCCTTTGGTACTCACCCTCTTCTTGATACTCTTTTCTCCAGGTTTTTGGGCTACTACTCTCTTTTGATCATATCAGACCACTCCTCAGTTTCCTTTGCTGGGCTTTCATCTAGGTCATACCCTCTAACCATAGGTGTCCCAAAGGCCTCTGTCCTGGGCCTTCTTCTCCCCTTTACCACTTCACAGGGTGATTTCAGAAGCTCCCATGGATTTAATTACCATCTCTAAACTGATCGTTCTCATATGTACCTATCTTGCTCTAATCTTGCTCCAGTCTTACATCTCCAACTGCCTTTCAGAAATCTCAAACTAGATGTCTGATAGTCTTAAACTCAGTATGTCCAGAACTAACCTCGTTGTCTTTCTCAGTAAGTATTCACCCCCATCTTTTCTGTTATTGTACCCCAGGCTCACAACTTAGGTTATCATCTTTGACTCCTTATTATCTCTTACCTCTGTATCCAATCTTTTGCCAATGCCTGCTAATTTCATCACTGAAACATCTTATAAATACAGCCCCTTCTTTCCTCTGATACTGAAAGTACTGGGATGCAGAACTTCCTTACCTCACACTCATGTAATTGTAATGGACTGCTGGTGGGTCTGCCTGCTGCAAGTCTCTTATTTAAATTTGTCTTCTATTTAGCTGCCAAGGTGATCTTCCTGAAGTGCAGGTCCAAACATGCCACCATACTAGAGCTCAAAAAAGGGGAAAATGATGAGTAAGTGTTCACACACTTAAAGGGCAAGAATACTATTGCCCTTTAGTGTTCCATTGTCTTTAAGGATCAGTAAAGAAAAGCAAAAAAATCAAGTAACATGAAAGCTCAAAAACCCCCATAGATTGTCAAGAAACTTAAAGGGAGGGAGGGGAAAGGAATGTATTTCTTGCACTTGAGGGCACTGAGGGTGAATATTGTTCAATCATAGAACAAATCAGTGGCAGAAACAGGAATACCATGAGTCTCACTTTGAATTGAGGTGGGCGAAGGAGGGATGGTGCTGGTAGGGGTGGTAGTGATGCCTATAGTGGCAGAAACATCAGCGTACTCATGTAATGACTATAGTGAGACTGGGCTGGGACAGGGAAGAGGAGGAGGTTTCCAGAAGTATGTTAGATTTTAGGTATATACTGAATGAGGATGGGTTACATAAGGGAAGGAAAAAAGATAAAAAGGGATTTGAATCTTGACTGGAAGAGAAGGAGAGGTTGTTGTTCAGTTGTGTACAATTCTTTGTGACCACATCTGGGTTTGGGGTTTGCGGTTTTTTTCTGGCAAAGATATTAGAGGAGTTTGCCATTTCCTTCTCCAGTTCATTTTACAGATGAGGAAACTGAGGCAAACAGGCTTAAGTGACTTGCCTAGGGCCATACAACTAGTAAGTGTCTGAGGCCAGATTTGAATTTGGCAACTCCAGACCCTGTGCTTTATCCACTGTGCCATCTAGCTGTCATGATGAAATGATTAGACGCTTAATTGTATTCTGGGACTCCAGGCCTGGTGCTCTATCCCCTGGGCAACCTAGAATCATACTTCATAAAAATGCATACAGAGTTAAAATAAGGGTTTATTGTAAAATCCATTATCTCAGCAGAATCCAAAAAAATTTGGAGTTTTGATCTCAGAGAAGACCGCAGTAAAAAGAAAGATGTAAGTTAGGGAGACAACATTATATTTAAAGGCCCATAAATAATGAAGCAGCATTACTACTCTCTTTTCTCTCTTCTCTCTTTCTTTCTTCTACCTTTCTCCTTCCCTCCTTTCATCCCTTTTTCTCTCCAAATATATATGCATTTATAGATATGTAATAAGATAATAATTACAGGAAATTTCAACATCTTTCAAACTCAGAAATGTAACAGAAAATGAGAAAAATTAACAATTTAAGCATAATATTAGAAAATTAAATATAGTAAATGTGTGATGATTGAATAACAGTCTCAAGTAGTATATCTGTTTTTCAGCATTGCATAGAACCTATACAAAAATGACATCAGGTTAGGGCATACATAAAGGCAAAAAGGAAAAAATAGTAACTCTATCCCTATAGGCCATAATGTGTTAAAAATTGGAATAAATAGTGGAAGTATGAACAAAGAACTCAGACATAAATGGAAATTAACAAATATTATCCTAAAGAATAAGTATGTCAAAGAAGAAATAAGAACAATAAGTTACTGTTATCAAAGAAATTTATGACAGCATAACCAAGTGCATGGCTTGCTGCATTCCTTTGGTGAAAGTTAATATCCTTAAAGACGTATATTAATACATTTGAGAAAAAGGCCATTGAATTGTATGTACCAAAATAGAATTATAGAAAATCAACAAATTACTAATCCCCAAACACAAAAAACCATAAAACTTGAAAATCAAATAAGATATAAACAAAACTGACCTCCCCCCAAAAGATACCTTATAAAGATACCCTATCTCAAAAGTGTGTATAAAGTCTTAGTTCTGTGTTAGACAGAAACTCCCAACAAGCATTGTCACCTTCGATGGATCTTCTCTGAGTCTGGCCCAGTTCCACAAGAGTAACCACATGTCTTATTTTCAGGCATAGCTCAGTCCTCTGCTAGGGCAAATCTTTCTCTTATCACTTGCTGCTAGCCTTGCCTACTGGCAGGAGTCAGGACATCCTGAGTACTCATGTCTTTCAGGAGAAAAAGGCTCTGCTCACTTGCTAGCTAGCTCTATTACAGTGTCACCAGACCAGAGACTTCTCAGTGGAGTTATTGTCCCTTGTTTCTACTCCTGCCTCATTCCAAAAGTCCCATTCATGAATTCCAGGTTCAGAGGTAGTGACTATAAATCTGGATTTCCTTTTTCCCTTAGATACTTAGGGTGCTCCCTGATTAAGTAATCATTCCTCACTTGTTTCAAAGTTGGTAAAGAGTCTGAATTGTTCTGAATTTTCTCTTACAAACCAAAGAATTTCAGTGAGGAATTGGGTGAGATGGTTCTAATCAACCTGGTTCATTTTCTGCTACAGATCAAATCAGGTAACATATAAAAGGATCTTCACAAACCTTAAAGCTCTACATAAATACTACTGTGTTATTATACATAAGTTACTGAAGATGGATCGGAAAAACAGGCTCTAAGTGTAAGAGAGGTGGGAATATTCACAGTGTTGACTATAGTAGGCTTTCATTCTATAAAATCTATGACATTAGGAGAGCATTTATTTAGTTTTATTACTAGTACAGTATCATGCAACAATTTCAGCTCAATGTTCTTTCTATACAGTCATCCCAAAGCTGTTTCCCATCTATTCTTTATTTATAATCTCTAAAATATATCTATTCATGTAACCTTGCTCTAAGCCCCATCCACCATATCCATCTCAGTTTGGAAATAGTAACTGTATCCCTGTACTTATAAACATCTTATAAGAAGCTATACCCTATTTGCCTTATTAGTAGTTTACTTTGAATTATGTTTTGCCTAATTTTTCTTTACTTTCTAAATAATTACCCATCCATGGAAAAATGGAACTTCTTCAGCAAATGCAGTAATTTTATCCCCCTTCTCTTTTGATTGTCCCTGACTACCTATCTTAGAGATTGAACATATTGGACAGAAATGCTTCGATTATTCATTACTCTTGCTCGGGCCTTTCTTTCTCTATTGACATAGGGCTACTTTCCCCCTGAGCTTCGTTGTGTTCGGAGTACCACTGATTTAATATTATCCTTCTTGGCATAATGGAATTGAAGGGCGGAACTAAATAAAGACTTCCTCTCTAATTCAAGAGAGAGAGAGGATTAGAAGACTGAGTAAATTGGGTGTAATTATTTTTGTTAGGGTTCTGTGTGCTCTCTATTATTTCCTAATTCTTCACTTTCCATTTATAAAATTGCTTACTTGAATTTTAAGTGTCAGGATAAGTATGACACCTAAAAGCCCCTCCTTCATAATAAAGGTTGGAAATTATGTGCCATTATTATGAAATACATATAAAAGGAAATATGGTGTTTTGAGTTATCATTTTATCCAAGTAAATTTGAATTCAGAATTTTGCTTAACGTCCATTTTTTCACTTTTATTTAGGATTACTCTTTTCCTATAAGATGAATAACATCTCTTCTTATGTATCATCCTAGTGTTAAATGCTTTATTTTACATAGTGTAAATAAATAAGTTTTTAATTAATTAATTTAATTTAATTATTTAAATTAAATTAAATAAATTAAATAAAAAATTAATCCATAAATTAATAGATGCTCTAAAGTAGAATCAACTACGTTTAGAGAGTAATTTCCTTGGTGATAGAAAGTTCAGGAGGAATTTTCTAACAATTATAAATATTTAGAAGAAATTGTACTTCTGTAATGTGGAAGGAATTGTTTGCTATCATGTGTTTTATGTGCATTGATTTTCCTTTTATTTATTATTTTATTAAAATATATAAGTATGAAATACTTAATACTAACAAAAGACTAAATCAGTATTGAGAAAGCTTAATTTTATATCCCAAACCCCTGTATTAATATTGACTCAAAGTTGTTCCATTAAGCAGCTAAGTGGCACAGTGAACAGATAGGTGCTGGACCTCAATTCAGCAAGACCTTAGTTCAGATGTACTGTCAGACACTTACTGACTGTGTGATTCTGGACAAGGGTCTGTATGACTCAATATCCTCAACTGTAAAATGGGGATAACAGCACCTAACTCACAGGATTGTTGTAAGGATCAGATGAGATTATATTTGTGAAATGCTTAGCTTATAGTCGTTGCTTATATAAATAAATGCTTATTCCATTCCCCTTTCCTTTTTCTTCATATGTTATTTATTTTATGTACTTTCCCCTACTCATTTATTGCTAATTTCAGTAAGATTCTAGTCAAGCTAATTTCAAGGTGTCGTGTAAAGAAAGTTTTACCTGCATTGATCTTTCTGAGTCATGGAATAATACAAATGTATTAAGTGCTTTAGTAGGTTAAAAGTTAAGAAATCTTGGTAATTGCAGCTCCTTTTCTTGCTTCATCGTACTTAGCTTATTTTTAGATTTAGAGGTTTAGTGTAAAGGCAGAAGTCAGTGGGTCAGGCTACTTATGCCTTCAGTAACTAATGCTTTTATTTTGTACTCTTACTTCCTATTGGTGGACACAACTTGTTTAGAGTTGGTTCTTTGCAGGCTGGAGAAATGGGGGTAGGGGTGGTGATGATAAGTATGAAATAAAATAGGAAAATTCCTTGGTAATAATTACAGTTATTGTTGTTAACCACATTCTCATACTTACAGTACTCCCATTTTTTTAATTTTCTAAATCCTAGGATAAATGCCATTCCCGGGAGGAAAAAAAAAGTTAAAGAAAACTGAAATAAATGAAGACAACTTGCATGTAGATAAAACGTGGTTTCAGTGTGAGAATGAGGATTGTTTAAAATGGAGGCTGTTACCTAGTGAAGACGCTGCCCAAGTTGATCGCAGCAAGCCATGGTTTTGCTTCATGAACACTGACCCAAATCATAACACATGCTCTGCTTCTGAAGAACGCTTTCCTGAAGAGTCTCGTGTTCTTAAAAGTGGATTTAAATATGTCTATTCACAGCTTCCTATAGGAAGTCTAGTCTTGGGGAAATTGTGCAGTTGGCCAAGGTAAGACTGAAACTGGAAAAGTCATAAATATAGAAGTCTAGTCTTGGGGAAATTGTGCAGTTGGCCAAGGTAAGACTGAAACTGGAAAAGTCATAAATATAGAAAGTACCTAAAATTTAAGGTCTAACCATTAACACTCCCCCCCGAAAAAAACCAAAACAAAACAAAAACAACACATTGTATAAATATGATTGATGAAATGATTTGGACACTAGGCCTAAATATCAACTATAAGTGTTTCATGGCCATTTAGAAATACTGAATACTGAAATGTTAATTTGATTTTTCCAATTATATAGTCATCAATTTACTGGGTATATCTTCAAGATTTCAGTAAGATAGTGACAGCCATTAGAAGTCTTTGCTGGAACACTAATAGGCTAGAGTCTCGTTTTGTCCTTCCTTCCTCCCTCCCTTCCTTGTTTCTTTTCTTTTAAAATTGGGGCATGTGATTTCTTTGATTTGGTCATTTTCATGTGGAATCTCCCTGTACCAATGCAGATAAGCAATGTTCTGCAATCGTATGATGTTGTGATGTTACAGAGTTCCTTCGGGTCCCAGGAGTTTAGGAGACTTGGCCAATGGCCAGACAACCAGTATAGCTCAGAGACAGGACTCGATTTGAATTCTAACTCCAAGGTTAGCCCTCTTTTTGCTAGGCTGTATGCACTTCCTTTCACTTAGTAAATATTTGTTGATTTACTGGAGAATACAAGAGAGAGAAAATGTGTACACTTGGGAATCATCCACGTAGTAATGATAAATAAAATCTAGGGATTACCTAGAGGGAGGAGAGTCAGGAAGGGCCTATGGTAGAGATTTTGGGACACACGTTGAGGGTCCAGGATATGGATGATGATCCAACAAGGAGATAGAGAAGGAATGGGCAAACTGATAGAAGGAGGACCAGAAAGAAGTATTGTCACATGAAGATCAAGGGAGGAGAGAATATCCAAGAGGAAAGATGGTTAAAAATGTCAAAAAGTTGCAGAGGTGAAGGATGAGAAAGGACTGAGAAAATATTATAAAGATTTAGCAACCAGGGTCATTCATAACCTTGTAGAGAGCCATTCCAGGGGACTGATGGAATCAGAAGTGAAACTTCAGGGAGTTGTGAAGTGAGTGAGATGCAAGGAAATGGAGACAATGCCTAGAAATGATATTTTCTGGGAGAAGAACTGTCAAAAGTGGTAAAGATAAATGATGAAGGAAGTGGTAAAGGTCAAATAAAGGTTTTTTAAATGATGGTTTTAAAGTATTTTTAGTTCAGTTCATGTGTTTTAGGAATGGTACAAACATGAGAATACCTCATTTTATCTAAAATAGTACTATTGTATAACAATTCTTCTCAAGAATGAAAAAATTGAGGAGACTTAATTGATTAGTATCTCTATTAATCTATTTTAGGCAAGTAGCTGGTACAGTGGAGAGAGCTCTAGGCCTGGAGTCAGGAAGAACTGAGTCCATATCTGGCCTCAACCACTTACTAGTTGTGTTACCCGGGGAAAGTCATTTATCCTTTGTCTGCCTCAGTTTCCTCAGCAGTAAAATGAGGATAACAATAACATCTCCCTCTTAGGGTTATTGGGAGGATCAAATGAGATATTTGAAAAGCACTTATGTGAAAAGCACTAATATTTGCCTGGCACATATTAGGTACTTAAAAATGCTTGTTTCCTTCCTTCCTAATACAGAAATAAAGAAGTGTCATAGTGATAAAATTAATGATAATAATAACTTATTTATGTATAATCTTTCTCAACATTCCAGAAAAATCGTATTACTTTGTGTGATAAGACTGAAAAACAATTTTTCCTTTTTCTGAAACAGTTCAAAGGATAGCATTCATATGTTTAAACATGTGAATTTTTTTAGAAATATAGGACACTTCTAACAGAGCAAATAAGTAGTTAAGAAAATTAAAACTAGATAATTTCCCCCTAAGTCAGTACTCTTGGAAACTGTGTTTAAATATTTTAAAATGAAAACACTCTGAATTCAGACATCTGTAGAATATCTTCTGAAGCCTCAATGTAATCTACTATTGAAAAAGCTTTGTAGTTTTTTCAGTAGTTTTACTACATACACTGTGTCACTTGAAAGTGTGTAGCATGGAAAAGATCTTCACTTTTATCCAAGTCAAGCAACAGAAGAAGACCTCAGATGAAATGTCAAAAAATGTTGAACCATTTGTCTTTTTTTTTTTTAAAAGAATAAAGCTGAATATTATGAACATTTTTCTTAAAAGAAAGCAAAAATATTTATAACAGTCTTGCAATCAAAATAAAGGAAATTTACTATACTTAAATGTCTTTGTTTTGTTTTGTTTTACCAAGGGATCTAGCTACTGAATAAATAGTAAAGCTCAACCGAACATTCCTCTTTAGTTCATAGGCAATTGGAAAGGGTGTTGGTCTTGGAGACTTAGTAGGGAAACCTGGTTTTCTCACATGAGTATAATAAAACTTTCACAAACTGTCTTAAATCCTTAATAAATGTGAGCCATTATTATTGTAAGTGATACCAGATGTGACTACATGAGTACATAATTTTGTATAAGTTATTTTTGAACAGTAATAAGTTACATATTATATTAAGTCACATATAAGTTGAATCATATTTCACATGCACTATTGAAATCTATTTAAAAGAACATGTTGGGGAATACTTTTATAATATAAATAATTACTCTCAACTTTCAGATTTTTGAAGTACACATTTTTGGTTAAGGTCTATAGATCTATAGTTAAAGTGAACCACACCCATAAAGTCTTGCCGAGGGTCAGTGACCAAGTTGAAATTTTGTCATCCTGCATAATGTGACAGATTCTTTGAGCAATTGCTTAACAATATAACCATGCACTTGGCAAATGCCTAATGTAAGGATTTTAAAATAGAATTGATTTTATTTCATTTAAAGAAAGGAGAAAGAAAAAAACAAAAAGGAATCTACTTTTGACTTTCCTTTTGATAGTCTGTGTATTTTATATTCTTGAATGTATTTTATTTCTTTTGTGTTTTAAGTTTTGTTAATATATAGTCAGAATATGTTCTGATAATTGTTATTTTTTTCTGCTTTTGTTCTGATTTCACCTAGCTTATTTATTATTTTATTGATTTGATTTTCTCTCCTCTTCTTTTTCATCTTATTAATTAGTGGCTTATCCATTTTTTTTAGTCTTTGGAAAGAACCAGCTTTTATTTTTATCATTTCTATGTTTTTCTTGGTTTCTAATTTATATTTTTCTCCTCTAATTTTTAATGTCTCCTCTTTCTTGCTTATTTTAGGTTTATATGTTAGCTTTCTGATTTTTAAATGCATATTCAGTTAATTATTCCTGTCTTTTTCTATTTTGTTAATGTATTTTCAGAGAGATATGATTTCTCCCCCACCTGAGGATTGCTTTAGCTATAGCCCAGAAATTTTCTTATGTTGTTTCATCATTATAATTTTCTTTCACATAATTGTTTCTATGATTTGTTCTTTGACCTACTCATTATTTAGAATTTCCTTGTTAAATCTCCATTTGGGTTGGTGTCTTTTGTTTGTGGTCCCTGAACCAATAACTATTTTTATTGTTATATGGTCTATAAAGGAAGTATTAACTATTCCTGCCTTTATACCTTTGCTTGCAATACATCTGAGCCTCTTGTCGATTGTCATTGTCATTGCCAGTTTTTATAAAAGTTCCACGTAGTACTGAGTGATACTTATATTCTTTTACCATCCTCTTTAGAAGATGTCATAAGTCTTTTAACTCCAATCTCTCCTGCAATTTGTTCAGTTCCATATTTTCCCTTTTGCTTCTATTTCTGTTAGACTCATAACTGAGTGAGGGATATTGAGGTTTCCTGTTGATATTTTCTGCATCTTTTAGTTCAGCTAATGTTTACTTTATGAATTTTGATGAGGTATAGGGTTAGGCTTAGGGGTGCTCAAGACCTCAAAATACCAACAAGCCGGGTCCTACTGAATGAATTTGACTCAAGTCTTCTCTCAGCCAAAGAAAAATAAAGTTTATTACAAGTTCGCTTGTATTGGACACAGAGCAAGTCTGTGCTGGAAAATTCTATGGTGCTCTCACCCACATGGAGGCAAGATGGGGTCTTATATACAGAAAGGTTGTGGAAAGAATCTAGGGGGCGTCTAGAGGAGGAGTTTGGGGAGTGTCTTCAGGAGGAGTTAACGAGGTCAGACTCTAGTAAATGAGTAAAGTTAGAGATGGTCAGACAGTGGTGGGCTAGGCCAGTTCGAGGATGTAACAGTTGATTTGGGTATAGATATTTTGATAGGCTCAAGGGTGGGAAGCAGATGGACAAAGGAGGGCTAGGCTAGCAAGAGTAAGAGATTTGGGCCTAACTATAATGACAAGCTTGTGGCCTCAGGCAAATGCCTCATCAAGTGGGAAGATTCAATCAGAGTTCAGGGGGGTTCCCAGAGCCTGTACCTCATCAGATTTGGATGCTAGGGTATTTGGAGTGTCTAAGTTTATTACTAATGTTGGTCTGTCATCAATGGTTCCTTTCACCGTAATATAGTTTCCTTATTTATTCCTTTTTATTTTTTTGGTTGTTCATTTTTGTTTTATCAAACAGCATGATTGCAGCTCTTTTTTTTCACTACACACTTGGTGTATAGTAAATTTTTTCCATCCCCTCAGTTTTATTTTGGGTGACTTTGTTATTTAAATAATTTCTTCTAAGCAATAGAGTGTATTCTTATCCAGCCTGTCACTCTTTTTCATTTTATTGCGTTTTTAATCTATGCACCTGTGTGATAGTTATGTTTATATTTTACTCCATTTGTCTCTAATATTTTTTTAGGTTATAATTTTTCCCTCATCTCTTGTAAACACAGTGCTGTATTCCTTCAGTTATTCCCAGTGACTCTGTTTCCCTCATCTCCGGCCTCTTTCTCCCATTAACTCCTTTCCCATTGAGGTTTTGCTTATTAATTCCTTCACATTTCCTGCTTTTATCTGGTTGTTAGATCCCTGACTCCCCCATTTTTTCATTTCAGGCAAGTCCATTCCCTCTTTGTCTTCTTTCATTAAGCTAGTCCTATTCATGAATATCTTTTACATTTCATTTTTGCGCCCTTTTTCAGAGAGGTTTTTTCCGCTCCTTTCATAATTTATTCTCTCCTGTCTACTCTTAGAGCCTCCTTCTCTGGTTCATGACCACTATAATTTTCTAGTCTCTCTCTGAAGGGGTACAGGCTCTGGGAAACCCCTTGAACTATGAATATTCCCATTTGATGAGGCATTTGCTTGAGGCCATAAGCCTGTCATTATAGCTAGGCCCAAATCTCTGACTCTTAATTTAGCCTAGCCCTCCTAGCTACTTCCCACCCTTGATCCTATCAAAATATCTATACCCAAATCTGTTACCCTTAAACTAGTCTAGCACTCTGTTGTCTGCCATCTCCATGTAGCCTTCAGCTATTTCCCACCTTTAATCTCATTACTGGTGTCTGACCTCAGTTCCCTCAAGATCCTCCTTAGACTCCTCATCAAGATCCTCCCCAAACTCCTCTTCTAGACCACTCCTAAATCCTCCCACAATCTTTCTATATATAAGATCTATCTTTCCTCCATGAAGGGGCTGAGAATTCAATCTAGTGCAGACTCACTCTGTCAGACAGACTCTGCCTGTCCAATACAAGCACCACAGATATTTAGGCTCCTTAAGAGTCTACCCGTTATGGTGAATCTTTAATAAACTTTGCGTTACTTTGGCTGAGAGAAGACTTGAGTTGAATTCATTCAACAAGACCCTGTGTGTTGGCATTTTGGGGGCCTTGAGCACCCCTAAACCTCAACATATGGTTCCATAAACCTCAACATTTCTATTCTTTATGGGATCATAACTTCCAAGGTATTCATTCTGGATTATCCCTGTACACAGTCTCTACCATTGCCTTATAGAACTTGCCTTGTGAATTCTACTTTTCCATTGTGTCTCACTCCCAGAACAAAGCTAATTCCTGCATGTAACAGAAGACACTGTCCCATTGATGGGGTACAGACCCAAGCTGAGAACACCTCTTATCCCAAAAGAATCTGAGTCCCATTTGTCCATAGGTCCTGGAAAACCCCACCTTGAACTCTCCTTGAATCTTCCTACTTGATCTAACTTTTCATGCCCATATCTATTACCCATAAACTAGCCTCCAATCCATTGTCAGTTACCCCTGGATTGCCTCTGGCTACTTCCCACCCTTGATTCCATCAAAATCCCATTTTCTGGGTTCCTGGTGTCTGACTTCTACTTACCTTTATTGACCATCAAGACCCTCCCTAAACCTCTTCTTTAGTAATCCCAGACTACTTTACCTCATCTAGATCTCTCCCACAGTTTTTCTGTATATAAGACCCATCTTGCCTTCATAAAGGTGCTCTGATTTAATCTACCTCAGATTCAATCTAGCTCAGATTCTCTCTGACCTGCTTAAGCTCACAAAATGCTCAGATTCATTAAGAGTCTGGCCAATATGGTGGATCTGTAATAAACTTTGTTTTTCTTTGACTAAATGAAGACAAGTTGAATTCATTCAGGAAGGATCCACTGTTGGTATTTTGGGGTCCTGAGCACCCCTAAGCCTCAACATTTTGGTTCCCTTGAAGAGGATGAGAATGAGATGGATTTCTAGGAAATCTTTTGAGGGTTCTTTTTGTCTGAAAGAATTACCAGGTATAAGGTATCTTTGCAGATTTGTAAAATTTTATTACACTTTTCAGCGAGCAGGGGGGTGTCAAAGAAAGCCTGCAACCTGCAGGAATTAGGGATACTGATTATATAGTAATAAAACTATAAATCTGATATCAATTATGCCAACTAAGTGTGTAAAGGAGGAATTTGGGAGGAGTTAAGGAGTGGTCAGTGCTTAAAGGGACATGCACTTTTTACATCAACTTCTCAGGCATATTGCCCATAATTCACTGGGGAAAAGCCCGAGGGGGGGCTACCAGGAGGTGTGGTTTTTGCCTTAAAACATCACAAAGTCAGCCAGCAGTCAATTTTGAATGAGAGGTACCCAATCTGTTAGCCACCAAAGTCCTTTTTGACAAGATGGATGTTGGGAAGCTGGGCTAATTGGGGATTCAGTATGTGTCTGATTTTGAGGAGTTATCTTATTGATAATGCATTGAAAGATTCATAGTTTGCAGCTGGCCACTAGAACAAAGGAGGTATACGTTTCTCTAACTAAGGATTTGTTTATAGAATGCTCTTGAAGGATTCATAGGTATAGCTTGTTATTATACCAAGCAAGGATAATTATAGTTGGCAGAGTTAATGGTTTCAGGGAAAATGCTTTTAGGCTGGGGGCAGGGGAGAGGCAGAGTTAATGCCTTTATGGCTGGGGAAAAGTGTGACTTTTACAACTTAATTGCACAAGCTGATATTACAGACACAGGTAACCGAACACAAGTGAGATTTGACAATCTTCCAAAGGCACCCCAAATGTTACAAAGGCACCCCAGCACCCTGACCTCAATACAATTCTAAAAATTTCCCCTCTTCCCTCACTATAGCTCTGTTTATGCACCTACTACTCATCTATAACCTCTCCCTGGTTACCTTTTCTTCATTTTCCTCAAAATCTTCTTCCTGGGTCCATGGCCTTCTACTCACCATGGTTCTGTTCCACCCCTCTGGAATTCCAGTCCCCTTCCTTCTGAGATATGACAAGTGATCTTTTTCAGACCCCAATTGCCCACGACCATACCCAGCACAAGATCCCTACCTCCCTTCACAGAACATCTTTCTTTACTCATAGTAATCTTTATCAATGTAACCCTCTCCTTTCCACACCCTTTTCTTTTTCACCTCCATCCCACTTACTTCCCTGTACATGAGGCTTAGTTCATGATTCAGATCTGTTCCTTTACCATCTCTTCTTTTTAATTTCTGCTTTCATCTTTGTATCCTAATGTATTTTAGGAAAAAAATTTCTTAAGGATCTCTGTTTTCATTTTTTAAAAAGTAGTTAATTTAACCACATAAGGATCTTTTTCTTGGCCCCTTCCCCCCTTTTTTCCCCTGTAGTAATGTATTTCATTATTTGTACTTTGCTTGGTTGCTCTGTTTGTTTACCTTCCTTGTATTTCTGTTGTCTGGGTGTTTGGAAAGCAAATAATCTGCTCACATTTGGTTTTCTTTGTAGGATTACTTCAAATGACTTTTATTTGATGTCCATTTTTTTTCATTGATAATTAGGCACAGGTTTGCAAGGTATATCACCTTGGGTTGCAACTTATCTTTTGCTTTTTGTAAGACATTATTCCATTCTCTTCTAGAGTTTCTGTAGGCCACAGAACAGTCTTGTATTATTTGAAGTTCTTTCTCCTGATTTATTGCAGAATTTGTCCTTGGAATTGTTATGTGTCTTAGAGATTACAGCTTTGAGATTTTTTTCTGTAGGCAATATGTGTATTACTTTGATTGGCACTTTTTTCTATTTACAAGTCTTGGGTTAATTCTTACATTATGCTACTCAAGGTTTTTATTTGTTTTTGTTCTTCTGGGAGATCTTTAATCTTTTAAATCTTTAAATTAAGATTTCTTGAAATATGGCTCTGAAGAGACAGGCTTTTAAAACTCCATTGTGTTTAAAATGGAGCTACTTAACGTCACCTTAAAACCTAAATCACTCTGGCTTTCATTGATTGGCCAAAAATAGGCCCAACTCAAGTTTCTGGGGTTCATTGTTTACATTTTGATGGTTTGGAGTGTGTGTAAGTAACAGTTGTTGTCTGTTCTGGCCAGAAACTGAGGATCTTCCCCTCTCAGACTGATACTTTTGTGTTGGTAAATTGTATAATTTCTGCATGTACTGAGTCTGACATTCCTTGTCAGCAGAAGTTCCCTGAATTTTACCTGGCTCAGATACCCAACTCTCCTTACTGTCCTGGGAGTAAAAGTTCATGTGGCTGGGGCTAATTTTTCTTCAGATCTTCTCTGATTATCTGTTCTGCCACTACTCTTATTTATTTTTACTGCTCTATGTTTGCCCTGAGGCACTAATTTTATGTCTTTTATGGGGGAAAATCTTGAGACCTTGGAATTTTCTCACCTACTCGTCCTCTTCCCATAATCTCCCATAGTTTGACCAATATTATAGATTTTAGATGTTTGAGATAGGTGGATATTAAATCCCAAATATTATGATTTTATCAAGTTGAAATTGTTATTATTCCCATAGCTTTTAAACTTTAATAAGTGCTTCTACCTCCTGCCTAATTATTTGATCATTAAATTAGATATCAGAATGATCAATAGAATATCTGAAGTTACATAGGTGTGTCTGATAAATTTTCATTGTGGCTAAGTTTCATTAGCCAATGAATTGGATAGCACAAAATTCACTTAGAGTTTATATATGTAAGGTATGTGTTTGCTGCTGATGCAGGTTATATGTACATATGAGGCATATATAAATGCCTCTAGCTGTTTCTAGAATCTCACCCATCAGTCTCCAAGGTAGACTTTGATTCTTACCTGGAAAGGAGCAGGAGATTGGGGTCACTAGACTGGCCACTTTACTCTCCTCAGAGAGAGGTTTACCAGATGATATCTATCTTCCCCACTAAATACTGATAGGTTCAAGCTTCTGTCCTGTTCATTATCTGTTAAAGAGGAAAGATTGCCCCACACTTACACCCCAAAGCATGGTTCATTTCCACCAAAAGCTACTTAAGCAAAAGATAGCCACAAAAGAGAATAGTAAATAAACCCATTTATCTAAGCTGATAGCTTACAGAGGTCAGAGAAGTTATACAGATTAGTATAAGCCATGCCATGCACAGACTGAATGAGCTCTTCCTTTAAGGAGTGAGATATTTCAGTTCAACCTAAAATCCCTGCTCTCTCATAAAGATTAATAATAGTTCAGTCTCCAGGGAAGCAAGCTGGAAGTCAGGAACATGTGGAGGTACTGGCTCCTCCACATGTCTTCAGCTCCCCAAAGTGTGTTCTCTCTCTCTCTTTCTCTCTTTCCCTCCCACTCTTTTCCCCTCTAGCTCTCTCCTCTCCTTTCCTTTTTTCACCTCCTTTTCTCTTTTCTTTCTGTGTCTCTGTCTCTTCCTGTCTCTGTCTCTCCTGGAAGCAAATGCACTTTCCCTCAGAGCAAGAAGAATGTATCTGTTCTGTCATGCCAACTCTGCTCCTCATTCAAGCATACAACATTGAATAATCATTCTTTCCAGCAATGAAGAGAGACTTACTCAAATGCCCCAGGCTTGAATTCCAGTTTATTACGTGTAAAATTGTGCAATATTAGAACTGAAAGAGGATTTTAAAGATCAACTAATTCAGCCTTGTAATTTGACAAATGAGGAAACTGAATCTGAGACTGGTCAAGTAATTTTCCCAAGGTCATAGAAAGAGATAGAACCAGAGCTCAGGACTCCCAATTCAGGGCTCTTTCTATTACACTGCAGTGCTTGTGTTAATGGTACAAGTAGTGTTTTTGGTGAAAGTGGCATGTGTTTTGAGATATTAATGCCATTTATTTTTTAATGCTGTCAGTTTTGAGGGCTTATGGAAAATTAGGTCAAAATTTGGTGGCCCAGAGAGGTTCATTAGTATTGTTCATCAGTTTCATGATGGCATACTTGCCTGGGTTCTTGATAATGGATGATTTTCTCATACTTTCTCAGTCATCCATGGAGTGAAAAAAGGCTTTGTGCTTGCTTCCATGCTTTTTAGCATGATGTTTTTAGCAATGTTGTCAGATGCCTTCAATGAGGACAAACAGCATCAAGGTCATCAATTACTGCACTGGTGGTAAATTATTTAACTTGAAAAGGCTACACCAAGGGGTGGCTAGGTGGCACAGTGAATAGAGTACCAGCCCTGGAGTCTGGAGGACCTGAATTCAAATCCAGCCTCAGACACTTAACACTAACTACCCATGTGACCTTGGGCAAGTCACTTAATCCCAATTGCCCTGCCTTCTCCCCTGCAAAAAAAAAAAATGGCTATACCAAGACCAAAATGGAGGGAGAGTTTGGTGCATAATTTTTTGTTTGCAGATGATTATACAGTTAATGCAGCCTCTGAACCTGAGATTCGATAAAGTATAGATCAGTTCTTTGATGCTTGTACTAATTTTGGCCTAACAATTAATGCCAGAAAAACATAGGTGCTCCACCGCCAGCTCCACACCAGCCATATGTGGAACCATTGGTTACAGTAAATGGATAAGTTAACTTACCTTGACAGTATGCTTTCCAGGGATGGACACATTGAGACTGAGGTTGACACAGGCATTGCCAGAGCTAGCTTAGTGTTTGGGAGGCTCTGAAGAAAAGTGTGGGAGATAAGAGGAATTAGACTGACGGCCAAATTGAAGGTCTACAGAGCCATTGTGATGATCTTATTGTCATATGCTTGTGAAAAATGGACAGTATAGCAGCACTTTCATTTGAATTGTCTTAGGAAGATTCTGAAGATCACCTGGCAGGATAAAATACCTAACACTGAGGTCCTTTCTCAGACTGAACTGCCAGGGATTCATACTTTACTGTCGAGAGCACAGCTCCAATGGGCTGGCCATGTTCAAACGCCAAATGTACACTTGCCTAAAAGACTATTTTATGGAGAACTCACACAGCAAGAACTCACGAGGTGGTCAGAAGAAGTGATACAAGGATACTCTCAAGGTCTCTCTGAAGAACTTTGGAATTGATTGAGTGACATGGGAGATGTTGACAAAGTTGACAAAACTCAGCATGGCATGCCCTCATCAAAGAAGGTATTATGCTATATGAGCAAAGCAGAATTGAACTAACTCAAAAGATGAAAAATTTAGAGAATCCACCCCAAATGTTCATATGGAATGTTTGTGCCCAACCTATGGTAAAAAAAAAACCAACAAACAACCTGAGCTGTATTGGTCTGATCAGCCATAGTCAGATACACTATAACTTGACTCTAACATAGTGATGCCATTTTGGTCATCTTCCAGAGCAAAAGGACAACAACCAACCAACCATTTATTCTAGAGTGTTTTAACTTTATTTTAAAATACAATATTAATTTTAAAAAGTAAAAAATATTGATGTCTGCAAGAACAGGCAAATATTTTAAAGACAAATTAATGGTTTTTTTTTACTCTTTGGATGGGAGAAGGCAAGGCAGTTGGGTTTAAGTGACTTGTCCAAGGTCACACAGCTAGTAAGTGTTACATGTCTGAGGCAGGATTTGAACTCAGGTCCTCCTGACTCCAGGGTCGGTGCTCTATTCACTGTGCCACCTAGCCACCCCCAAATTAATGTGTTATGTGAAAATGTTAATGGTATGGAGTATCACTGCTATACTACCTTCCAATTCCATCCCATTTGATTGTCTCATAGGTAAAACCAACATGAGCTTGTTTTATAATTTGGGAAAGTAAATCCTTTAGACCATGATAAGATACGTTTTTCTGAATTTTCTTCTATAATTATGTCTGTCAGTTAGTCAATAAACATTTATTAAGCACCAAATGCCATTCACTGTGCTACTTGCTAAGGGATGCAGAGAAAAGCAAAAGAGAGTCCCTGCTCTCATTGAGCTCACAATCTAAGGGGGAAATGACACAAAAACAGTTATGTACCCACATGATATCTATGCTGAATAAGTTGGAGATAATCAATAGAAAGATGTCATAAAAAGGTTATATTGTACTTCAGACTCCAAGTTTTATTGCTGAGTAGTGCAGTGAATAGTGCATGGATTTGCAAAATAGGGAGACCTAACTTCAAATGTGGCCTCAGATAGGTACCACCTCTGTGACTCTGGGCAAGTCACTTAACCTTTATGTGCCCCAGTTTTCTCATTTGTAAAGTATGGATAATAATGATTCCTACCTCCTATGGTCGTTATAAAGATCATATGAGAAAATATTTGTAAAACATTTTGTAAACCTTAAAATACCATATAAATCCTAGCTATCATCATCATCACTATAATTATCATGTTATCGCTTAAGTTATCTAAAGGATGTCATTAAAAATAAACATAGTACAATCTGGTTTGCTTCTTATTGTTTTTATTTTCATGTACAATCAAGCATGGACAGGTGGGCAGCACCATGGATAGAGTGGTGGCCTGAAGTCAAGAAAACCGTCTTCCTGAGTTTCAGTCTGGACTCAGACACTTACTAGCTGTGTGACCCTGGCAAATCACTTAACCCTGTTTGTCTCAGTTTCCTCTACTGTAAAATGGGCTGGAGAAGGAAATGGCAAACCACCCTTCTATCTTTGCCAAAAAAACCCACCCAGATGAGGTTACAAAGAGTTGGACACAACTGAAATGGCTGAAGAACAACAAAATCCAGCATGCCTAGAACACTTATGACCTGTATGATTTTTAACCAATGTCAGCTGTCTTCTTTCATACCCTCTAGATATAATAAACCTAACAAGTTAAACTAAAGCTGATTTTCCAGGTTGGAGTTTTTTCTCTTTACTCATTTTCAGAACTCCTTCTCTAACTCTCAAAGCCACAGAATCATAGAATCTTGTTTGGGAGAATCCTTGGACCTCAACTCTGTTCTGAACCTGGCCAAAAATCTACTCTAAAGCTTCCCTAACAAGTGCCCATGTAGTCATTGCCTCAAGAATTCTGCCAGAAGTGGGACAGATCTTACCTTCTCTGGGGTGAGCTATTCTGCTTGAATAGCCTGGATTTTTAGGAATTTTCTCCAATATCAAGTCTAACTGTGTCTCTACAACTTCTTCACATTGTTTCTGGTTCTGCCTTCTGGAGCCAAAGCAGAAAATGATTTAATTTCTTTTTTACATGACATTTTCAAGACAGCTATCATGCATCATATAAGTTCCACAAGGGGATGGCATTTCACTTTTGTCAGGCAGAAGCACTTATGGCAGAAACTTCCTTCCTGTGGATTCATAAAACAGAAACAAAATAGAAAAAAAAGAAGAAAAAAGGAAGAATGACTGAAAAATAGAAGTCACGGAAAAGTTAGAAAGGGAAATAGAATATAAGAAGGTCTAAGTTTATAATTTCTTGAAGAAGTTTTGCTTTGAAAGATGTTTTCTTTCTTATGCATGTCTTGTTTCTAGACCTGGACTATTCTTTAGAATATCCAAGAATTTATTTTGTGGCAAGTAGGGCGGCCGGTATTTTTCCACAAGTGGGGAGAAAAAAATAGTGGTAGTAGGACTGTGTCGAACTCTAACTCTATTGCCTTTATAGTCATGTTCCTTAGTGACATCACTAAAAGGATGTCCTATGATTACTAATCCATAGTTACCCTCATATATACAGTTCTGTATTCTGAATCCTCTTAGAAGCTTCTCCATGTAGTAACATTATCTTTTATTTTTCTAATCATTAATATTTTATAATTTTCAGAGTTTATATTGACCATACTGAACATTGCTCTTTCAACAGATCCTTTTCACATCAGGATATGGAAAATGAATACTTCTGCAATGAATTATAACGTGTTTATGTTGAGCACTTTTCAAAGAGCCTAGTGTATAGACCTTATGAAAGAACTTGAAACTCCTGTTAGATGATGTTTTATATTTTCCCATGACCCTTCTCCTTCTTTTTGCCAATTATTTTTATGTTGTACATACTATCTGCATAACTGGGAAGTGGATCAACATTAAAGTCCCCAAAGTTACTGAAGTCTGTAATTTTTTAAATAACCACAAAGGGATAGTACCAGTTTGGAAACAGCTCAGGAACAATCAAGACCGAAAATGGTCTTGATAACTCATCTGCTTCATTTTCATGCCTGAACAAGGAATGCACTGAAACCATTCCAAACAGCCTGCTTGTATTATGTCCAGAGTTGAAGATTTTAGACTTCCCCTGGGTAGTAATGATGATGATGGTGATAACTGCCATTTATATAATGCTCTAAAGTTTACAGAGTTCAATGGATTATTCAATGTGATCCTCACAAAAATTCTGTGAAGTAGGTGCTATTATAATCCCTATCTTACAGATGAGGAAACAGAAGCTGAAGAAGGTGACTTGCCCACAGTCACACAGTGAGGAAGTATCTGAGGCAAGATTGACCTCAGGTCTTCTCAACTCCAAGTCCAATATTCTATCCACTGTGCTGCCTTTTGCCCAAGATAGGATATGTATGTTATCTTATATTGAATTTCCTTTAAAAATCATGTCATAATAAAGTTTTGTTGTATTTCAAACTCTTTAACTTTTATTACCATGTGATTCTAATTTTTGGGAAAACTATTTAACCTAAATCAATAAAATCATATATTTTTTAAAGTATACCAAATAAATCTTTCTATTTTAAAAGATATTGACAAAGATATTTTTAAACTTTGTGAAAATTTCACACCTAATTGTTAAATGAATTAATGTATTAAATGCATTAATGTTAAATGTATTAATCAATATAATGTTTGCATTCTGAAAAAGAATAATAAGAATGATTTCTAAACAATTAAAATACTTTTTTCCCCTGAAAGTTGGCCAGGAATACTTTGTCTTGATCCTCTAATGGGGGAATACGTGACCTGTGACCTGGATGGAAATGTTGAAAGTTATCATGTGGAATTCCTGGGTAATCCCCATTCAAGAAAATGGATAAAAGCCAACAGTGTTGGTCACTACAGCATCACATTAAAGGTGGGCAGCATGACAGTAAGTTTGTTATTTATTTTTGGTGTTACTTTATTGACTCCATTGTATTTTTATAGCACATTGAAAAAAATTAACTCTTTTCCTAAGGCTCATAAATATAACTATTCTAGCATTACTTTAAAAATTATAAATATAAAATATTATATAGTGTATTTGTTTCTATGGTAATATAGGTATAATAGCTTTGAGTATTTTTTTCTGATTAGCAATAGAACTATTAGCATTATTCAACTATAGACTTTTCATAGGACTATGATCACTTTTTGAAACTGTTTTTGGATTCTTATTTGGTCATTTTTATAATCTCTGAAGTGAAATTTAAGTTGCAACTCTAGTTAAATGAGATAATCATGTAATCCAACAAATTTTTCAGATTTCAAGTAAAATATTTCATTAAATCCTCAAGTAACTTTCTGTCAAAGAATGTTCTTTTGTATTAAACTATAATTAAGCCAGCACTGATAGATTAAGTTCTCAGATAATACAGCTCTTTTTGTTTAAGGGTTAGAGTCAACTCAATTATATAAGTTAATTTCATTTTTACTGAAACTTTCCCTAATGTTTTAGTCTAAGCCTGAGTCAATCTCCTGGTAGTTTATGTCGAATGTTATAATGAAATAAGACATAGGTTCTTTAAAAGTTGATAATAAAATAACATTTACTTAGCCATGGCAGGGGAAGGTTATTCCACAAGGATATGCATTAAGGGCACCTTAAATTGATTCATCTGATAGAAACTCCTCTGTCTCTGAGCTGGAACATCTAGTGGCTCTTTTGTGCTCCAGTGACTAGGAAGTGGTCAGTAGTCTGTGACTTTAGTCTCCTGAGCCAATCAAATCTTAAGGACAGTTCCAGTATTGTTTTAAGGAAAAACTAACCTGTATGGAAGAGACTAGGATATTGCTCCACCACAAACTAACATATTTTGCTTCCAGAGAATGCTTAAATAATGTTGATGTCAGGGAACAGCGTAATGCCCATACTATATAGGCTTTGCATTTTGTGCTAAGATTATTTACCCCATGTCATTATCTATTTAAGCCCTATGATTTGATCCTTGGCATGAATGAATCAGAACAGTGATTCAATTTTTATTGTTTTTAAAACCTATTATTGCCATAAATAAAATCTTTGTATACTTTAGTCAGCTAATGAGTATATGGGATAGAAGGCCTTTAAATGTAAGAGATTTAATTATTTAATTACTTTTCTTCTCCAGAGAACACATGAACCAGTCATCTTACCGAGATAGGATAGCATAGCTTTGGTACTTTGAGAATTTATGTTCTTCCTCCTTTATAAAGGAATAACAGGAAGAAAAATTGTGTGTGTGTGTGTGTGTGTGTGTGTGTGTGTGTGTGTGTGTGTGTGTGAGTGTGAGTGTGCTGGAGCCAGGACTTGACTTATTATTTTATTGTTTATCTAAGTTAAGAAGGTGATAGAGAAAATATTCATAGTGAAGATTAAGTTTTACACAATCCCTGTCACATACTAAATGTTTAATAAATGTTTGTTGACTGCTGATATATATGTGATTTTGTCTCTACTTTTCTATTTTTTTTGAAAATTCACCATACTTTAAAGAATAAAGCCAGGCTGTGATGATTCTATAACTATAAAGCCTAGCTCAGGAAGAGCAAGAAAGTTTTCTTATCTTCTGTGCTGCACCCTTTTTCTACTCTCCTTTCCTTTCAAAGTGTGCTGTAAATGTTTAACAACCAGCTCTGTGGGACACACACACACACACACACACACACACACACACACACACACACACACCCCATTTCTGTTACCCAGAAACTGAGGTGGTACAAGGTTGGGGGGGGGGTAGTGTTTAGAGGGAGGAATTAAGTCCTATGTGTTGGAGGAATAAGTTTGTACTTTTCTGATTGTGTCTTTTGAAATATTCTCATGTAAAAACTAATCCCACGATCAGTAGCTAAATGGAACTGGGGTTCAAGGGATCCATATCCAACAAATGAGGAAAAAATATCAGTGGGAAATGGAGTCATTTGCAGAGAGCCTAGATACTTCCCAAACCAACTTAAGGGTACTGGAGAACTTTGGGGAAGGGAGTGAAAAGTAACCAACTGGCCTTCATGTGATGGAAGCCAGAGTCATCTGTGTGACACATGTTACATGGGAAAAATGAACTGAAGTTGCAGGTATTCAAATTTAGGTTCAATGTAAAGAGAAACTTCCTCATAATTAGAGTGTCCAAAAGTGGAATTGGTTGCCTCAAGAGACAAGGGCGCTCCTACCTCTCTCTACCTACCCCACAAAGGATGACCACTCAGTATGGGTATTGTCAAAGAGATATTCAAGTTTGAACTGCATATTTCCATTGGGTTAGAACTAATTACCATATTTTGCATAATTATAACTAGAATACATGAGCTAAATACTACTTTAGCTATTGTACATCATTAAATATATATCTTATGTCCTTTAAGATGCAGAGCCTTTATGTTTTGTATAACTTAATGTTTTATTAAGATTATGGCAAGAAAAAGAGTATGTCAGCTGTTAAAAAGGTTAGTAAGATATCTGTAGTTATTGATGAGGCAGTTCATTGGAACCAAGTAAGCCCCAAATCAAAAGATGATTTTAAAAGTGTATGCTTATCTGAAAATTTTGTTATCTCCTAACATTCTTGCCATGATGATTGCTTCAGCAAGGAAAGGAAATTGAACTGGGAGAAATTCACAGGTTTAAATCAGCCATGAAAATAAGTATGTGTTCATTTGCCCTAGGCCTAAAAGAAATCAGGATAGACCTAAAGGATTTCGGAAACTGCACTAATGAAAATCAATCCATGGACCTAAAAGAAAGTTAATACTTTTGGCTGCTGTGCTATCCATTTTTGTTTGGTTTTATGGAGATATGTATTTGTGAGGAAACACTGGTTTTATTGGCTCTAGTCTAGGCAGATGATTGTGTTCCTTGCTGAATGGGATAGAGATCAGTGAAAGTAGGTGGGAAGATAGTGTGGAGGGGACAAAAGCAGGGTCAGAGTCTGCATACTTTGTAGGCTGAGTAACATTCCTACAGAACTTTTTCTTTAATTTGCAAAGCTATTAGAAATAGAATGGAAATAGACATCAAGAAGCCAAAACTGAATGCTGTGGAGCAGTTGTATGATAATGAGTTTTTCTGTCCATGATTTCTGCATGGTATTGCAGACCAAAGGCATTCATGATGGTATCAGCAGGGAGCTGGGAAATTTTGTGAGGAGGGTTGCGTTTCCCCACAGTAGCCGAGCAAACAGAATGTTTAGTCCAGGTCCCAGCCTCTATTTCTTCCCCCTCTCTCCCTGGATCTCTTAGAATCAAGCATCTGTTTCATCACGTTGTGGGATTCCTGTCATCCTTTAAAATTGGGCTTGTGGAAAGCTACTGAGCTCCACCCAGGCTTCCCAAAGATGTTCCTAGAGAGCACACAGAGCATATACATTTCCCTTACCCTCCAACAACTAACCCTCATTGCATGGGATCTATCTATTATCTGCTGGTATTAAGGCAGAATTTCAGGGTATTTTCCTGTGATCTCAGAGTGATGGACCTGGAAATCCAAAGGTCATATATTATTTTGAGGACAAAAAGCTTTACAAGCTTTTCCTTCAGAGTTTGACCTGGGTCAATGTGATTTGCCCCTTTCTCAGATTTATTTTTTTAAATTTTTTTTTTTGCCCCTTTCTCAAATTAAAAAAAAAAACAACTATCCCAGATGGAAACTCTTGCAGTTATTCTCTTAATGCATAGGGCCAACCAGCTATGGTCTGCACAAAAAAGTATTTCTGCATAGGACACCTCACACTAAAAAATATTCCTTTCCACACAGGGAACAGTAAAATCCTCTAGGAGTCCCTCTACTATAGGCAATCCCTAAAGAGGCGGTTTCCTCTGGGTCTCTTATCCCAAAGGGCGTAGTTTGCCAGGGCAAACCAAATGGAATTACAAATTCACCTATCAGAACAAGAAGACAAACAGATTCAGCTAGGGAACTAGAAAAGGATGTCAGTTCCTTGTAGATTTTAAGCATGGGCATTTCTTACCTAAAGAAGTTATACAACATTTTGCTTTCACAAAAAACTGTCTAGGTCTGCCTAAATGCAAAAAGAACGGTAGGGATATTTTTTACTATAAGGTGGGAATCTTGGGATTCCAGAATTCTCACATTATACTTAATTTCACTATTTATACATTACTGATACAAAATTCAGTAGCACAGAACTGTATCAGTATATTAGCACCAGGTTTCAGTATATCATTTTTCCCCCAAATTCAATAAAACAAAAAATATCAGTACTTAACAGTTAAAAATTTTTTTAAAAATGAAAAGGTTGCAAAATTATATTAATGGAACTATCTTGTAAGGGGAAGAAAAAAAGCAACTGTACATTTACAGCCTAAAAAATTGCCAATTTTTTTTCTAGGATCTTTCAGTCTAAGGCAGTGGTTCTCAACCTTTCTAATGCCATGACCCTTTAATACAGTTCCTCATGTTGTAGTGACCCCCATATATAATAAATATTATATATATAATATATAATAATAAATATAATAATATTATAATTATATATTATATATCATATATAATTATAATAATCATAAATATAATAAAATTATTTTCATTGCCACTTCATAACTGTAGTTTTGCTACTGTTATGAATCGTAATGTAAATATCTGATATGCAGAATGTATTTTCATTGTTACAAATTGAATAACTCACAGGTTGAGAACCGCTGGTCTAGGGCATCTCAAAAATCAAAAGTCCCAGACAGAGAGTCTCTGTAGCGTCCCTGCAAAAGCGAAGGGACCAATTTTATATCACACAAGGCTCCACATGTAACCCTTTCTATCATGGTCCTTACCTCCTAGAAGACAAGGAAGGTTAGATTTCACATTTCCCTCAGGGTTCTCTAGTCTCATTAAGGGTATTTGGAGTAGATCTAGGCTCTCTGCAAAAGACTCCAGCAGCCCCTTAATGTTGTTCTCCCAAGGGCAAGGAGTGGTTCCTTGTATCCCAGTTCCACTAGCCACTAACAGAAATATTTACTTCAGAAGGTATATACACTAAAATACAAACTCATTCCCCCAACATGGGGGAGGGATAATCAGTCATTTTGCATCCCTTTGCATCTTTTCAATTTTCTGGGGAGAGGAGCAGGTTAGATTTATAGGTTAGTTCTGTGTGAGACGAAAGAGTTCAGAGTCTGAATCTGAGATCAGAAAAGCTCTTTATTTTTTCTTATGAGAAAGGACTCTCGCCCATTGTTCAAATGGCTTCTGCCAGGGAGAGGGCAACAGGTAGAAACAAGCCCATGGTTATATAACCTTCTAATGCAGAAACCCAACCCCGCCCCCCCCCCCCCCAACTGGCCTTCCCTCTCATTGGTAGGGAGGCGGGCCCACAACCTAGGTGCTGGAACGGAGGCAAAGGACACAGAAACATATGGGTGTCCATCCCAAGACCAGGAAAGCAGTTTTATCCTTATTTGGCATCTCTTGAGCTGAGGTGACACTGGGGAGGGTCTCCATTGCTCCAAGTTCCAGATTCCTGTAAGGTCAGGTGACTTCTAAACTTAGGCCTAGTGGATGTTGAAGCCACTCTAGATTTGATTTTTCAGAACAGGGAAACTTCACTGCAAATTATCCCTCACAGTTCCTTTCCTACAGAACACAGTCCTGGTTCTAAATCCAAGCCCCACCTTAGGACTGAATACCAGGCACCCTGGTTCCTCAGGGCTTTCATACCAGGCTGGCTGGCTGCACCATCTTTCCTGTAATCCTGACTCCAGGGTTGTCATGGTTTGAACTCCAAGATCCCATGAGGATCACCTCTGGCACCTGAAACTTAGGAGGACAAAGAACACAGAACAGAAACAAACTCCCCCAGACCCTTTCTTGGAGTTGAGGTAACGAGGAAGAACAGGGGAAAAAGTTCTTCCAGTCCTTTCCAGAAAAAAGTCCTTATCAGTTAAGTTCATGGTGCCCATACAATTGATGAACTGTGTGTGATCTTTGCCGTCTGGACGCAATGATGAAAGGGACTGAAAAAAGCTGTAGAAAGAGTACATGGTTCAGTCTTGCCAGTTTTAAAGACACAGAAAGCCATTCAAAGGAGGCAGTCCACCCCATGTGGTAGGGGGTTCACATGGGGCAAATTGAATATGCTCCAAAGGCTCCTCAAGGGAACCTCAGTGTTAAGTGAATTAGGCATGCCCAGACAAACTCAGGCTACTCCTACAAGCCGAGCAAAATATTCTGTATTCCATTTGAGTCTTGAAAATATCTTAAAGCAGTTATTGCCAAGGCTTTTTTTTTCTAGTTTAAGTATTCTCAAGTTCCTTCAGCTTCTACTTGGAAGGTGTGGTCTCCATTTCCCCATATCTTTCTGGTTATTCTGTTCTAGACCTGCTTCACTTTGTCATGCCTTTAGTTTAAGGAAATTAAAATGTGCTGCCCACTAGTGATCAGACATGGTCTGACTAGGGCAGAATATGGCAGAAAGGTCACACCTTCCATGTTCTAGAGATTATGGCTCTCAGTGTAGTCTAGGTTTGCATTAGCATATTTGGCTTCTGTGTGATACACATTGACTCATTTTGAACTTGAAATTAATACCTTTGTATCTTCTTTTATGTGAATTGTTATCTAGCCATGGCTACTCTTGTCTTTTACCTGTGACGTTGCTTTTTTTAGCCCACCTATTAGACTTGACATTTATTCTTGAATTTTATCTTGTTACATTGGGCTCAGTGTTCTAATCCATTAAATTCTTTTCTTTGGAGCCTGACTTTGTTTTTCTAACATGTTAGCTATTCTTATTATCTTTGCATAAGTTTTACATTTGATAAATATATTACATATGCCTTAATCCAAGTCATTGATAAAAAATGTTGAGCAACACAGAACTAAGAAGAGACTTGTGCATACCTAGGAGTTTCTATTATGAACATCCCTCCAAGCTGACATCAGAACTTTAATGGCTACTCTTTAGGCCTGGTCGTTCAATCAGTTCTAAATCCATCTAGCTGAACTATTATCTCTCCCTCCTCTCTTAATCTAGTCTACAAAGATAATATTAGAGACTGTTAAATGCTTTGCTATAACTAAAACATACTCTGTTCATAGTTAACCATTTAAAAATTATATGACCTTTTATGTTTGGTTGGTGTATTCATTTGGACCTTATTGTTGTACATAGTATAAAATATTGATCTAAAGCCACTTTCTAATTTCCCCAGTAGTTCTTATTAAATAGGGAGTTTTGCCCCAAATAGTTTGAGTTCTTGAGTTTATTAAACCATAGTAGGCTACTGAGTTTGGTTGTTTCTTATTTTTGTTTGTCTAAGCTGTTTGATTTTTTTTTGAAAACAGCCTTCTGTAATTCTACAGCACTTTTACCATTCTCTATGACCTTTTATGTAGTCGCTAGCTAGCATTTATATAGCGCTTTAAGGTTTGCAGAGTGCTTCACCTGTGTTATCTCATCTGATACACTAACTAGGAGGTAGGTGCTATTTTATGCCCATTTTACAGATGAGGAAACTGAGGCAGAGAACTTAAGTGACTTGCCCAGAGGCACACAGCGAGGAAGTGTCTAAAGCAGGATTCTTTACTCTTCTCTGACTCCAAGTCCAGTACTCTGTATATTGATTGGTGGTTCAACAATTACGTTTGTTGGTTCATTCAATACCATAGGATAAAGACTGAGTCTGGTGACATTAAGTTAGTGAGGGCAGATAGGTATTCTCTTAGTATGTGGTAAAATACATAGAGCTTTGGGCCTGCTGTTAGGAAAACCTGAATTCAAATTCAGTCCCAAAAATTATTAGCTGCGTAACCCCAGGCAAGTAGTTTAACGTCTGTTTGCCTCGAGTCCTTCAGCTGTAAAAGAGGGGTGATGATAACTCATCGCTGTTAGTGGTTATGAGGGAGCAAATGAGATAAAATTTGTAAAACACTTGGCACCGTGCCTGGCAGATGCTTATTCCCTTCTTCCTCCCACCATTTCTTCACTAATTTTTTCAAGTTCCAGTTAATCATTTTGCTCAGTTCTTCCCAATCTAAAAATCATTCCTTTTTGAAGAAAACAGAGAGTAATGAAAGAAAAAAAACCCAACTCACATTCACATCATCTTTTAAGGTTTGCAAAGTATATTCCTCCAAACTGTCTGAGGTGAGTGATGAAAGCGTTAACATTGCTCTTGTCCCGATGAGGAAGCAGACTTACTCAGGGTGAATGCTTTGCCCGCGGTTGCCTAGCTGGGGGGAGTCCTTCTTAAGGGCTTTCCCTTGTCACTGACCACGTTAGAGCGCCGTTTCTGTCTCCGGTCCCCTCTCTCTGCCCTGCTCTCCACTTCGCTGTGGATAAAACGCTTCGTCGTCGTTGTTGCTGTTGCCCTATGCATCGCCGTCAGCCTCGCCCCGTTTTGAACCTGAATGTTCTTGCCAAGAGCTGTCCCACCTTTTGTATTTATAATGTCATTTACTCTAGCTGTTTCGTCTTCTCTGTTGTTCAGTTATTGTTGAGTCCCATCTGATTCTTTGTCACCCCATTTGGGATTTTCTTGGCAAAGACACTGCAATGGTTTGCCATTTCCTTTTCCAGATCATTTGACAGATGAGAAACTAAGGCAAATAGGGTTAAATGACTTGCCAGGGACATGCAGCTAGTAAATTTCTGAGTCTGGATTTGAACTCTGAAAGAAGAGTTTTCCCGACTGCAAGACTAGTACTCTGTGTCCACTGCACCACCTAGCTGTCTTTTGTCTTCTGTATGTGCCTCTAATAAAGACATGTTGGTCTCTGAGTTTCCTTATGCAATCACATTTGTGTCTTTAGAAAGTTCCTCCTTTTCCTTTTCAAAGATTTATTAGCATCTTCAGAATTCCATTCTTTAAAAAATTTTTTTATTGTGAACTTAAACATTAACAAAGTTGAACCTTTCCATATATGAAGAACAGAAACAGAAAAAGGATATTGTACATAAAACAATGAAACTCTATTATTGTGGCTTAGTTTATACGTATGTATAGACATACATGGATATGGATATGTACATATAGACATACATGGATGTATGGATGTGCATGTGCTACATTCAACCCATTAGTATCAATGCTGTACTGCTTGTCTGTGTTCCTCATCTCCTGCTGAAATTCCATTTATTCTCCTATGTGGTTATTTTCTTTATTTTTTTCAAATTTATTTATTTATTTTTAGTTTACAACATTCAGTTCCACAAGCTTTTGAGTTTTACATTTTCTCCCCCTTCCTAACCTACCCCTTCAACCTCCCCAACCTCTCCCTTCCCCAAGATATTCTGATGTAGGCTGTACGTATATATTTACATTAAACATATTTTCAAATTAGTCATGTTGTAAAGAAGAATTATAACCAATGGAATGAACCATGAGAAAGAAGAAGCAAAACAAAACAAAAAAGAGAGAGAACGAATGGTATGGTTTGATCTGCATTCAGACTCCATAGTTCTTTTTCAGGATATGGATAGCATTTTCCATAATGAGCCATTTCGAGTAGTCTTAGAACCTTGCATTGCTGAAAAGAGCCAAGTCAGTCAAAGTTAATCATCGCAAAATGTGGCTGTAACTGTGTACAGTGTTCTCCTGATTCTGCTCCCCTCACTCAGCATCAGTTCATATAAATCTTTCCAGGTTTTTCTGAAGTGGGCCTGCTAATCATTTCTTATAGCACAGTAGTATTCCATTACATCCATATACCACAACTTGTTCAGCCATTCCCCAGTTGACGGGCATCCTCTAAATTTCCAGTTCTTTGCCACCACAAAAAGAGCTTCTCTAAATATTTTTGTACATGTGGGTCCTTTCTCAGTTTTTATGATCTCTTTGGGATACAGCCCTAGACGTGGTATTCCTGGGTTAAAGGGTATGCACATTTTTATAACCCTTTGGACATAGTTCCAAATTGTTCTCCAAAATGGTTGAATCAGTTCACAACTCCACCAACAATGCATTAGTGTTCCAGTTTTCCCATATCTTCTCCAGCATTTGTAATTTTCCTGTTTTGTCATGTCTCAGGTGAGACGTGATAACTAAGAGTTGTTTTGATTTGCATTTCTCTAATAAGCAGTGATTTAGAGCATTTTTTCATATGACTATTGATATCTTTATTTTCTTCCTCTGAAAACTCCCTGTTCATACCCTTTGACTATTTATCAATTGGGGAATAACTTGTATTCTTATAAATTTAACTCAGTTCTCTATATATTTTAGAAACGAGGCCTTTATCAGAGACACTGGATGTAAAAATTCCCAGTTTTCTGCTTCCTTCCTAATCTTGTTGCATTGGCTTTGTACAAAAACTTTTCAATTTAATGTAATCAAAATGATCCATTTTGTATTTCATAATGTACTTTATCTCTTGTTTGCTCATAAATTCCTCCATTCTCCATAAATTTGACAGGAAAACTATTCCTTGTTCTCCCAATTTGCTTATAGTATCAGCCTTTATATCTAAATTGTGTACCCATTTTGGCTTTATTTTGGTATATGGTATAAGATATTGGTCTATGCCCAGTTTCTGTCATACTGTTTTCTAGTTTTCTCAACAGTTTTTGTTAAATAGTGAGTTCTTACCCCAGAAGCTAGAGTCTTTAGGTTTATGAAATAGTGGATTACTATAGTCATTGACTATCTGTTCCACTGATCCACCACTCTGTTTCTTAGCCAGTATCAAGTTCTGGCTTTTGATGATTGCTGCTTTATAATACAATTTAAAATCTGGTATGACTAGGCCACCTTCCCTAGCATTTCTTTTCATTAATTCCCTTGATATTCCATACCTTTCATTCTTCCAGATGAATTTTGTTATTATTTTTCCTAGCTCCGTAAAATAATATTTTGGTAGTTTGATTGGTATGGCACTGAATAAATAAATTAATTCAGGTAGAATTATCATTTTTATTATATTAGCTCATCTTGCCCATAAGCAACGGATATTTTTCCAATTACTTAGACCTGACTCTATTGGTGTAAAAAGTGTTTTGTAATTATGTTCATATAGTTCCTGGGTTTGTTTTGGTGGGTAGACTCCCAAATATTTTACAATGTCTACAGTAACTTTAAATGGAATTTCTCTTTCTATCTCTTGCTGTTGGGCTTTGTTAGTAAGATATAGAAATGATGAAGATTTATGTGGGTTTATTTTATATCCTGTAACTTTGCTAAAGTTATTTATTATTTCAAGTCATTTTTAACTTGATTCTCTAGGGTTCTCTAAGTATATCATCATATCATCTGCAAAGAGTGATAGCTTTGTTTCTTTTTTTGCCTATTTTAATTCTTTCAATTTCTTTTTCTTCTCTTGTTGCTAAAGCTAACTTTCTTAGTATCATTTTGAATAACAGTGGTAATAATAGATATTCATGTTTCACACCTGATGTTATTGGAAATGCTTCTAGCTTATCCCCATTGCATATAATGCTTGCTGATGGTTTTAGGTAGATGCTACTTATCCTTTTAAGGAAGATGCCTTTTATTCCTATTTTCTCTAGTGTTTTTAATAGGAAAGGGTGTTGTATTTTTGTCAAAAGCTTTTTCTGCATCTATTGAGATAATCATATGGTGTAATGGTAATTCACTTAAATTTGAAGACCCCTTTTTTGTTATGTCAAATTACTAAGGGCTAAGTACCTCTGTGAAAGAAATAGAAGGTGTGAACTCTGTCTGCTGTTGCTGACATAACAGGCAAGGGTTGGCTGAGAGAGGAAGCCAGTGTGTGTGTGTGTGTGTGTGTGTGTGTGTGTGTGTGTGTGTGTGTGTAAGAAGAGCTCCAGAGAGCTGTCAGAATCAAGAATTTTTTCTTCTGGTGGGCTCCTGGTGCAGGAAGCAAAATTTTCACAGCATCTGGAAGCTGGGCTGCTACTTGCTGGACCGAGAACTGAATTGGAGTTTTCTATGAGATCAGAATCTGGTGAAGGCTGAAGTGGCTTCTGTCTCCTGGAAGGCTGAGATTTCTTGTGGGTCCTAGGGCCAGCTGAACTACTGGAGGACTGAAGAAGCATGACTGGGATAAGACTTTGTTTGTGGCTTGGTTGATCCTTGAGTTCCCAGCAACAGAGGTTGTGAAGGTTTTGAGATGTGCTGGACCCTGTGAACTTCAGTGTGTAGCAAGAACTGCCCGGAGTACTGGACAAGGAACTGGGAGCTGTCTGCCTCTGAATCCAGGTGACTGGTGGATTCAAGTAGGAGCTGGGACCATGGAAGGGGATCCAGGGAATCTGAGAGACCACCCTGAGTCAAGATGAAGAAAAGGCCTCTCCTTGGATATTGAATGCATGATGAAATTGAAGTTTCCTAGAGACCAAAGGGTGGGTTTTTTTGTAATTTTCTAATGATTGTATTTAGTGAGTAATGATTCCTAGTGACTGATTGCTAGATAAGTGACTGATTAAGTTAATCTATGATGCCCCATGAGTGGAAGATTGACTGTTGTATTGTGAGATGACTGAACAACTGAATGAGGAGGCAAACCTCCTTAGGGATATCAGATGATTATTTTTTTGTTCTCTGTTCTTAATACTGTGACCACTTTGGTGAAAACTATGTGGCCATTCTAATGTTAAGCTGTTGTGAACACTATAATGTGATTTTCTGTGATAAGATGTAATGTTGTGAATATTGTATTGTGATTTGTTGTGAATGTTTGCCTTGATTTGTTATGGAATAAATGGAGTGTTCACTATACTGTGTAATCAGAACTTTAAAAGCTGTTCACAGTAGCATTCTTTTGGGAAGCTGCTCATGCATGGCATTACATACGGTTTCTATTAATGTTGTTGTTATTGTGATCAGTTATGCAGATAGTTTTCCTAATATTGAACCAGCCTACATTCCTGGAATAAATCCTACCTGGTCATAGTGTATTATTCTCGTGATAAGTTGCTTTGATCTTTTTGCTAATGTTTTATTTAAAATTTTCCCTTCTATATTCATTATGGAAATTGGTCTGTAATTTTCTTTCTCTGTTTTGCCTTCCCAATTTAGGTATCAGTACCATATTTGTGTCATAGACATGGGACTCCTTCTTTGCCTATTTCCCCAACTAGTCTATATAGTATTGGAAATAATTGTTCTTTAAATGTTTGATAGAATTTGCTTGTAAATCCATCTGGCCCTGGAGATTATTTCCTAAGGAGTTCATTGATGGCTTGTTCAATTTATTTTTCTGAGATGGGGTTGTTTACATATTTTACTTCCACTTCTATTAATCTGGGCAATTTATATTTCTATAAATATTCATTCATTTCACTGAGATTGTCAAATTTATGAGCATACAGTTGGACAAAATAATTCCTAATTATTTTTTAAATTTCTTATTCATTGGTAGTGAATTCACATTTTTCATTTTTGATATTAGTAATTTGGTTTTCTTCTTTCTTTTTTTAAAATCAAATTAATCAGGGGTTTGTCTATTTTATTTTTTCATAAAACCAGCTCTTATTTTTATTCATTAGTTCAATAGTTTTCTTAGTTTCAATTTTATTAATCTCTCCTTTGGTTTTCATTATTTCTAATTTGGTATTTAATTGGGTAGTTTTAATTTGTTCTTTTTCTAGCTTTTTTGGTAGTATGCCCAATTCATTTGCTCTCTTTTTTCTCTATTTTATTCATGTAAGCATTTAGTGATATAAAACCTCCTAATAACTGCTTTTGCTGCATTCCATAAGTTTTGGTTTATTATTTCATTACTGTCATTCTCTTGGATGAAGTTATTAATTGTTTCTATGATTTGTTGTTTGACCTACTCATTCCTTAGGATTAGATTATTTAGTTTTCAACTGATGTTTAGTCTATCTTTCCATGGCCCTTTATTACATATAATTTTTATTGCATCTGAAAAGGATGTATTTAATATTTCTGCCTTTCTGCACTGAATTGTGAGGTTTTTATGCCCTAGTGCATGGTCAGTTTTTGTGTAGGTGCCATGTACTGGTGAGAAAAAGGTATATTCCTTCTCATCCCCATTCAGTTTTCTCCAGAGGTCTACCATATCTAACTTTTCTAAAATTCTATTCACCTCCTTAACTTCTTTCTTGTTTATTTTGTGTAAAGATTTATCTAGTTCAGAGAGAGGGAGATTGAGGTCCCCACTAGTATAATTTTGCTGTTAATTTCTTCTTGTAATTCCTTTACCTTCTCCTCTAAGAATCTGGATGCATACCACTTGGTTCATGTATGTTTAGTAATGATATCGCTTCATTGTCTATGGTACCTTTTAGCAGGACAGAGTTTCCTTCCTTGTCTCTTTTAATTAGATGTATTTTTCCTTTCGTTTTGTCTGAGATCAGGATTGCTACCCCTCCTTTTTCTTTATTTCAGCTGAAGCATAATGTATTCTACTCCAGCCTATTACCTTTACCCTGTGTGTATCCCCCTGTTTCAGATGTGTTTCTTGTAAACAACATATTGTAGGATTATGATTTTTAATCCATTCTGCTATCCCCTTGCGTTTTATGGAAGAGTCCATCCCATTCACATTCACAGTTATGATTACTATGATTACTATCTGTGTCTTTCTCTTCATCCTATCCTCCTCCCCCTTTATGCTTTCTTTTTCTTTTTTCCCTTTCTTTCCTCCTCACTAGAGTTTTACTTATGACCACTACCTCCCTCAATCTGCCCTCCCTTCTATCAGCCCTCCTCCCTTTTCTTTCCCTTTTCCCTTACTACTTCTTCCATCCCTTCTATGCCTCCCTCCCTGTTTTTTTCCTCTTTCCCTTCCAACTGCCTATTGGGTAAGTTACTTTTCTATACCAGAGTATGTTATTCCCTCCTTGAGCCAAATCCAATGAGAGTAAAGTTCAAATAATACTCATATCTCCCCTTCTTTCCCTCTACTGTAATGTCTTTGTGACTCTTCATGTGATATAATTTACCCTTTTCTCCCTCCTCCTTTTCTCTTCTCTCATTACAATCTTTTTTACCACTTAATTAGATTTTTTATCATTACATCAAATTCAACTTAAACCCACCCCTTCTGTCTATGTATTTCCCTTCTTTATGATGCAATAAAGATACAGTTCTCAAGAGTTTTAAGTATCATCTTCCCATGTAGAGTTTAAACAGTTTGTCCTTATTGAATAAAATGGTTCCCCCTGCCCTTCCTGTTTACCTTTTTTATGCCTCTCTTGAGTCTTATATTTGAAGATCAAATTTTCCATTGAGCTGTGGTCTTTTCATCAGGAAATTCTGGAAATCCCCTATTTCATTGAATGTCCATCTCCTCTCCTGAAAGATTATGCTCAGTTATGCTGGGTAGTTGATCCTTAGTTGTAATTGAAGCTCTTTTGCCTTATGGAATATCACATTCCAAGCCTTCTGGTTTTTTAATGTAGAAGCTGCAAAGTCTTACATAATCATGGCTGTGGGTCCACAATATTTGAATTTTTTTTTCTCTGACTGCTTGTAGTATTTTCCCCTTGATTTGGTAATTCTGGAATTTGGCTACAAGATTCCTTGGTGTTTTCAGTTTAGGATCTCTTTCAGGTGGTGATAGGTGGATTCTTCCTCTCATTCTAAGATATTAGGGCAGTTTTCCTTTATGATTTCTTGAAAAATGCTGTCCAGGCCCTTTTATTCATCATGGTTCTAGGTAGACCAATAATTCTTAAAGTATCTCTCCCGGATCTATTTTCCAGGTCAGTTATTTGTCCAATGAAGTATTTCATGTTTTCTTCTATTTTTTCATTCTTTTAATTTTGTTTGACTGATTATTGATGTCTTATAGAGTTATTAGTTTCTACTTGCCCACTTATAATTTTTAACAAATTGTTTTCTTCACTTGGCTTTTGTGATTCTTTTTCCATTTGGCCAATTCTACTTTTTAAGGAGTTGTTTTCTTCAGTATATTTTCTTTCCCATTTTGTCAATTGTATTTTTAAAGGAATTATTCAATTTTTGTTCTACCTTATTTCACTTTTAAAATCCCTCATGAGCTCCTCCAAGAAGGCTTTTTGAGCTTGAGATCAGTTTATATCCCCTTTGAGATTTTGGATGTAGGTATATTGACCATGTTGTCTTCTCCTTAATTTGTGTTTTTGATCTTCCCTGTCACCAAGATATTTCTCTATGGTCATTGTTTTTCTTTGATTCTTCTTGGTCATGTTTGCATTTTTTCTAATTTTTACATTTGATCTTTGCTTCTGGGGCTCAGGGCATACTGTCCCAGACTTCTTGTACTGAGAGCTAGGGATCTGGTTACTGTTTTTCTGTGCTGGAACCTCAGGTACTGGCAGCTGGATGTTGTTGTGGTCAGGTAGTTTACCTGATGCTAAACTGGAGCTGCAGGTGGTGGCTGGTGTGTGCCTGGTGTTGGTGCTTGCCTGCTCTTCCACCCTGGGGCTTGGGATCTTCCACTGATCCACTGAGGTGGGGCTTGCTACTGGCTTGCTGGGATGCTTCCTATCCTGTAATCATCCCCTTCAACCACAGCAAGAGGGATCTTTCCTCTTAATACCCCTAGGCTCCTGAGCTAAAAGACTGCTGTACCTTGTCTTTCTGTTGGTTCCAGTATTCTAGGATTTTTCCTGGGGCAGTATTCTCTGGGTTTATCGAAGTCTATAAGGGTGGGTGAGAATGACTTAACTGCTTACTCCGCCATTTGGTTCTGGGAAGTTTAAAATCCAGAATTCCATTTTTAAAAGCTTCCTATCCCTTTTGGGTATTGTACTAACATCCTAATGAAATCCAGATATTTGTTACAAATAGTAATTCTTTGAGTACATTTCCTAAACAATTTAAAAGTGACATGCCTCAGGAAACATTATACCTTTTTATCTTCATTGTCAACACATAGTCTTCATAACATATTGAAGCTTATTATGTGTTCTTGAGGTTTTAGACTTTTGGATGAAATGATCTAGCAGTATGTTCCTTTTGGCATTTTTGTCATTGATATAGCTTAGAAACTAAATAGACCTACCTTATATTTAATTTTGTTTTATGGGTACTCACATTGTAGGTAGCTTTGAGAGTTATTTCTAATAGGCTGCTGACATTTATGGATCCATATTGATATTCTGATCATTTATATGCAAATACTTCCATTCTTCTATATTATATAGAAAAAAACTTTCAGTGTCACCTGCTTAGAATCTAAATGGGGCATCTGTTTCTAATCCTCATAATCATATCAAATTCCCAATAAGCTATCATCCACAGCTTAGATAATCATAAAGTCCTTCTTATTGATCTCCTGTTGTGAATTCAATTTTGCTTTCAAACTACATGAGTAATTAACCTTACCCTCAAGCAGATGTTTTCAGAGATGAACAAGGGTATACAAGACCCTTTCCTCCAATTAGTGAGCTACATTGATTCTTATCAATGTCTTTGGAAGACTATTCATAATGTTTTTAAATCCTAGGGCTTTTTATGTTCTTGTAACATAAACTTGATTAAAGTTACTTCAGTGACTCTGCTAATTTTAAAAAAATCTTTCTGTCCACATGAAAATATAATAACCCTTACTGTGCCCAGATATTAATTGTGTTTTGTCTATCAAAATTCATCGCAATGGAATTTTCATATTGGCTATTCTTTTTCTCTCAGTCAAAATCCCATTCTGACCCTTTATTTATACTAAACTAATGCTGAAAGTGATATATTTTGAAGGAATATTTGCATTCTAACTAACTGCTGACAAAACTGTAAACTCTAAAGTTGAAGTTCAGCTTGTTAGCCTGGAATTTCAGATAGTAATTTAGCGGGAGACAACACCAGGGGTCTTTTGGTGTCCCCAGAAATCACATGCTGATAAACAGTCAATTGCCTGTTTCACTCTGGTGTTTACTAGGTCCTGTTTTTGTCTCACATAACATGGTAAGTATTTGCAGAATTTTAAATGAGCAGCATTCCTCTCAATCCAATTAAACTAACATTTATTAATCACCTGTAGTGGGTAAGTCATTGTATTATGGAGTGGGGAATTCAGAAAAGATTGACTAGTTTCTTTCCTCTGTGAATTTACTGGGCTGGTAGAGGAACTATTATGTAGCTGTAATACAATATATAGCTATAATAACTTAATCAAAATCAGCAAGTTTTTATTAAATACCTACTATGTACTAGGCACTAAAGATACAAAGAAGAAAATGGAATAGTCTCTGACTTGGAGGAATTTACATTCTCCCGGGGAAATAACATGTTTACAGAGAAGTAAACACAAAATATGTTCAAAGTAAATGCTAAATTATTGGGGAGGGAGAAGAGCATTAACAAATAACACTAAGTAATGAAACAAAATAAAACAAATAAAGTAATTTATGCAAATAATGCAAGGTTAAAATAATGTAATAATAGAAAATAAAAGTTGATAATTGAACAGGACAGGTCCACATTTTGAAAATGCAGTGAGAAATTCTAGAAGGAGGAGATGACTTTGGCTGCTGATCAGAGAATCACGGCTTTTTAGTTGAATTGAAGTCTCTGGGTCTTTGCAGTTTGTGGCTCTTGAAGGATGATTCAGACAATCCATATATATAATATGCTGCAAAGGCTTGAATCTCTGGATTCACCATTCTTCCTTCTCTATTTCACTCTTCTGTTCTCTTATTCCCTGATAGAAATGTGTGTTACCTGTCTGGGGGCTTGTATAAGAGGCCCAGACTGAGGCAGAACCAGGCTTTGTTTGCCAAGTTCATACCTTTCCTAGGGCAGAGAGCTGATTGTTTGGTTGTAAAGGCCTTCTCTTCTAGCCCTTTGATATAAATTGTTCTTTGGCAAACAAAACTCCACATTAGAGTAAACAAAATTTTGCTTTTGTCAGCAGAACATTTGATTAAGCAGTATAGGTGACAATAAGAATTTGGAAGCAAATCTTACTCTGGTCAGTGTAGTTTGAAAAATTCCAAAAGTTTGGCACCTTGGGTCTAAAATTCAGTGCTTCTCAACCTGTGGGTCGTGACCCCTTTGGGGGTCAAATGAGGTTGCCTAAGACCATCAGAAAACACATATTTCTGGTGGTCTTAGGAGCCGAGACACCGCTCCTTTATCTGTCTCCAGGCAAGTCCGCCCACATGCAGGTATGCCCACATACAAGTATTATAGGGTCAAGGCATTAGGAAGGTCGAGAACCATTTAGACTCTAAATGATCTGTACACAAAGAGGATCGCACCTTTGATCACACCCTTTCCACTGCACCAGCAGTGGTCTAGCCCAACTGCCTTCTGGCAGTCACTCCATGACCGTGAATCTGTGAGACCCTTGCTTTCACATTGGCTCTTCTTCCTACCCACATGCACCTCTCTTTACTCCACTTTAAGAGACCTGTTTCTTTCCAAGCTCTTCTCAAAGGCCATCTTCTATATGAAAACTTTCCTGATTTTCTCAGCTCCTACTGCCTCCCTTTTAAATTATTTCATTTGTAAAGGTGGTGATCAATTGAGTTAATCACAAGCAATGAATAAAATACTCTATCCTTAATACCTTTATTAAGTAAAACCATTTCTATTGAATCATTCAGTCAAGCAGAGTCATTCAGCTAGTGTACCCCCTGGTGTGCCCTGTGGGTCATCTGTGAAATGCTAAGTCAGCTAGGGACAGAGCGTTTGTGTATGCAGCAGATTTGAGAAGAGAGCAGTTTCGGCTAAGCCTTTAAGAGGGAATTGCTAAGAGGGAAGAGTTTTCCTGGCTTTAGGCTTCATTGCTACAGCATCCCCCAGCTGCCCTGTACCTTACCTTACATATCACTAAAAATAATTGTTCTTGGTTACACTTTCCTCATTCATGAAGTAAAGAATTCAAATAGAGGATCTCTAAAGTCCCTTTCAGTTCTGTTCCTATGAACCACTTAGCTTCAGAAGCAGAGAAGCCTAATGAATGTCAGACTTTCCAGGACTCTAATCAGAAAGAAGTGATGGTATAATCTTCTAGTTTGTATCAAAGGAACAGAAATGTTCTGATTGTTTAGATTGCTGGTTGCTGGTCAAAGCAATTTAAAGGAAAGACAAGATATCCTGGTAATTAACTTTCTACTGAATTGCCCAAAATGAAAACAATCTGTACAAGAAAGAAGGTCAACCAGAGCTTAGCTAGAAGAGCAAGTAAAATTATGCATCAATACAATACTTTGCTAATTTCAGTGAGTTAAGCTGAAGGTTTGAAAGCATAAGTAGTGACAGTAAACATGGGTGCTGTGGAGAGGTAGTTAGTGTTGATTCTTAAAACTTTCTTTAGTAAGGGGTAGAGCCAGAGTGGTGGAGAAAAGTCAGGGACTGCCTAAGCTGTCCTAAATTTCCCTCCAAGCAACTTTAAAATAATGCCTCAAAAGGAATTCTGGAGGGGCAGAACCAATGAAAAGATTGGATGAAACAATTTTCTAGTCCATGACAACTTAGAAGATTGGGAAGGAAGATCTGTCACAGCAGGGTGAGAGTGGAGTACAGTCCAGTGCAGGCAAAGCCCCATCAAGACAGGAGTAGGCCTTGGGGGCAAATTAATTGGCAGCAGTGCTTCCAGAGTTCTCAGTTCACGTAATGTAAGGGGCTCAGACAATTGATCAGAAGTAGATTATAAGGGACCCTTTGCTGATGTTGGGTGCAGCACTCTGTTGCATTGCCCATATACTGATCTGGATCACAGTCCCAGGACAAAGAGGAACACTAGCACACCAGACCTTGCCACAGCGGGGGTGGGGCAGAAAAGGGTGCTCATGGTCACTGAGACTAGAGCATAGGCCCACAGTGTAGTAAACACACCTCTCCTTAGACCATACCACTTTGGAAGAACTGAAATCTTACAGATCCCCAGTTCTTAAAATAGCTTTTAAAAAAACCGCTGAAGCTTGGGACAGTGCCCCCCTCTTGGAACAAAGCCAAACTTTAACATAGTTAAAAGTCAAGAAATCGGCTGGCAAAATGAGCAAACAACAAAAAAAGAACCTAGTTACAATGGTAATAGGGAAGATTAAAAAAAAAGCTCAAATGCAACAAAGTCAAAACTGCTACATTCAGAGCATAAAAGAAAAATGTGAATTGGTCTCAGTACCAAAAAGAATTCCTGAAGATCTCAAAAGGGATTTTAAAGATCAAATAAGAGAGGTAGGGGGAAAATTGGGAAAAGAAATGAGAGTGATGCAAGAAAATCAGGGGGAAGAAAGAGTCAACAGCTTGGTAAAGGAGGCACAAAAAAATACTGGGGAAAATATTGTTTTAAAACACAGAATAGACCAAATGGTAAAAGAACCACAAAAATCCACTGAAGAGAACTCCTTAAAGAGTATAATTGGCCAAATGGGAAAAAAGGTACAAAAGCTTATTGAAGAAAATAATTCCTTAAAAATTAGAATTGAAAAAGTAGAAGCTAACAACTCTATGACATATAAAGAAACAATCAAATAAAATCAAAAGAATGAAAAAATAGAAGAAAATGTGAAATACGTCATTAAAAAATCTGAGCTCAGCTGGCAAAATAGATCTTTCAAACACAAGACTGAAGAGAAGGATAAAAAAGTAAATAGAAAAGAGAAATCATAAGGGATTCAATAAGGTTACACTGTTTACATTTCTACATGGGAAGATGATACTTGTAACTCCTAAGAACTTTCTCATTATTAGGACAGTTAGAAGGAATATACATAGAGCACATGGGTGTGAGTTTAATATGATGAGATGATATCTGAAAAAAATAAAATTATGGAGTGAGAAAGAGGAAGGGGGAATGGAGGGAGGGAGAGGTAGAATGGGGTAAATTATCTCCTAAAAAGGGTGTGAAAGAGCTTTTACATTGGAGGAGATGGGGAAGATGGGATGGGCACTAATTGAATCTTACTCTCATTGGAATTGACGCAAACAGAGAATAACATACACACTAAGTTGGATATAGAAATCTATCTTAACCTACAGTAAAGTAGGTAGGAAAAGAAAGGAGGAAGAAAAAGGAGGGGGACTGATAGAAGGGAGGGCAGATTGGGGGAGGTGCTAGTCAGACATAGCACACTTTTGAAGATGGACAGAGTGAAAGGTGAGAGAGAGAAAGAAGAATAAACAAGGCAGGGGGAGAGATAGCATGGAGGGAAATATGTAGTTGTGGGAGGTAAGTGGCACAATGGATAGAGTACTGCACCTGGAGTCAGGTAGAAACTCCTCTTCTTCAGCTCATAACTACCTTCAGACACTTAAGAGTTGTATGACCCTGGGCAAGTCACTTAATCCTGTTTTCCTCAATTCCTCTTCTGTAAAATGAGCTGGAGAAGGAAATGGCCAAGCACTTCAGCATTTTTTTTCCAAGAAAACTCCAAATGGGGTCATAAAGAACCACATATAACTAAAAATGACTGAACAAATATAGAGTAATCATGACTTGAAAAAAATTTTTTACATCAAGTTTCTCTGATAAAAGCCTCCTTTCCCAAATATATAGAAAACTGATAAGGATACAAGTCATTTCCCAACTTATAAATGGTCAAAGGATATAAACAGACAATTTTCAGATAAAATAGTCAATACTATCTGTAGTCATATAAAAAATGCTCAAAATAACTACTGATTAGAAAAATGCAAATTAAAACAACTCTGAGGTAACACCTCATACCCATCAGATAGGCTAATATGAGAGAAAAGGAAAATGTCAAGTGTTGGAGGGGATTGGGAAAATTGAGACACTAATGCAGTATTAGTGGAGTTATGAACTAGCCCAACCATTCTAGAGAACAACTTGGAACTCTACCCAAAGGGTTATGAAATTATGCATACCCTTTGACCCAGAAATTCCACTACTACATCCCAAAGAAATATTTTTAAAAAGGAAAAGGACAGATATGTGCAAAAATATTTATAGCAGTTTTTTTGTGGTGGCAAAGAATTTGAAATGGAGGGGATGCCCGTCAGCTGGAGAATGGCTGAACAAACTGTGGCATATAATTATGATAGAATACAATTGGGTTGTAAAAAATGATGAGCAGTGTGCTTTCAGAAAAACATGGAAAGACTCACGTGAATTGATGCGAAAAATGAAGTGAGCAGAATCATGAGAACATTGTATACATTAACGGGAATATTGTATGATGAGCAACTGTGAATGGCTTAACTATTGTCAGCAATACAGTGAACTAAAACAGTTCCAAAGGTTTATGATGAAAAATGTTATCCACCCCCCTAGAAAAAGAACTGATAGAGTTTGAATGCAGATCAAAGCATACTTTAAAAATTTTCCTCCTCCTCCTCCTCTTCCTCTTCCTCCTTTTCCTTCTTCTTTTTGCTGCTCCTCTTTCTCCTCCTTCTCCTTTTTCTTCCTCCTTCTCCTTTTTCTCTTCCTCCCCCTCCTTCTCCTCCTTTCTTTCTTGTTTTTCTTCATCATCATATTGTCTGTATTGTCTTTTACAACTTGACTAATATGGAAATGTGTTTTACATGATGGTACATGTATAACATGTATAATCTATATCAAATTGTTTATCATCTCAAGGAAGAGTAGGGGAGTGGGCTATAAATAATTACATACCCTTTGACCCAGCAATACCACTGTTGGGATTATATCCCAAAGAGATCACAGAAGTGGGAAAAGGTCCCATATGTACAAAAATATTTATTGCAGCTCTCTTTGTGGTTGCAAAAAACTGGAAATATAG
>CM053581.1:565280101-565299593 GCA_028627135.1 Pseudochirops cupreus
TTTGAGGCTGGGGGCAGCAGGAGAAGCGGAGTGAATGCCTTTATGGCTGAAGAAAAGTGTGACTTTTACAGCTTAATGGCACAGGCTTGTTACAAACCGATGTGAATACATAGTTACCCAACTGCAAGTGAGATTTTTACAAACCGGGGTACAAAAGTCCCACCAAAATGATACAGAAGCACCTCATCACTACCTCTAGGTTCTAATTTCAAAGACTGGTTTTCAACTATTGTAAGATAATGGTAATGTCAGAACCTCCCCAAGTATAACTTTTTGGAGGTGAAATTATACAATAATTTCTTTGATAATTATTACAGAAAGAAAATAAATGAAAATATGTGAACTATTCAGGTATGTCTTGAAATGCTCAAGAGTTCATCTTATTGATATTTTCTTTTAATTTGAGAGGAAATGAATTACCTTGTAGGCAATTCCAGTTTTTTTAAAAGTGCCATGTGTAGAAGATTCTTATTCAGGAATCCATAATTCATTATAAAAGAGATAGCGAAGAGCTCTTTAGTGTGTGGTTCTAAAACTGTTTATTTGTCTTACCACTAGATGGCGCAGACCTACTGGGGAGTTCCTAAGGGTTCTCAAATGCTGTGTTTTCTTCATATCCTCTTAAGTTATTGGTGAAGTATTTCTGATAGCCTTTCCAAACTGGTATTTCTTATTTCACTTAGAGTTCTCAGTGCCTTATCATGTGTTTAATTTTAGATTTTCTGAATTATATTCTTTTTGATTATCACTTATGCCCTAAACTTGTAAGGAGAGGCAGCTAAGTGGTGAGGGGCCGCTCATCTTCCTGAGTTCAAATCTGGCCTCAGACAATAGCTGTGTGACACTGGGTAAGTCATTTAACCTTGCTGGCCTCAGTTTCCTTATCTGTAAAATGAGCTGGAGAAGGAAATAGTAAACCACTCCAGTATCTTTGCCAAGAAAACTCCAAATGGGATCATGATGAGTCAGATACAGTTGAAAAGACTGAACAACAAACTTATAAGAGCCAATTTTGATTTTAAAAAATTTAAGTTATTATTTGTGTCATGAGTGGTAATAGGTTCCTCCTCCCTTTTTTCTTCCCTTCTTTATCCCATACTTCCTTCTGATTAGATTGGGAGCTCCTTGAGAGGAGGTACTACTTTTTGCCTTTGTATCCCCAGCTTAGTACAGTTCCTGGAACATAGTAGGTACTTAATAAATACTTGTTAACCAACTGACTCCATTTCTTCTCCTCCCCTCTTCTTCTCTCTCCTCTCTTTTCTCATTTTCTGTTCCAGAAAAATATCTACAGATAGTACTTTATTTCCCCCAAACTGCACTTGATATTGTTCATTCTGTTACAGAAACAGAAATGTATTCCTTTTGACTCTGAAAGATTACAAATGTAATAGCTCCCATTTATACTCCACTTTACAGATCACAAAATACTTTCCTCAGACCACCCTATGAAATCAGTAGCACCAATATTATCCATATTTTACAAGTGAAAATATCAAGATTCAGAGGAGTTCAGGGACTTAGTCAAGGTCACCAAGTTAAGAAGTTAAGGCCTTCTGACTCCAAATCAAATGCTTTTCCCACTCTGTCATGTTCCCCTCAACATTATAAAGAGGTAGAGTTCTAGATTTGACCATGAATGTCACAAGTCCTAAATGAAGGGAGTTTAGCCTTTCAGGATTGGTTAGGAGTTTCTTATAACAGACTCAAATTAGCCTCAAGTAAAAGACAGAGTGGGTAGAAATGGGGTGGACCAAGGTTAAATCTTTTTGTTTGGGGTGGGGTATGACAGAATAATATGGTTAAGCTTAATCATCTTCTACCAAGTGTACAAAGTCAGAGCTAATAAAGATGCCTGATCTTTAGTCTCCTAAATAACTAGTTTAAAAGACCAAAAGAAAGAGTTTTAAATATCTTTTTTTTCTTTTTTTGGTCAAGGGGACAAGACTTTGCTGGGAAAACAATTTCACTCACACAGGTCTTGATGCTTTTGCCTCAGCCCCCCAGCAGTGTTTTGACCCTTCCCTCCTTGATGCTTAGCAGAACCTGAAACACATGTGCATGATGGGAAAGTGAATCAGTGTTTATCTCCAGCCTCAGAAAACTGCAGTGCATTGTTGGATAGTGTGGGGGAGTTATGTGCAGCATAAAAACTTAAGAAAGTCACTGGGGGGGAGGGGGGCGGAGACAAGATGGCAGCATAGAAGCAGGAAAACTCCATGATCTCCCCCCATAATCACCTCAAATACCTATAAAATATTACCCTAAACAAACGTTAGAGCTACAGAACACAACAAGTGACAGAGAGAAACAAATCTCCCACCGAAGGGAGCATGGCAGGCCAGCAGGAAGGGTTACAGTAGTTTTAGCCCCAGGGTAGCCCCAACCAGCAGCGCCTGGAGGGACTTCGGGAGAGTGGATCACCAACAGCTGTGGCTGTTTCCAGAATTGTCAACCCATAAATGCCGAAGGCAAATTAAAAGGTCAGTGTGGACTTTGGGAACAGGGGGACTGAGAGTGAGGTCTATCTAGCCTCTGACCCCAGAAGGGAAAAGCAGCTCAGGTATGTTGGCTAGCACCCTCCTCCATGTGGCTGCTTCAGAGCTCCTGGCCTGTAGACCATAGGGGGACCAAGCGACCATTCTGAAGGGTAATTGCTCTTGCTTTAACCTCCTTGAATTTGGATCGCTCTCTTGGGTGGAGGTCCTGGGGTGTGTGACCAAGTGCCAGAGCACAGGCTTCAGAGAGGGCACCCAACTAACAGCTCCAGCAGCTGCGAAAACCCCAGTGATTTGGGAAAAAGCTCACATCTCTGAAAGTAGAGTTCCACTATGGCAAAAAGCTCAAAAGTCAAGTAATTAAGTGGCAACATGAGCAAGAAGGAATCAAAGCAAGCACAGCAATCCAATTTTAGATTCCTTTAAGCATTGAACAACAGGAAGATAACACAGTCAGAACTCCTGCACCAAAAGCTTCCAAGAAAAATATGAATTGGTTATAGACCATAGAGGAGCTTAAGAAGGATTTTGAAAACCAAATAAGAGAATTGGAGGAAGAATTGGGAAGAGAAATGAAAATGATGAAAAAAAATCATGACAAGAGAGTTAACAACCTGACTGAAGAAAATAACACCTTAAAAAATAGACTAACTCAAATGGCAAAAGAGGCCCAAAAAGCCAATGAGGAGAAGAATGCCTTAAAGAGCCAATTTTGCCAGATGGAAAAAGAATCTCAAAAGCTCACTGAAGAGAATAATTCCTTCAGAATTAGATTGGAGCTAATGGAAGCTAATGACTGATGAGAAATCAAGATACTATGAAACAGATCCAAACAAATGGAAAAATAGAAGGCAATGTGAAATATCTCACTGGAAAAACCACTGACCTGGAAAATAGATCCAGGAGAGAGAATTTAAAAATTATTGGACTACTTGAAAGCCATGATCAAAAAAAGAACCTAGAAATCATCCTTCAAGAAATTGTCAAGGAAAATTGCTCTGATGTTTTAGAATTAGAGGGCAAAATATAGGTTGAAAGAATTCACCAATCACGTCTTGAAAAAGATCCCAAAAAGTAAACTCCTAGGAATATTATAGCTAGGTTCTGGAGTTCCCAGATCAAGGAGAAAATATTACAAACAGCCAAGAAGAAACAATTTGAATATTGTGGAAACTCAATCAGGATAACACAGGATCTGGCAGCTTCTACGTTGAGGGATTGCAGGGCTTAGAATATGATATTCTGGAGGTCAAAGGAGCTGGGATTAAAACCAAGAATCACCTACCCAGCAAAACTGAGTATAATGTTTCAGGGGGAAAATATGGTCATTCAGTGAAATAGAGGACTTTCAAGCTTTCTTGATGAAAAAACCAGAGTTGAATAGAAAATTTGACATTCAGATAAAAGAAGCAAGAGAAGCATGAGAAGGTAAACAGAGAAAAGAAATCATAAGGAACTTATCAAAGTTGAACTATTTATATTTCTACATGGAAAAACGATAATTGTAACTTATGAAACTTTTCTCAGTATGAGGATAGTTGAAGGGAATATAAATGTATATATAAATGTATGCATACATATATATGTCTGTATAGGATGGTATATGTGCATATGAATACATATGTGAGTGTGTGTATATATGTGTACAGGTATGCATAGACACAGAGTACAGGATCAATTGAATAGGAAGGCATGATACTTAAAAGATTAAATTGAAAGATGAGAGAAGAATATAATGAGAGGAGATGGGAAGAGACAGAATGGGTTAAATTATCTCATATAGAAGAGGCAAGGGAAAACTGTTACAATGGAGGGGAAGAACAGGAAGGCAAAAGGGAATGGGTCAACCTTACTCTCATTGAATTTGGCTTAGGGAGGGAATGGCATACACACTAAATAGGGTATCTCACCCTACAGGAGAGTAGGGAAGAAGGGTATGAGAGGGTGGATGATGGAGGGGGGGCAGGTAGTTAGAAGCACACACTCTTGAAAAGGGACAGGGTCAAAGTAGAAAATAGAACAAGTGGGGGGCAGGATAGAATGGAGGGAAATATAGTCAATCTTTCACAATATATCCACTATGGAAATGTTTTGTGTAGCTACACATGTTCAAACTATATTGAATTGCTTATCTTCCCAGTAAGAGTGGGTGATGAGGGAGGAAGGGAAAGAATCTGGAATTCAAAGTTTTAAAATCAAATGTTTAAAAAATATATTATTATTATTATTATTTACATGCAACTGGGAAATAAGATATACAGGCACTGGAGTAAGGAATCCATCTTGCCCTACCGGAAAGTGGGGGAAGATATAGGAGAAAGCAGATTGGGGGAGGGAGTATACAGTGGGATCACTTTTTTGGGGTGATGGTAGGAGGAAAACAGAGAAAATTTGTAACTCAAAATCTTGTTGAAATGAATCACGTAAACTAAAAATAAACATAAAATTTAATTAAGAAAAAAAAGAAAGTCACTTACTATTGCTCAGATCAGAGTCTGAGTTCCAGAACCAGGGTGGAGAGAACTGGGAAACTATCTCATGACAGCTGCCACTGACATCCTTTCGTAATGCCACCTAGGTGGGGAGCATTTTTAAAATACTCCTCCCCTCCCATGTATACCCCCAGATCCAGCAGTCTCTGAGAGAGCTCATTCTAAAAGAACAGCAAGGTATGCAGCGGGGGGTGTGCAGGGAGGGGGCAAGGTCTGAAGCCCAAGGAGCCTCTCAATGAAGCAAGATAAAGGAGCAAGTCAGGTCTCATGGAATGGCAGCAAGAAAGATTGGGGTGAACATCATTGTCCCTGGCCAGAGTCAGGACTCTAATTATGAGCCAAAACTGTCTGGGGGCAGAACAGAGCTGAGACTCTGAGGACCTCCAAGGGGTCCAGGAATAGCTGAGGAGACGGAGCTGCAAACATCTGTGCTCCCAGCCACTCCCTCCACTGCAGTGGTTCTCAACCTGTGGGTCGCAACCCCTTTGGGGGTCAAATGGGTTCGCCTAAGATCATCAGATATTTCTGATGGTCTTAGGAACCGAGATACCGCTCCTCTGTTCATCTCCAGGCGGGTCCGCCCACATGCAGATACACCCACATACGAGTATTAAAGGGTTGCGGCATTAGGAAGGTTGAGAACCACTGCTCCACTGTCTTTCAGGGAAAGCACAGAGTTGTTCTGAGAGCCCTTCTAGAAGGACTCAAGAAAGTCCTGCCTTCACAGTCTTCAGAGTGAGAGTTCCTTCCATACCATCACTCCACGGGGTGTGGTTTCTTTTCTCCAGGAGATTGGGGGTCTGTATGACTTCCACACACCCTTCATGACCTAGCCAAGCCCTAGTTTCCTCATCTAGAATATGAGAGGGTCAAAGGTGACTTCTAAGGTTCCTTCACGCTATAAATCTATGATTGTAAATGTCTTATCATTTGATTTGTGGTCATTTCTTGTTCTGTTTTGCACAAAATGGGGACTTGAGTCAAGAATGTAGTTTTCTTCCACTAGAGCCAGTGAGGTGCAGTAAAAAGAGAGTTGAATTTAAAGTAAAAGCTCTTGGCTTTGAATCTTGACTCTGGTCCTGAATAGAATCCCTGTGTAGCCATGGGCAAGTCCCCTTACCTTTCTTTGCCTCTGTGTGTCTTCATCTGTTAATCAAAGGGGTTGGAGTAGATGGCCTTTTAGGTTCTTTCCATCTCTACTTACATGAATCTGGGAAGCCATGTCTAAAATGGAGCCTCTCAGGGTGTCATGGGAAGCCCTTGTAACATTTTGCTAAAATTAAAAACATTGATTCTAAATGTGATTGATCTCATTCATCTGTTACTTGAAACTGAGAATATTTAGTACAATATATCATATAGAATGAGGTAGGTGGGATTCTCATAGAAAATTTAGAGATTCTTAGATCAGCAGAATAATATTATTTTCTTATTTCCCTCCAAATGAATCAATCCTTTAAACCCAGATCCTTGAACTCCACTGTGTACTAATACTTAGGATATGCCTCTGAATAGATTATGGACATGTGTGAGCATGTGATCTGTTCACTCCAATAATTAGCTATGTATACATATATACACATGTCTAAAGTATACATACTGGGTCACTGATGAACTGAAATGCCTCTAGAAGAAGGTTACCAGGATGATGAGGGCTTCAATATCAAGCTAGAAGAATTGACGGAAGGAGCTGTGGATGTTTAACCTTAATCATAGAAAACAAGGGTGATATGCTAGGCCTTTGCAGTATTTGAAAGGATATCATGTGGGATTTGACTTATTCTACTAGAACTCAGAAGGTAAAGCTAGAAGCAACAGGAAGGCATAGAAAGATACATTTCAGCTTGATGCAAGGGAAAAATTCCTACAATTAGTTGCCCAAAGCACAGGCTGCCTTCAGGAGGTCATAGGTTCCTGGAAGATTAGATTCACAACTTGATGAGAAAGTTCTAGAAGACTTTCTCATTATAGTGTAGGGTAAATTAGATGAAAATGTACAAAAAGGCCTTTCACATTCTGAGATTCTGTAATTAATTGTGTTTATGAATTGTCATTACTATGCCTTCATGGAGGAGTGGGATTCCAATTACCTTATGTCCTTGAAGCAGAAATGTGATTTCCTTCAAGTGATCACTATTAGGGATAAAAAGATTACAATATTAGTTTCTATTTTATATTAGGTTTTTTGGGCGAAGGGAGAAACATAAACCCAAACATTTGAATGTTTTTGGTACCTTAACATTAAAATTTTAAAAAATCTGTAAAAAGTATATTGTGTAGTTTTTTTAGTTGCAGTTAAAAATATATAAAAATTAAGCTAATAAAACTTTGGGAAGAGTGACATACTTAAGTGTTGTAGGAGTATAATGAGGTCAAAATAATTCATGTTATGTAGCTAAAACTAAGAATTTTCCTGTAATCATTATTTTTTATCACAACTTCTTACCATTTAAGTCATTTTCTGCCTCTTGCAAATTTAATCAATTATTTTTATTAATATATGTTCATTCTTTGTAGTATAGCTTGAGTATATTAATATTTGTCTAGAACTCCTAAATTTGAAGTGATTTTTGTTGTAGCATATGATCCTGATAACTTCAGAGTTTAATATAAAAACTTTCTACAGATTTTTCTGTATCTAAAAATGCTCTATCAAATATGAACTGAATATAAAAATAGTAATCTAAAGTACCATGAATAAAATTAAATATAATTTTAGACCAATATAGCTAGACAAATTAAGGTAGTTCTAAAACATTTGTTTTTTTTTTTTAAGAATCTGATTCTATTTCCAAATTTCTACAGCCAGAAAAATGCAAATTTAATAAAATGTGGTATGAAAGTGCTCTACAAGAAGCGTACCTGTTATATGCATTTTCTCATGAGCAAAGACTGGAGATGTGTCTTCTGTCAAAAAGAGGTATGGTCACTTTTATTTCCAAAATGAAGATTGAGTTTTAAGTCATAAGTCTCCGTGTGTGTCTGGTTCTATTGTATATACACTGACACACATACACATATATAAACACACATATGTGTATGGATACATCTATGCAGAATCATACACTGAATGAACTAAACAAAATGTTACATGGGATTATTTTCACCAAACACCTCTTTCCATTTGTTGTCTTTGAATATGTTCATAGGCTCTCTTATGGATCTTAGGATAATGTAGTTCAAAATTAAAAGCCATAGTATTAAAAAAAATCTATCTATCTATCTATCTATCTGTCTATCTATCTATACTGTAAACTCAGTGTTCTTAGGGATCATTCTACAGTATTTATAAAGTAAATGTTTTTCAACATGCTAAAAGCAGTTGTATGTCTTAAAAAGAAAGTTCAAGGCATATTGGAATCTTTTTTTTTTTTTAGTTGGATAGGGACATATTTTTAAGGAGTTATTTTTAGTGAAAATTCTCAGATTTCAGAAACAACACTGGTAGTTGTGATGTCATTGAGTGGGTGGGTAGTGCCACTCTTATTTTTTTCCCATCAAGTCAACATAGTCATTTTATTTCTCCTAAATCCTTAATATTTTTGAGTCTCACGTTTGACACATTAATAAAAAAGAAGTGGCTAGGGATAATTGCAGCCCAAGGGGCCATGAGAAAACATGCTTTTGTCCTACTCAGAATGTTGACTGTCATTTTTAAAAAGTCTGGATGCAGGCAATGTGTCACTCCCTCCCTTATTTCTTTCTTTTATTTGATGTTGCCTTCCAACTTTGAGAGCTTCAGGACCCAGGCTGCCTCATTTATCCTAAAGCAAGCCCTGAAGCTATTAATCTCACCTTGAAATTTTTTTCTTTTATCCTAAAAGTGAAATGTCTTAATCCCCACAGACAACTTGGCTATGCTTTCTACAGAAGGTGGCTTTTTCCAGAATTCAGAGAAACTTTACTTACCAGGTATCAAATAGTATTCTGTAGAATGAATCAATTTCCAATTTCTCTATGGTAGGTAAACACTGTACAAATATAGGGCAAGTTCTGTTAGAGCAAACTCCAAGGAACTGAGATACTTTTGAATTAGAACTAATAACTTATTGGATTAGAATGGTTAGAAGTTTCAAGGAAAGAGTTTGATGCACTCTTTAAAAAAATAAGGCTTTTCAGTTATGTATTGTGCTGCTTCAATAAAGAATTCTTAATCATCTTCGTCATCTTCATCATCATCATCATCATCACCACTTAGCATTTACACGGTGCATTAAGGTTTGCAAGCACTTTGCAAATAGCACCTCATCACTGGGAGTGTTCAAACAGAGACTAATGAAATATAGAAGACATTATAGAGAGAATTCATGGGCTGGCCAAGAGGTTGGACAAGACAGCCTCTAAGTTTCTCTCTACCTCATAAGATTTAGTGATTTTGTTGGATTAATCCTTTCTTAAAATAAACCTCTCATTAACCAGCACTTAGAAATCTTTTTATTGTATCAAAACTCACACTAGGATGGTAGTTTTAAAAAGCATGTCTTTTCTTGTAGAATCCTCACAAAACATTCCCCCCTCTCCCTCCTCCCCCCCCCCCCACCCCGGCATATTAAGCACTTTGAATGCTTGACTCTCATCTTCTGTGATTATATCCAATGATGACCTCACCCCGGTTGGGGTCAAGGACAGGGAATCAGATCCCTGCTGGCATTGAGGGTAGAGGAGGGAGAGCATACACCTAGAGGAAAGAAACCTTTACTTGTGCTTCTCATTGTTACCTCTTTGTAGACATGTACTAAGGGGATTGGTTGCTACTTTTGCTACTACTACTACTACTACTTCTATTACTACTAATAGTAGCTAACTTTTATAGAATGCTTTAAGGTTTACAAAGTGCTGTAGAAACATATCACTTTATCCTCACAGTGCTGGGAGGAGGTAGATGTTATTGTCATCTTTGTTTTACAGCTGGGGAAACTGAGGCACAAAGAAGCTAAATGATTTGCCCTGGGTCACACAGATGGTGAGAATGTGAGTCAGTATTCACACTCAGGCTTATCCTGACCCCAAGCCCAGTACTATATCCTTTGGGTCACCCATCCACCTCGGCTTAGCAACCATTCCAGCAGCCCTACCACCATGTGCATTTTCTCCTCCTGGGCCACTCTGCTGTTAGTTTTCATCTTCAGGTAGTACAGTGCTTCAGTATGGATTCTTATTCTACTTCTAAGATGAAGCACGTCATTGTAAGATCTCAGCCCTCAAATTGTGTTTTTGTCACACTCTCCACTCTGATAGCAACTTCCGGTCCTAAAACACACTTGTGGCACCCAAGCTCCACATTCATGTGAGAAGCTCCTTTACTCACGCCTCCAATACTTGCCTTTCATTCTCAGTCATCCTACTCATCATTCTCCAGGTACCTCACTATCACATATATGGATGCTCTGGGAATTTTCTTTAAAATAATTTTTTTATTGACTTCTTCATTTTTATATTAAATGAGAACATATTAAAGTGCTTTACAAACTTTAAGACTATATAAATATTAGCTATCATTAGCTATTATTAGTAGTAATATATCACAGTATAATAGTATAGTATATCAGTAGTATATATATATAGTATATAGTGTAATAGTAGTAGTGGTTGTAGTAGTTGTGAGGTATATGGGTTGTTCAGGTAGGATTCTGGAAGAGAGAGTGAATCTGAAGATTTTGTGCTACTCTGACCCACTTAAATCCAGTTCACTTGAAAGTCAAGACCCTGTCTTCTTCAAAACAAAGGATGAAGAAGTAGTTGTAGTAGTAGATTAAGGTGGGAACTAGATTGTAGAAAACTATATAAAAATGCTAGACTGACAATTTTGTATTGTATCCTAAAGGCAATAAAGAACTTTTGAATGCCCCTAAGCTGGGGTCAGACCTGTGTTTTAAACATTGATTTGGCAACTGTGTGGAAAATAGTTTTGAGAGGTAAGAGCTTAGAGCCTGGGAGGGTCAATAGGCTACGCTGGAGGGGATAAACTAGGGGAGAGGCTTTGAGAGTTGAATAAAATATGAGAGATGTTATGGAAATTTGATTGGCAAAACTTGGCAACTAGTTTGCTATAGGAGTTGAGTGAGAGGGAAGAGTCAAGTATTACTCTAAGGTTTCAAACCTGGATGATACAAGAATAACATTGCCATCCCGACAGAGGTGAAGTTTGGAGAGTTGATTTTGAGGGGCACCCCACTAAATATCCCTGAAAGAACTATAGTCAAGCACTCTCCCTTGGCAACTAGGCAGCTCTGGTCAGAGGATAGATGTGGGTCAATATGTGTCAGGGACAGAACTTGAGCTTACTCCTTCATGATTCCAAAGTCAGAGCTCTTTATGCCTCATTGTTTCTCCAAAGATCCAACATTCATATAGACTTACAACCTTCAGATTGAGTCTGAGCTAGCCAGATACTTCTGCAGGAACATCTGGGGAAGAAATCTTTCCACACAATGAGTATCACCTAACTCTCTTCCTTTTTCTGCTCCATACATTCCAAGTTCCTGAAACCTGAGTGGTAGGAGCCATGCATCATGTCTACCTGATATAAAGACTAGAAGGTCATGCTAGCAACCTAAAGTGTGAATCCAGAACACAGCATCACCTGAAATTTGTAAAACCCAAAAGCAATTTCATCCCTTCGATGGTTTTTGTTGGGGGTGAATGGTATTGCTAGAAGGAATCTAGCTAGGGATTATGAAATGAAGGATGAAATTGAAGACAATGGAAAGAGGGTAGTATTTCTTCACTAATACTAATTGAAGAGAAAAGTAGATTTGGTAAGTGAGTTGTTGATTGAGAGAATGGTATCAAAAAATTTGGATGACTGAACCATCGCTTAAAGATATGAGAATGGTGTAGGAAGGCCTCCATTGGGTGCTTCCTCTTCCAATAACTCTTTCCCTTCTCTGCCACTGCCTTTCCAAGGCTGAAATACCTCTCTGATCAAGGAGTTCCTTTTAGAAGTCTGCATGGATAAGCAGTTTCCCAACCCACCTCAGGGACCCAAGTCTTCTCAATCTTGCAGGATCTCTGTCTGTATTCAGCCATGAGCTGTTTTCTGTTTCTCTTTGAAGGACAGGTCCAAAGGTATAGCTCAGTTGCACATTGGCTATAGTCTACTCATCTTTAAATGCTATGACTCAGTCATCCTCATTATCATGTCATTGGTAAAGGTGCTCATCCCATTCCATCAAGGAAATATGAAGTACCAGATGTGGTGTCAACAGGGAAAGTGCAGATATTTTATGCAGTAATATATTGTTAAAACCAGAACACAGGCATCATGCTTTAACCTTGTGAGGCTGCCCACGTTCTTCCTCTCTACACCCTCTACGTATGGCAGAAGGCATGACTACTTCTACTCATTTGGAATATTTTCATTTATTACCTACAATTCTTCTTACACACTTAATAAATAAAATTACTTGGACATAGATCAAAAAAGGAGTGTAATGTGTTATGAAGCCATTTCTCATTATTTTAATCTGTATTTCCTGTTAAATGATTTTTTTGCTTTATAAATTCCAAGTCTCTATAGATAATAGGAATTTCTGAAGAGAAGAAATTATATCTTTACCACTATGAAAAAATTCAGCTTATAGAAAGTAGAGAGTTACTGAATTTAAACCTGGCACTGCTATGATGGTATAGGAAGCTTGCTTATAATTTTAAACTTTGAAAGATTTTCATCATTCTTTGGAAAGTAGGGCAATTTCTGATAGCGCTAAGGAACCGTATTCCATTTCACTACGAAGACACTCCTACAACTTTTGAGTAGAAGTATTGCAGATTTGGGATCTGAATTATATACATCACAGTTACCTAGTTTATGTCAATTTTCCTTCTGTTTCCAGGTAGATTTTGCAAGCTATAGATAGTAGTATCATTTGTACATTTAAATAAATGTATTCCAAAATTATTTTAGACCATTTTTGACAAAATTCAAGTTAGATAACTTCCTTTGAGGGTGGAAAATTCATCTTTAGTAATAGAAGAATAACTTTGATGACTGAAAACAGAATTTGCTATTTATACTGCATTTATTATGGGATATTAGATGTAACTTTGGTTCAAATTCAGTTTGAGGATTATTTTGGTGTTAAGGCTTTGTTTAAAAAATCAGTAGTACTGAAAAAATGCAGCGGTTTGATTCTGGTTTAAGATGATTTGCTTGGTTAAATTTTGTCGTTTCTTCAGCGGTTCTCCCATTCACGTAGTCTTCCTTGTTCAAATCCTTGATATTATCTTTGAGTCTTCCCTTCCCCTTTATATGTCAAACCTCGTAGTCTCTTACCAAATCCTATTGATGATGTCCCCACATCTTTTACATTCATCACTTCCTCTCTATTCCCGCTGCTGCTCCACTGCTAGAGGTCCTCATCACCACATCCTTGGTGAATTGCAGGAGCTTCCTAACATGTCTTCCTGCCCTTCACCTTCCTATGTATCCTAAGTCCTGTTACCAGAATAATCTCATGTAGAGATAGATCTAGATCTAGATAGATTTCATGTTATGGAATCTTTAGTGGAGCTTATTCCCTACTGAATAAAGCTTCTTTACTTGACATCCAAGATCATTCATCTGGCACTACCCAGTTTTATCTCATATTGTTGTTTTTAATATTGAGTTATTTTTCATTTGTGTCCAACTCTCTTTGTGACCACATTTGGAGTTCTCTTGCCAAAAATACTGAAGTGGTTTTCCATTTCCTTCTCCATCTCATTTTCCAGATGAGGAAATGGAAACAAACAGGGTTAAGTGACTTGCTCAGGGTTACACAACTAGTGAATGTCTGAGGCCAGATTTGAACTCAGAAAGGTGAGTCTTTCTAATTCCAGGCATGCTATCCACTGCTTCACCTCACTGCCCTCAATTCTCTGCCATACAATAGAACTAGATTACTCTCTATACCTTGACACATCCTGCACTTTTCACCTGTGTCTTTGCTCAGGTGGTTCTGAATGCCTAGAATCCACCCCCCATGCCCTTTAACCTTTGGAATTTCTTCCCATCCTTTAAACACAGCTTGCATGATGCCTCCTTTAGGAAGTCTTCTTTGAGTCTTCTGTTCATGTGGACTATTTGTGCCTGACCTGTGGTGGAGCTTTCTGAGTTTGTATTGGTCTGATTAGCCACAGTTGACCACACTGTACTTTGACTTCAACAATGTGATGTCATTTTGGTCCTCTTCAAGGAAGGACAACAAACAAATTTAACAAACAACCAGCATCAGTGTGCTGCATGTGTATATCTTATTCCTCTCCTAAACTATATAGCATAGTCCATTATGATAGGAATCAGTTCTTACCTAAATTTGGTGTTTCCTATAGTGGCTAGCATAACATTCTGCACATAGCAGGTACTTAATAAGTGATTGCTAAATTTGCTCTTTTCTCAATATTTTATAGGGATGCCTTTAGTGGACAAACCTGAAGCAAATATTAAAGCTGTCATAAAAGCCAAGAAAAGAGTAAGTTTTAGTTCTGCTGTGCATGATTAGCCTTAATCTCTACTGACTTAAGAAAAATTAAATTTAGATCATCAAAGTATAAAGTATAATGGGACATGATCAGCTTCATATATTTTAAATGTAGGTATTTAGTGATATGTTTTCTTTAAGTCTTACTACTGGTCTGTATTGACCATGGAATGCCAATGGTAGGCCAGTATGCAGGATTCTGCAACAGAGTATCCTAGAATTACCATATAGCAAAATAATGCAGAATAATGAATAAAATGAGATTAGAAAATTGAACTGTTATTATTTTTGGAATATTTCTTTAATATACACATATACACATGCATTTTCAAGTTGTGATCTTATATTCATGATATCATAAGCAGAAACAGGTATCACTGAAAAGCTAACACAACTAAAAATTGACTTTTCCTCAAGTACAAATGAGGTGAAAAATAAAGTACCAGTTATCTCAACAGGTGATCTGAACATACATTCTTTTTATTAGCCTGTGTCAAGGAAATCATGTATTAAAATAGTTATAACTTTGTAAGTCAGTTTGTATATTTCATGTTGAGAAGATTAACCTAAAGCTAACTACTGACATAATGATTGTCTTGAAAAGAATGAACTCTGTTTTTCTCTTTAAGTGGCTGTCTTACTATGGAACACCATTGAAAGACTATACAAGAGCACTTATTTAGATGCCATTGTTTCAGATCTAAACTGACCCAATATGTTGGTGGCAGAAGAAAAAGAAAGCTAAAGAATGAACTTAATGGACATTCTTTAGGGGAATTCTTGGATAATGGGGTGGGCAATGGGCAGATTGAATGTGACCAAGGGCCCCAGAAATAAGGTAATAGGAGATTACATCTATTGGGGTTGAGCATTCCTTTTTATTTAGAGTATTCAGAATCTTAGCAAAAAGACACTAGAATTTTCATGGGAGTTATGCTTTTGATGCTCCTTTTCTTTTGTAAGAAATTCAGTATCGCAGAAGACTGGGTGCTTTAAATAAAGTTATATTCTGAGGAATAAAGATGAACCCCAGGAAAGAGGGAAGAAATGGGCAAAAGAGAGAAAGAGGAAGGGGCAAGAGGAAAACGTTATTGAAGACTGTATGTTCTAATGCAATTTTGTTTGTTATTATTATTAACAACAACAACACAGTTTATAGGATCCACTCCCTTGGGGAGAAGACCAAGAATGAGCTACGAATCAACACCTTGAGATCAGAAGGTGGTTGGATTCAGTAACTGAAAACAAGGAAAGGCATCCAGTATCCATTTGCTCTAGAGTGTGACTCTGAGCCCACGTCTCCCAGCATTTTTCCTGCTGGACATCTCTTCTTTAGAGTGAGAATTGGGATTAAGCTCAAGCAGGTACCTTTTAGATGAATAACTCTCAGCTTAATCTGAAACACGGCATCCCCATCCTGTCCTCCTCCAACTTTGTTCAGCTGCTGCTGCTACTCACTCTTTTTGGGTTTTGGAGCAGCGCAAGCCAAAAATGCACAGAAAATCGTACAGATAACTATGAACCCTCCGATCCTCACCACAGGGAAAGTGCCAGAGGACAAAAGTGCTAGAGCCACCATTTTGGCTGTTACTGTGCCACCTTTCCCAGCCTCAGGTCACTTTTCCTCTTACGCTCTCTCACCAGCCAATCAAAGAGAGACCAATACTATTTTCTTAGTTTGGTGTGGTTATAAGGTATACTCAAGGTCTATTCATCGGCGCATCGGCACATGAATAAGAACAGCGAGGTTGGGATTTAGTAAAGCTTGACTGGTGATGGGACACAGACAAGAGCTAAAGGATCCAAAGTTAGCCAAAAACGTGTAGGTGAATTGGTCAGTAAGAAGGTCGCTGCTGTGAAGGGAAGGGAGAGAGGCCGGAAAAGGGGTGGTGGGCTGTGAGACTGAGCTGGGGTGCCACAGTGGGGGCGGCCAGGCAAAGTGAAAGGTTTCGAGTGAGGGATCCGCGCGAAGTGGGGCTGTCTCTGCGCTTGTAAGCGTGCGCGGTCCTGCCCAGTCTGGGCTATGCGGCTACTTTGTAGCCGTGACAGTCTTATTGTTAGGCGTTTGTGTTTAACTCGGATTAGGCTCTCTTAGCTTCTGCGTAACAGTTGGCCGGGTAGCTTCATTGCACGTTCAGTCTTCATTAAGTTTAGTAAGGCGGCTTTTCGTTCTGCATGCACAGTGGGTCTTAAGTCTGCTTGAACTCAATGGTAATAAAAATCAAGTATCTATTATAAAGCGCGGGATCATGTTATTATTTTTCTGCTCATAAAAATATGAGCTGACCCAGAGTTCAGGCTGGGGGGCTTTATTCTTAACTAGATGAGATGAGGGTGTAGTGGCTGTTATTCTGTCTTAACGTATTATCCTACCGGGGGGCAGCGTGGCTGCCCTAGTCACTGCTTCCAGTGTCGCCATTGGTGCTGGTAGGGAAAAAGGGCCCAAGAAGCCGCTTTCATGACCAGTGATCACCTTCTGGTGACATTTGCTTTTACTGCTACTCCTTAGCTATTGCACAGGAGATGGACGATCACAAGGAGGGCTAGGTGTGTAGGTCTCCTTGCCTCTGCAAAAGATGTTTTGTTCCCCTTTTTCCCCATAAGTCCTTCCTTGTCTGCATCAAATGTCTGGTCTTCAATTGATGATGGGAGTGGAGGGACAGAAGAGTGTCCCATGTGAGTGAGGAGACACAGTAGAAAGGAACAAGAAGAGAGACGTAGAGGAAGATGCCAGTGTAGGATGGCAGCAGAAGACCTCTTTTCGTTATGGTCTGCTGTTCCGAGTTCCTCCTTTCCACCCCTGAATGGTGAGCTAACTGGCAAAAAGCAGTTGGAGAAGCCTGTCACTGATAGGTTGCTGAATGAAAAAAAAACGACAACAAACCAAAACCCCAAACACCTGCCTTCATGAGTGCCAGTCTGCATCGCATCCCAAGTTAGTATCTCCACACAAAGAGGAGGACCTGAGAGCCAAGTACAGAATTCCTGAATGTTCACCGAAGCTTTGTTGAGAGAGTGAGTCAAATACCTGCAAGTTACTTTGTTCTGCATCCTGTGCTCCTTTCCCTGCTTGCAGGTGAGACAGTCGTGGAGAATTAAAACAAACAAAGTCGTCTTAGAACTCCTGGACTCAGCGTGGCCATCTAGGTATTGTGCAGGAGCTGCCTAGGTCTAGTAGTGTCTGCAGTCACAGATGTTTTGTTATATGTGATTTGTTTTGTTGTTGTTGTTGTTTTTGGTTCTACACAAAAAGTAGAACCACATATACAATTAATCAAATTCTGCTGTTTAGTTTAGGGAGGCAGCTCCATGGTGTCCTTGTCATGTCACTAGCACTCAGTGAAATACACAAGTTTGAGAAGGAGGCAGAGTTTTCTTATTAAGTGGAAGTTGGAAGCTAATGGAATTATTAAATTCACACTGACCACACTCTTTAGACAGCCAGAAATACCTAAGAATCATAGAGAGCTTGGACTTCAGCTCAGTAGGGCAGAGATGTCAACGTTGGATGCCTCTGTTCTGATCCTCCCCATTGAATGGGTCAGGTTAATGACTTGCAAGGCCACCTGACCATTACAGCTGGCTCCAGACTGAAAGATTCAGGTAGGTAGAACAATTCCTAAGAAGTAGTAAATGATGTGGGTAGTTTAGGATCACTGATGTATTCAGCAATTGAGGTGCTGTCCCCAGAAACACTAGAGAAACTTTTACCACTGTTTCTGATAGGTCAAAGAACATGTTGGCTTTGGTTTTTGAGTCTCTGCCCAACTACCTTCAGCACCTGTGTAGAAAGGTTTAAATCATGTGCTTTTACTTCCAACCCGTTTTGCTCTCCAGGGTCCCGCTTGGCTTCCCATAAATGAGGCTAGAAATTTAAGGGAAATGGGAGGAGGGTTAGGTTGTTTTGCTGCCATTGACACATTGAATTGTTTGAATAGCTCCTTATTTTAGACGAATCATTAATTGCACTAATTATGGCCTTACCTTGAGAGAAGAAGGGAGGTTTCCTGGGAAGCAGTTTGGGAGAATGAGAGTCTTAAAAACTCTAAAAGTTTAGGAGCACTACTAGCCTGGTGGGATCAAAGCAAGGTGATTTTGAGAGGGGAGATGAAAACGACGTCTCTAAACCTCACTGGTGTCTATTGTGATACTTACTTATACAGTAGGTACTTCATAAATGCTACTGAATGATTGAAGTTAAAAACACTTTGATTTAATGAAACTTTCTAGAATCACAGGTCTCATGGTTGTATCTTAGTGGACATTTGATCTAATCCATACTTAGATAAGGATCCCATCCAAAACGTACCTGGCACATGATCATTGAGCTTTTTTTTGAAAACTGTCACAGAGAGGGCCCACCATGACTTACTCAGGAAGCTATAATTAGACACCTCTAATTGTTAATCGGTTTGTCCTTATAGCAACCTAAACACCTTTGCAGCTTTCAACAATTGTTTCGACTTCTGTCCTCTGGGACTCTGAAGAACAAGTTTTTTCCTTCTTTCATATGAGAAGTCTTCAGATACTTGAGGATAGCAAACTTGCCTCTTTCTCTTGAGTCTTATCTTCTTCATACTCTAAACCAAGAGGCAGTCTACTCTTCAGGGTTTTTGTAAGGATCAAATGCCATAATATATGTAAAGTTCTTTTCAAACCTTAAAATGCTTGTTCTCTCTCTCTCCCTCTCTCTCTCTCCTCTTTCCCCTCCATATATATATATATATATATATATATATATATATATATATATATGTGTGTATATATATACATATATATACACATATATGTGTGTATATATATATATATACACATATATGTGTGTATATATGTACACATACACTCCTATATGTGTGTATATGTATATATGTTAGATACGATGAATATTTTGAATATCATGAATATTTTTAATAAACATCTCTAGTTTTTTCAGCTGATTCTCACATGGATGATCTTGAGGCCTTTCACCATCCTGGTTATATTCCTCTGGATACTATCCAGTTTATAAAATCCCTCCCAAAGTTTGGTGTCCAGAAAGCAG
>CM053581.1:565305828-565337877 GCA_028627135.1 Pseudochirops cupreus
TCTCTGTATCCTGCTTCTGAGAATTCTAACAGTTTGTTTATAGAGTTTACAACTGGGTGTCAGTTGGTCAACAAACATTAATTAAAGAGGTAACTCTGTGCCAGGCCCTGTGCTCAGCAGTCAGGGTGCAAAGAAGGGGAGCCTCGTGGCCACTGCCCCCAGAGAGCTCAGCCTTTCAGTATGCAGACAGTTACGTGCAAACGAGGTGTATGACGTCGATGGGGCTGAAGCCAAATGACTCAGTGGAATCTCAGAAGAAAAACATTCACAGGGATTAATGGGGGTGAGGGGAGGGGAAGTAGGCTGGGGTTTGAGCTAAGTCTTCACGGATCCTGGGGAGTCAGGAGGTGGAGCATCATGGAAGGGGAGCAAGTTCAATGTCACTGAATCAGAGACTATGTGGAGGGGAAGAGAGTAAGAGAAGAAGGGAAAAATCATCCCACTAGCTAACATTTAGATAGTACTTACTGTGTGCCAACATTTTACACGTATTGTCTCATTCGATCCTCACAACTCTGGGAGGTGCTGCTGTTATCATCCCATTTTACAGAAAAGAAAACTAAGGCAAATAGAGGTTAAGTGACTTGCCCAGGGTCATACAGCTATTAAGTAACTGAGTCTCGATTTGAATTCAAGTCTTCCCGACTCATGGCCTGGCTCTCTACCCACTGTGCCACTTTGCAACCCCTGATGAAGGGCTTCAAAAGACAAACAGGATTTTATATTTGTTCCTAGAGGTAATAGGGAGCCAGTACAGCTTATGGAGTAGGCAGGTGATGTAGTCAGAGCTGTTCTTTAGGAAAATCACTTTGTCAACTGATTGGAACTGGAGATTTGTCGTGGGAAACCAGCCCAAAGGCTACCTCTGTGGTACAAGGGTAAAACGGAGATGGCCTATAGCAAGGGGGCAACTGTGTGAATGGAGAGAAGAGGGCATGTTTAAGAAGTGCCATGAAAATAGTGTTGACAGGACTTGACAATGACGGAATGAATGTGCAGGATGAGTGCAAATGGGATTGTGAGCCTGAGTGACTGGAGGGTGGTACTACCACTAGGGGTCTGTTGGAGGAGGGAAAAGAGAATTGGGTTCTGTTTTGGGTATGTTGAATTTAGTGTATTTTGGGGACAACTAGTTTGAGTCGTCCAGTAGGCAGTTGGTGATGTGAATCATGAAAGAAATTAAGGATGAATCTGAGAATCATCTGCATAGAGATGATAATTGAATTTCTGAGAGCAGAAGAGGTCACTAAATGAAACAGTACAGAAGGAAAAGAGAAAAAGGCCCAGGACAGAAATTTGTGGGACATCCAAAATTAATGGAAATGACCTGGAGGAAGATCCTGCAAAGGAGAGTGAGAAAGAACAGTTGGACAGGTAGGAGGAGAACCGGGAGAAAATTGTCATGAAAATGTAGAAAGGAGACAATATTCAGTCGAAAATAGTTACCAATAGTGCCACAGCTTTAGGGAAGTCAAAAAGGTTGAACACTGAGAAAAGGTCATTATATCTGGTAATTGAGAGCTTTGGAGAGAGAAGTTCAAATTGAACAATAAAATCAGAAGCAAGACTGTAGAGGGCATCGAAGAAAGTGATTAGAGAGGAATGGAGGCACCAATTGTAAGTGGCTTTTAAAATATTTACAATTTAATTTATCTATTTTTGGTTTGCAACATTGACTTCCACAAGTTTTAAATTTTCTCCACCTCTTTCCCCTCACCCCTCTCCAAGATGACATGCAATCCAATATAGGCTCTATATTACATTCTTATTAAACATATTTTCACATTAGTCATGTTTTATAGAAGGATTAGAACATATGGGAGAAACCATGAGAAAAACAAAACAAAAAAGAGAGCAAATACTATGCTTTGATCTGCATTCAGACTCCATATTTATTTGTCAGGATATGGATAGCATTTTCCATCATGAGCTTTTGTAGTTGTTTTAGGTCCTGGCATTGTTGAAAAGAGCTAAGTCTATCAAAGTCAGCCATCACACAATGTGACTGTTATTGTGTACAATGTTCTCCTGGTTCTTCTCACTTCACTCAGCATCAGTTTATATAAGTCATTCTGGGTTTTTCTGAAGTCAGCCTGTTCATCATTTCTTATAGCACAATAGTATTCCATTACATTCATATATTACAGCTTTGTTCAGCCATTTCCCAATTGATGGCCATCCCCTCAGTTTCCAATTCTTGGCCACCACAAAAAGAGCTGCTATAAATATTTTTGTACATGTGGGCCTTTTCCCCACTTTTATGATCTCTTTGGGATACAGCTGTAGAAATGTATTGCTGGGTCAAAGGGTATGCACATTTTTATAGCCTTTTGGGCATAGTTCCAAATTGTTCCCCAGAATGTTTGGATCAGTTCACAACTCTACCAACAATGTATTAGTGGGGGCAGCACTAGGTGGTACAGTTAATAGAGCACTGGCCCTGGAGTTAGGAGGACCTGAGTTCAAATCCGACTTCAGACACTTACCACTTATAAGCCATGTGACCTTGGCCAAGTCACTTAACCCCAATTGCCCTGCCCTCCCCCCCTCCAAAAAGCAAAAACAAAAATGAAAAAACAATGTGTTAGTGTTCCAATTTTCCCACATCTTCAGCATTTATAATTTTCCTATCTTGTCATATTAGCCAATCGGATAGGTGTGATGTGGTGCCTCAAAGTTGTTTTGATTTGCATTTCTCTAATCATTAGTGATTTAGAACATTTTTTCATATGACAATAGATAGGTTTAATTTCTTCCTCTGAAAACTGCCTGTTCATATCCTTTGACCATTTATCAATTGGGGAATGACTTGTATTTTTATAAATTCGACTCTATTTTCTATATATATTTTAGAAATGAGGCATTTATCAGAGACATTGTAAAAATTCTTTCCCAATTTTATGCTTTCCTCCTAATCTTGGTTGCATTGGCTTTCTTTATGCAAAACTTTTCATATGTTTTTTTTTTTTGTAATCAATTTTTTTTTGTAATTTAATATAATCAAAATTATCCATTTTGCATTTCATAATATTCTCTAACTCTTATTTGGTCATAAATTCCTCCATTCTCCATAAATTTGACAGGTAAACTATTTCTTGCTCTCTTAATTTGCTCATAGTATCAGCCTTTATTTCTAAATCGTGTACCCATTTTGACTTTATTTTGGTATAGAGTGTGAGATATTGGTCTATGCCTAGTTTCTGCCATACTAATCTTCCAGTTTTCCCAGAAGTTTTCAAATAGTGAGTTCTTATCCCAAAAGCTGGGTTCTTTGGGTTTATCTAACAGTAGATTAGTATAGTCATTGACTACTGTATCTTGTGTACCTAAGTTACTCAGCTAATCTACCATTCTGTTTCTTAGCCGGTTCCAAGTACTGGCTTTGAGGATTGCTGGCTTTATAATGTAATTTAAGCTACCTCACTCCAAGTGAGTATGTGAAAAGGGCCTTAACCTAAAAGAGCCAGGGTCTCCCATTGCATCCTGGGTCATCTCCAGTCATCCTAATGAATATCTGGTCACCAGATCCAAATGACTCTGGAGAAGAAAGTGAGGCTAGTGACCTTGCACAGTCCTCCCTCACTCAAATCAAACTGCAAGACCTGTCATCATCTCCCTGATGCCATGGTCCTCTTTGAAAGTGAAGAAAAAATACAAGATCTTATATGGCTCAGCCACCTTCCCTAACATTTCTTTTCATTGATTTCCTTGATATTGTAGACCTGTTGTTCTTCCAGAGAAATTTTGTTATTATTTTTTGTAGCTTTATAAAATAATCTTTTGGTAGTTTGATTGGTATGGTGCTGAATAAGTAAATTACTTTAGGTAGAATTGTCATTTTTATTATATTAGCTCAGCCTACCCATGAGCAACTGATGTTTTTCTAATTATTTAGACCTGACTATATTTGTGTGTAAAGTGTTTTTTAATTGTATTCATATAGTTCCCAGGTTTGTTTTGGCAGTTAGACTCTCAAATATTGTATAATGTCTGCAGTAACTTTAAATGGAATTTCTCTATCTCTTGCTGTTGGGCTTTGTTAGTAATACATAAAAATGCCAATGATTTATGTGAGTTTGTTTTATATCCTGCAACTTTGCTAAAGTTGTTTATTATTTCAAGTAGTTTTCACTTGATTCTCTAGGATTCTCTAAGTATATCATCATATCATCTGCAAAGAGTGATAGCTTAGTTTCTTCTTTGCCTATTCTAATTTATTCAATTTCTTTTTCTTCTCTTATTGCTAAAGCTAATGTTTCTAGTAACATATTGAATAACAGTGGTGATAATGAACATTCTTGTTTCACCCACCTCCCCCACCTCGTCTTATTGGAAATGCTTCAAGCTTATCTCCATTACATATAATGCTTGCTGATGGTTTGCTAGGAAGTTATTTTCTTAAGATGTTTAGTGACCTTTCATAGAGAGAAGAAATATAGGAAAAGGAGTCCATCAATCAAGTAACTATTTTCTGAGAATGGGGAAGACATGAGAGTGCTTTTGGCAGCAGAGAAGCAGCCAGCAGAAAGGGAAACACTTAAAAATTAGTGAGATAGTGAGGTGCTAGGAGAAGCAGTCTTTTGAAGAAGATGAGTTAGAATGGGATCAGGAGTGCACGTAGAAGCATTTGCCTTGGTAAGGAGAAGGGATACCTCTCCGTGTGAGATAAGAGTAAAGGATGAGCTCATAGGGGAAGACATCTGAGTGATATGAGATAAGGAGGAGAGAAGTGGGAGCTCTTAGTGAATGACTTTTTTTTCCTTTGAAATATGAAGCAATGTCTTCACCTAAAAGAGTGGGAGAATGGGGTAAATTGGAATATTTGAAGAGTGATAAAAAGGTTTGAAATAGCTATTGCAGTGAGTGGGAGAGTGAGTGTATTTCGGAGGTATGAAGGGATTGCCTTGCAATGTGAGGGCGCAGCTGAGATTATATAGAAAATTTGTAGCAGAATCAAGTCAGTATAATTTTGTTCATATGGTGGGAGTAATTAAAAGGTAGGGTTTGGTAGACATTGATAGGATAAGGGGGCAAGGGACTGGAGCATAGAGGATAGTGTAGTTTGGTGAATTGATTCACCAGAAGGTCAAGAAAGAAGAAAGAAGGAGAAGTGTAGCCAGTGTTCAGATGTTAACCTGTAAAAGAACTGAGGGGTGAAGGAATTGGAGGTTACCATGGTGATGAACAAGACAGGAAGAGGGAATAATAAAAACTCAGGATCAGAGAGGAATTTCCAAGTTCATGAATGTGGAAGTGGAACACTTGGGAGTGATGGCAAGTGTGTGACTATCTCTGAGTAGAGCTGAAGTAGGATGGAGGCTTTGATGGGAATCAAATAGCTTGAAGAATTAGCAAGTTAGAATATTTGAGAGAATATTAATGTATTTGTTGAAGTTCCCTAAAATGAGAGCATGATTAGGAGTTCAAGAAGTTTGAGTTTAGTTTAGTTATTTTTTGTCATTACTTCCAGTGCATTTTTAGAGCTTTACTAGGGATATTTGGGGGGAATTTGTGCCTCCTAGGTCCTACATATACCATAATCTTCTCATAATTTCCCCTCTTTCACCTTCACACACATGCTTTTTAAAAGGGTCATAGCCACAACACAGAGCATACTTGGGATAGACCATTGTAAGTGATATTCTTTCTATCTGCATAGCAAAATGCCTGGAAGCCACTGAATCTCCTGGTGGTCTGAACACTAAAGAATGGACTAGTGGGGAGTGCTTCTGTAAAGTAATGTAGAATTTAATCATAGAGTCCTGACATTTATTTGCGAGACCTAAATTGGTATGTCTTTTAATTAGTAATTTTATGATTTGTCCTTTTAGAATTTTCTTCTGTATTATTGCAGAATAATATTTAATCAGAATAATATTTAAATGTTAGCCTTGTTAGTATAGATGTATACCAAAAAAAAATACCTATACAGAACAACTCATTTGTCAAAATAGGTTTTATTCAGGAAGTTAATTGACATAAATTTAGTTTACTGAATATGTGAAAGTCAGATACCACTTAGAGCAGGAAGTTTGAAGCACATCAGTAAGAAGACCCCTTGTTGACTATTTTATTTTTTCGTTTTGAACTAGAAAGGAATAGTGTATATTCTATAAGATTTAAATTGTCTTTGCAGGTTCTATTGAGAAATAAACATTTCTTCAGTTTGAGTCCCCATTATCAGTCTACAGAAACATAGTGCACAACTGTCACATGTACTCACGGCTGTTTGGATTCAGAGACTGGGTTATATAGTTCCTCCATCTTTATGTTTATGTTGTTATTATTTTAATTTCATTTTTCCTGGTTTCACTTCTTTAGAGGTATGATTTCATCTCAACAAAATTTTAAAAATAGCAATCCTAGAGTATTTTTTTCAACACCTCTATGTTTTTATACATATAATCACTAAGTCTTCTAAGGTTCAGAATTATCCTTCTCTTCCCACCCCCCCCTCTCCAAATAAGAAAACTGAGATGTAAAGAGAGTCTCTGTTTAGGATAAGGTTAGAAAAATCTGGAATTTTGGTTTTGTTTCTTGTGTGGTCTTTGTAACACTAGATATGTCTTCCACCCCCAACCCCTACCTTGTTTCTCTCTCCCTCTGTCTCCTATCCACAAGGCAGTGAAACAATTAACTGAGAAAAGAGCACTATGTTAGTGTAAATTAATAGTATCAAATGAGATGGACCACGGTTGCAGTTCAAGTATATAATTGACATTTTGGATCCAAGTGCCTAATGGAATCACAGAAAATCAGCTCCTATGAATCATTCCATGAATAGACTCTTCCTTCAGTTCTTTCTACTTTTAGAATGAAAACAAACTCTACATTGTTCCTATGATTATGAATATGGTGCTTAAAAAGCATTAATTCAAAATGATCAATGGTTACAAGGTACCTATTATTATCATATACTCACTCCAATTCTGTCTTGATTCCTGGAGAACAAGAGAAAAGATGCTTTGTCATTTCCCTTTCTAGATTCTGTTGAATGTAATCTACATGTGACCAATGGTTACAATAATGAGTTCTCAATTTTGTGAAGCTCTTTTCAGTTTGCAAAGCCTTTTCTCCTCAGCAATCTTATGGATTATGTAACATTGGTATTATTACATCCACTTTGCAGAAGAGAAAATTGAAGTTTACAAAGATGAAGTAGCTTGTCCAGTGTCACACAATACTGCACTGTCCGTCTTTAATGGATATTCAAAGAGTTGAGGAGGCACTTAATGGTCCCAGGAAAATCCCAAATGGTGCATACTTTCCCTTCATATGATGTTATTTTTTACATTCTTTTTTTATATCTTCAAGTCCAAATTCTCTCTCTTCCTTTAAAGGTAAGCAGTGTGATACATATTATATGTATGAAGTCATGCAAAATGTATTTCCATATTAGCCATGTTGCAAAAAAAAAAAAATTGAAAAAACATGCATTTCAGTCTGTACCCAGAGTTTGTCAACTCTCTCTCTGGAGGTAGATACCATATTTCATCATGAATTCTTTGGAATTGTCACAAATCATTGAATTGATCAGTGTAACTAAGTCTTTGATTATCACTTACAATATTGCTGTTATTGTATGCAATGTTCTCTTGTTTCTGCTCACTTCACTTTGTATCAGTTCATGTAAGGCTTCCCAGGCTTTTCTGAAACCATCTGCTTCATCGTTTCTTACAGCACAAAAATATTCCATAAAAATAATATATCACAATTTGTTCAGCCATTCCTCAATTGATGGACATCTCTCAATTTCCAATTCTTTGCCATCACAAAAAGAATGGCTATAAATATTTTTGTACATTTGGCTTCTTTTCCTCTTTCCTTGATATCTTTGGAATACAGACCTAGTAGCAGTATTCCTGTATCAAAGAGTATACACAATAGCCCTTTGGGTATAGCTGTAAATTTTACTCCAGAATGGTAGGATCAATTCACAATTCCACCAGTAGTGCATTTGCGTCCCTATTTTTGTCATTTTCCTTTTCTGTCATGTTAGCCAACCTGAAAGGTGAAAAATGATACCTCAGAATTGTTTTAATTTGCATTGCTCTTAATTATTAGTAATTTAGAGCATTTTTATATGACTATTGATAACATTTATTTCTTCTTTTAAAAATGTCCTGGTTATATTCTTTGACCATTTATCAATTGAGAAATGGCTTTTACTTTTATAAATTCAATTCAGTTTCCTATATGTTTGAAAAATGATGTCTTTATCAGAGAAAATTGATGTAAAAAAAATCTCCCCACTCCCCTACCTTTTGCTTTTCTTCTAATTTTGAGTGTATTGGTTTTATTTCAGCAAAATTTTTCCATTTCATGTAATCAGAATGAACCATTTTATCACTCATGATCTTCTCTATCTCTTGTTTCTACATAAAATGTTCCCTTATCCATAGATCTGACAGGTAATTTTTTCTGTGCTCCCCCAATTTGTTTATGATATTACCCTTTATGTCTAAATTGTGTACCCATTTAGACCTTATCTTGGTATATGATGTGAGATGTTGATCTACACCTAATTTCTGCCAGACTGCTTACAAATTTCCCTGGCAAATTTTGTCAAATGGTGAGTTCTTACTCCAGACGCTTAGATCTTTAAGTTTATTAAGCATTAGATTGCTATGAATATTTGCTTCTATATATTGTGCACCTAATCTATTCCATTGATCCACTACTGTATTTCTTTGCTAGTATCAGATTGTTTCAATGATTATTACTTTGTAATATAGTTTGAAATCTGATACTACTAGGCTCCCTTCTTTTACTTTTTAAATTTATTCTTGATAATATTGAACTTTTGTTCTTCCAGATGAATTTTGTTGTTATTTTTATAGCTCTGTAAAATTATTCTTTTGTCATTTGATTGTGGCACTGAATAAGTAAATTAATTTAGGTAGAACTGTCATTTTTGTTATGCTATCTTGGCTTACCATGAGCAATTAATATTTTACTTTTTGATATTGATAATTTTGTTCCTTCTTTTTAAAATAAAATTAATCAATGTTTTCTGTATTTTATCCCCCCTCCCATAAAACTGCCTCCTATGTTATTTTTAGTACATTTAAACATTTTTCCATTTTATTAAGCTCTCCTTTGATTTTCACAGTTTCTATTTTGGCACTTAATTAGGGATTTTAAATTTGTTCTGTTTGCTGTTTTTTTGTTTGTTTGTTTAATGCCCAATTTATTGGTCATTTCTTTCTCTCTTTAATTGATGTAAGTATTTAGAGATTTAAAGTTTTCTTTAAGTGCTGTTTTGGCTATATCCCACAAATTTTGGTATATTGTCTCATTGTCATTATCTTTAATGAAATATTGATTGTTTCTATGGTTTGTTCTTTGTCACACTCATTTTTTAGGAAAAGATTATTTAACTCCAATTAATTTTTTATCTATGCTTCCAAAGTCCCTTATTCAATGTAATTTTAATTGTATTATGATCCAAAAGGGGTTATTAAAAGAAATATTTCCATTATAATGCATTTATTTATGAAATTTTCATGCTTTAATACATGCTCAGTTTTTGTAAACATGTCACATACAGCTGAGAAAACAGTATACTCCTTTTTATTCCTGTTCAGTTTCCTCAAAAGTCCATCATATCTAACATTTCTAAATTTCTATTCATCTCCTTAACTTCCTTATTTATGTTGTGGTTCAATTTATGTGGATTTGAGAGAGGGAAGTTGAGGTCCTCCACTAGTATATCTATATCTATTAATATTTATTTATTTTCTCCTATAATTGATTTAACTTTTCCTTTAAGAATTTTGATGCTTTGCCATTTGGTGACTATGTGTTTAGGATTAATATTACTTCATTGTCTATCGTACCTTTTAGCAAGATGTAGTTTCCCTGATTATCTCTTTTAATTAAATCTATTTCTGCTTTGTCTGATATCATGATTGGTACCCCTGCCCTTTTTACCTCAGCTAAAGTAAAATAGATTCTACTGCAGCTATTTTAACTCTGCATATCTTTCTGTTTCAACTGTGTCTTTTACAAGCATCATATTGTTAGATTCCAGCTTCTAATCCCTTCTACCTACTTCCATTTTATGAGTGAATTCATCTTGTTCATATTCAAAGTTATAATTGCTGTGTATTTTCTTCTATCACATTTTCTTATTTCTTCTTTTTCTCCTCCTCCTCCTGTCTCTCTGTTCCTCACTCTCTGTCTCTGCTTCTCCCTCTACCTGTCTCTCTGTTTTGCTTCCTGTCACTGTGTCCCTTAAGGTACCCTTCCTCTTATTATCCACCGCCCCTGTCTTTCTTATTGCCTTCTTTTCCTAATTCCCTATTGGGTAAAATAGATTTCTAGATCTAACTGTGTGTGTGTATGTGTACACAAATATATTTATATATGTATATATATATATATATATATAGGCATATGTACATATATACATACATATATATATATACATATATGTACATATTCTTCCCTCTTTGAGTTTCAAGTGTTACCCACTCCCCTCCACATTTTCCCCTGCATTGTAAAACCTCTTCATTCTGTATCTCTTATGTAAGATAATTTTTCCATTCTTCTTCTCCCTCCCCCCTTCTCCTAGTACTTCCCTCCATTTTAATTTTGAGATCATCCCAACATAATCAACCCACACCTGTATATCCTTTATCTAAGTAGACTCTTAATTTCCATAATGATGATAATTTTCTTGGAGGTTATATGTAACATCTTATATAGGGGTGTAAACAGTTTAACCTTATTAACTTTGTCATGACATCTCCCTTATGTTTACCTCTCTATACCTTTCCAGAGTCTTATGTTTGAAAGTCACATATTCTATTCAGTTCTGCTGTCTTCGTCAGGAATACTTGGAGGTCCTTTATTTTCATTAAATGTCCATCCCCCTATGGGATTAAACCCAGTTTTGCTGGGTGCATTATTCTTGGTTGTACTCCTAGTTCCTTTCCCATCCAGAATATCATATTTCAAGTGCTTTGCTCCTTTATCATGGTAGCTGCTAAATCTTGTGTGATCTAGACTGTGACTCCACAGTGTTTGAACTGGTTTTTTTTTCCCCTGGCTGTTTGCAGTATTTTCTTCTTGATCTGAGAGCTCTGGAATTTGGCTATAACATTCCTGTGAGTTTTAATTTTGAAATCTCAGTAGATAATCTAATCAGCGGATTCTTTTATTTTTACCATTTGGTTCTAAGGTATTTTGGCAGCTTGCTTTATAATTTCTTGCTTTCTTTTTTCTTTTTGGAGGGCAATTGGGGTTAAGTGACTTGCCCAAAGTCACACAGCTAGTAACTGTTAAGTGTCAGGCCAGATTTATTTTATCAGTGTCCATTGATTCCAGTGTCCTCTTGATTCCAGGGCCGGTGCTCTATTCACTGCACCACCTAGCCGCCTCTATAATTTCTTAAAATACAATGTCTTGGTTACTTTTTTTTTTTTATCATGCCTTTCATGTAGACCAATCATTCTTAAGTTATCTATCCTTGATCTGTTTTCCAGGTTGGTTGTTTTTCAGATGAGATATTTAACATTTTTTCTTCTTTTGATTTTGTTTTATTGTTTCTTGGTATCTAATATAGTCATTAGCTTCTACTTGAATAATTCTAATTTTTAAGGAATTTTTTTTCACTAAGCTTTTGTACCTCCTTTTTCACTTAGCCAATTCTGATTGCTTAAAGTAGTTATTTTCTCCAGTTTTTTTGTACCTCTTTTACCAAGCCATTAATTCTATTTTTTCATAATTCTTTTCGATTGCTCTTATTTGTCTTCCTGGTTTTCCTCTACTTCTCTTATTTGATTTTAAAAATCATTTTATGACTCTTTAAAAAATTCTTTCTGTATATATATAACCTGTATCAAATTCCTTACCATCTCAAGGAAGGGTGAAGGGAAAAGGGGAGAGAATTTGGAACTCAAAATTTTTTTTAAAAGAATGTTAAAAAATTGTTTTTATATGTAATTTGAAAAGTAATAAAATATTATTAAAATAAAGATATTTTTCTTTAGCTCTTTGAGGAATTCTCATTGGGTTTATGTCCAATCTACATTTGTCCTTCAAGACTTTGCTTGTAGATGTTTTCATGTCATTGTCTCCTTCTGAACTTGTGTCTTGAGCTTTCTTGTCACCATGGTAACTTTTTATGGTCAAGTTCTTATATGGTTGTTTGATCATTTTCAATCCTATTTCTTGACTATGAACTTATGTTAGAGTTAGGCTATGTTCACCTTTTGTTGGGGAGGAGGTGTTCTCATCATCCCAAGCTTTTTCATGCTGCTGTTTTTATATCTACTTCTGTAAGATTTTAAGTTGTTGGTATTTCTAAGATGGTGTGATCTGGGAGAAGCATGGTCAGTGCTTTCCTGGTCTTATTTCTCATCCCTACCCAAGTAGAGCATCTGCTTCCTCATGACAACTTCTCTCTTCCCTGGAACTGTAGGGTAACTGCTCTCTTGTGAGCATAAATGCTTCTCTCCACCCTTTAATTGCTGCTGGCAACCAGGCAATGGGTAATGGAGTTGCCAAATGATACCATTCCTGTACCCAGTGCTAGCACAGGGGTCCCTTGATATCTCTTTCTGACTAGGTTTTTCAATCCCCTTACTATCTCTGGGGTGCGTGTTACCACCACTCTGCAGTCCAGGCTAGCTTCCACTCCAGTGCAATCGACCTCTCCTTCTGACTTACTGAGTTCTGGGATGGAAAAATATCTCACTTTCACCTTTTGTTGGTTATACTGCTGTAGAATTTGCTTGATGTGTTATTTTAAAATTGTGTAGATGGAAATATTGGGAAAATTTGACTAGAATACTCTCTCTACTCTGCCACCTTGACTCCATTTTAAAGTGAAATTAGAGAAGCCATAAAATGGGAAGGAAAGAGACAAATTATTATTTTGATGTATTAACCTAGAAAGAGAATCCTTTTGACGACTCATAATAATGGACACTGATATCTCATTTGAAGAATAACATAGAATTATCATTTAAGGAGAGACAGTGAGACAAGTGAGAGACAACTTGGCACTCATTCTTTTGTCAGAGAGTATAACATGGCCCTCATAATTGTGGAAAACCCAGTGGTAGCAATTCTTTCAGAGGTTAGTTTGAACTTCCTCAAAAGTTTCTTTCCTTAATTCTATCATCCTCCAATACTCTCCTTTGAAGACTTAAAATTTAGTGAAGTAACTATATTTAGCTAAAATGGGTCTGGGTCTTGTGGGGACTTCTGCTATCTACATTCTGGACAAATGGGCGTCTATTTTATTCTTACAGAACTACTAGACAAGAAGAATAAGAAGGCCTACTATTTCTCTTGGTAACTTGTTTCTACTAAATCTGTCTTTAAATTTTTCTTTATATGCAAACTAAGGAATTTAAACCTATAATTTAAAACTACTCTGACTTCTCTGTTTCTAGTTGAGATCACTATAACTAAAAGGGATTTTTCTTTTTTATTATGAATGTCAGTCAGCCTTTTAACTTTTCTGTGATTCTTGAAGCTTAACATTGAAATCCTTGGAGTTTCCAATTATTCCCCGTGCCTAGTAGGATTTTAGAGGATACTGGTAGAGGGTACTGTAGTTCAAAGTAGACCAGGTGGTCAACTATTTTCAGAAAAAAATGCTGTTTTGCATTTCAAGCCGACAGCTGAACATAAACTTATTGTTGTTTTTAAAGCTAGGCATCTAGCAGCAGCATAATATTTTAGCCTTTTTGGCTGATCTTTAAAATAGCTGACAGTGAAAGGGGGAGATATGAAGATGCCAAGATAGTGCCTATATCTAACATGATTACTAAACTCCACTCTAGCTGGAATATGTGTATATGTCTCTTACAAATTTACTTATTTGTTAGAATACTAATATTTGTCTTCTTTCTCTTGAAATAATTTTCAAAATACAAAAAAAGTTGTTCATTAGAATTAGAAAGAAAATTACAATAATTCTAGAAAAAACCCTTTCAGCATTTCTACCCCATTTAAAAAAGTGTTGAAAAATCATTTCCTAGGTGGCAACTCCTTCCTTTTATTTACACTCACCAGGTGTTCAGGTTATATAATAACAGTCATTCAAGATGCTGCATATAACTGAGATTCTTTTTACTTCCTCAAAACACCTTACAGACAGGAATAAGGTTATTGCCTTTTTCTTCTTTACTATCACTTTTGACAAGAGGTTTGTGGGAATTATTCAAAGCCGATAAATTTACTCTGGGCAATTCTGTCAAAATAGGCACCTCTTTAGTGATCATTGGCTGACAATTCATCTCAAGATAAGAGATTGTAGTATACATTTATATCTTCCACGAGCATAAAATGCTAAATCAAAGTTCTGTACTGAAGAAATGAAGGTACAACAAAATGATGTGTTTTTTAAAAAGTAATTTCAGTTAAATCTGCACTGAATTAAATAGTTAAGGATAAAGATACCTGATTTGGGGACATGGTTCTGAAGTCCAGAGGAAGTCAGGAACAAAGCTGAGAGGAGAATGAAAGTAGGAAAGCTGTCACTGTTCCAAAAAAATGGATGCTTCAGAAGGAATTCCCCAGTGAGAAAAGGGGAATGGATCCCTTAGCCCATGGTGAGTAGACCTCAGAGGAAGTAGGCTGTTCCAAGGTGAGGAGGGCTCAGGGACTGAAAGACGTTCTGGAGTGAGCTAGCAATAGAGGGGGCATGATTCTGAGGTCCGCTCTTGCTGCTTGGGTTTGTATAAGATGTCCATTTTCACACTTGCTCAAATTCTTTTTATGAAGCTGATTGATTTCCATTTGTAAGAATAAAGTGATAGTTACCTGTGTGTCATTTCCACTTATATCAGAGAGAGCTTCATGGAGGAAGTGGATATAAACAAGGTTTTGAAGAAAAGGATTGACCCCTTATCATGTCTCTTAGAAGACTATTGCTAATGCGAAGTTTCGAAATTGGATCAGCAGGACTTCTTGACAAGATAACTATTTCAACAGTAGGCAGACTTCCCTGCCTCCACATACCTACCCCAGCTAAGGCCTAAAGTTCATTGTAGAGCAAATGATCTGGAAATCCAGAGAGAAACTATGTTAAATTCTTCAATTATGCTGGATTTTTTCCAACCCAGAATTGCACAAAAATTCAGGTAGAAGTACATGGGTAATAGGGAAAGGGGTACTTTGTATCATTAATGATACTTGGAGCTGCTGTGGAGCTGTAAGACGAATAACCCCAGCAGATAGAAGGGCTGCTAGCACAGGTTCTTTGATTTGCTTTTCTAAAGGAAAGAGAGCTTCAAAGGCGTCAACAATATTACTTTAATTAAACAATACAGACAGCGAAGTAGAAAAAAGTGAGTATCCAAGAAAGAATCCAATAAACAGGGCTCCAGCTGTCTACACAAAGTAATAGATACATAATCACCAGACCGAAGAGCACCAACATATAGGTTCACAAAGCTGGGGGTGGGGGGACCCTTAACAATGGCTACCCAGAGTCTTGTCTGACCAAATCATGAAGACTTCAGGTGAACATTCTTTCCATGAGTAAGCCCCAAAGCAAAATTTAACCTTAGAATCTCACACTTTCGACTAATATGCTCAGAGCCGGAAGGCATCACAGCCCATGTGACTCAGTGCCTCATTAGCTTAGTACCAAAAGGTGTGAAAGCCTTCCTGCAAGCAAACCTCCTTGTAAACAAGTTTCCTGCCTAAGTAAGCTTCCCCTTGGGCAAATTCATCTCCCAATGGGCTCTATGGATTCAGGATGTGTCACAGCTATGAACTAGGCCAGAGCTCAAAGCAGCAAGACATCCAGGATTGAAATACCTGTATACCTTTAGACCTGTAAACATGGCCCTGTTCCAGGGATAAAAAGGAATACATGTGGTCACATAGGCCTATTAATGGGTGGGAAAGATCCTATATTCCATTAACTCTACATGCTTCCAGCATGGACAGTTGCAACATGATCAGAGAAATCCCGAGAAGAAGCTTAGAAGACCTGAGGAGTGGCAGCCAAGACCATGGCCAGTATGAAACCTACCTGACCAGTGTAGTGCTACTGCACTTGTACCTGAAAAGTCCAACCCAGGGACTCTGGTGTCGATAACAATCTGTTCTGAGATACCAGAGAGGATCCAGTGACATTATAGCAAGTAACACACATAATTTTCAAAATACTGGCTTTAAAAAAATTGAAGACCCAAAAAGAAATTAGAGCAACAATTACTCTTAATAGAAATGGGCAGAAGAAAAAAGACTTGGAAAGACTTGAGAACTCTGATCAATATAATGACCAACCATATCAAAGTTATGATGACATATATCACCCACTTCCTGACAGGTGATGGACATTGGGTACAGTGACATACATTTTGGGACTTGAAAAATGTGTAGATGGATTTTCTCTCCTTATTGAATCAAGGTTCAAATATAAAATCCTCTAGTTGTCCTTTACGACCCCCACTGGCTCCTCTGTACTTTTTCCAGTCTTCTTACACCTTATTTTCTTTTATGTACTATGCTGTCCAGTGACACTGGCCTTGTTACTCTTTCTCAAACAAGATACTTCATCCATTGACTCCATGAATTCTTACTGACTCTCACCCGTACTTGGAATGGTCTCCCTTATCTCCACCTCCTGACTTTCCTGGATTCCTTAAAATCCTAGCTAAAATCTCACCTTCTACAAGAAGGCTTTCCTGTCTCCCTTAGCGTTGTTGCCTTTCCTCTGCTGATAATCTCTATTTTATACTGTGTATCTCGTTTGTACCTAGTTGTTTGTATCTCGTCTCCCTCATTAGATTGTGATCTCTTTGGACACAGGAACTGATATTACCTTTCTTTGTATCTTTAGCACTTAACGTAGAACCTGGCATGTGTTTAATAAATGCTTGTCAATTTGAATAGTTAAGAAGAAAATATTTTAATTTTTAGATATGCTTTATGATTTAGGCTAATATGAGGGATGATGTCAAATCCTTGAACAATTCAAACAAGGTATTCTGGTGCAGTGGAAAGAGTGGTAGATTAGTCTCATGACCTAGGTTCAAGTCCAGGGATGCCACTTACTTTTGAGTGACTTTAGACAAGTCACTAACTTCTTTAAGTATCAGTTTCCTCATCTATAAATTGAAGGAGTTGGAATAGATAAGTTCATAGGCTCTTTCCAACCCTAAATCTGTGATTTTTTTCATAAAATTTGGACTATTTTACATCTTCCAATGGTAATGTGATGTTATTTTCCATTTAAAATGGTTTACTATGTTGTGGTATACCAATAGAATATTGAGTTTAGAATCAGGACACCTGGTTTCATATCTGCTACTCAGTACCTATGTAACCGTGCACAAACTCATTCTCTTCCTTGGGCTACAGCTTACTTATCTGTAAAATAAGGGGACTGGATTAGAGGATTTCTAAGGGCTCTTGGCCCTTCCTCTGCAACATACACCTGCCCTATATAATTTAACCATGTAATACTTTTATATGCATATCTAGAAAATGCTTGAAAAATTCTAGAAATACACTAGGATTGTTTTGGCATGGACTTATGGAACCTTGGTGAAAACATACATCTTTTATGTTATAACATAGCCATAGAAAAATTCATAAAAGACTTTAAATACTCATATGTCTAATGAAGGAATGATTAAAGTAAATTTTTCAGAAGTGAACCTCATTATTTCTCTTGGTTTTGAATTGGGGGGATTTGGAAGAAAAGAGTTAGCAATATAGATTTTTTTAAGGGGCCATTGTAATATTATTGTAATATTCTTATTAATACACAGAAGATGGAAGGAAGTTTAATAGGAAACACAGATAAATAGGACACTTTTGAATCTAATGTATAGAATTTATTATATTCTTTTTAAAAAAAAGTACGTGGTATAAAATTGAGGTTCATGGTTTCATACATAATCTTTTTGTAATTCTACTGTGTTTATGGAAACACTCTTTGAGTTGGATAAAGAAAGTTAAAGCATAGTTAGCCAAGTAAGGTTGGAGAGAATAGAAAGAGAAGGGAAACTGAAGCTCATTGTCTGGAAGGAATTGATGTTCTGTCTAGAAACCAAGGATGAAGATGAAAAGCTTCCTGTTGGTGTTAACCATTCTGGTCATCTGCCCTTCACATAGGAGTATGACAGCTTATTGAGTGTTGAACATAGAGTGTGAATTACTTTTCTGTGAATCTGTGTAGGGGCAGTCACCCATTCTTCATCCATACAGCAAATAGTTGAGCAATTTTTATGCTCAAAGTATAGTCCACTGACCTCCAGGAGATTACTGTATTGTTAGGGAGATGAGAAATATGCATAATATCTACAATTCAGTATAATGTAATAAATGTTTATTAAGTGCTTACTATGTGCCAGGAGCTGTGCTAAGTGTTGGGTGATGCAAATTGGAAAAAGGAAGATAGCCCTCAAGGAGCTTGCTATCTAATAGGGAAAGACAGAACACAAAAAGAGACCAAAAATAAGGGGTAGGGGGAGGTAGGAGGAGGGATGGGAGGGCAGAGAGTGCCCAGCATGGGCGGTGGGGCATAATGATGGTAGACTCAAAATCAAGCAGAGCAACTGGAGAGAAATGAAGAGTTGGTTGAACTGAGCTTCTGGGTCCTCTTTAAAGGGAGTCTTTGGGATAAATTTTTTTGCTTCATTCTCCAGTCCTTCAGTCAAAAGGACAGAGGCAAATGAGGGCTTTGAGAAGGTGTTAGTACTAAAGCTGAAGTAGTCTCTGTGATGATGAGTTTCCTGGTGATAAGTTTATCCTGTTTCAAGGGTTGGGAGAAGGAGAGGCATAGAAGTGGGGAGGAGGTATGATGATGATGCAGTAGAAACCAAGCGGAACTACTGTAGGGAAATGAGCTATAACATGAAACAATTTGTAATGTGCATATGGCAATGCTATGTGAATGGTATAAACAATAAATGCCTTGCACATAGAATATACTTAATACATTGAACTAAGTTATTATTGGGGTATTCAGGAAAGACTTTATGAAGGAGGCAAGATTTTTAGCTGTCTTGATAGATGAGTCAATTTTTACAGGGTGAGATCTGGGGGAGTAGGAAAGACATTTTAGGAGCAAAAAGTATCATAAGCATAAGTTCTGAGGCCGGAAAGTAGAAGGTAAGATGACCCATTTAGAGGAAGGTAAGATGACCCATTTGGCTGCTTAAGTGTACCTGTAAGAGAGTTTTCCAGGGTTACAAGTACAGTCTAGGATTTTGCTTAATGACGAAAGAGAAAGAGGAGAAAATTGTCTAAAGAGACTAATAGATACATACAAGGAACTCACTGAACAAGTCAGAGTTTCTTTTTTAAAGCTATGTACAGAAGATAGCAGGAAAGATAAAAAACAGAGAATGATTAAAAATTTCTGGCCTTGCTCTAAAAGAACTTCTAGGAGTGTTAAAGCTCAAAACAAGCTAAAGTTGGGGATGAACATTCAGATTAACACAAAGAGTTGTTCGTAGTAGAGGAAGAGGGAGGATCCAGCAGAGTTGGGAGCAGACTCCTGCTCCAAGTAGATGGCATGGTAATGACTGACTATGGGGAGAAAAGGAGCACTGCTTCACGATGATTGTGTTTGTTTTCTGTGCTGAGGAGAGGGCTCTTTGAATGGGAAAGAACAGAAAAGAAATGGCTCTTTGGGAGCTGATACCCAGGGAGATAGCAAGAGAGTCCTTATGTGTCCTTATGTTCCTTATGCATCCAAGTCATCTAACCAGAAAAACCATATGGAATCCATCAGCCTTCTGTTTGTCTGAGCAGGCTTTTAAGGTGTAAGGAAGGGGCTAGAAAAGGTGACCTAAAAATTATCTTTTTCACCCAGCCCTGCTCTTTTTATTGCAGCAGGTAGGAATCCCACCCTGTGGTCAAAACAAAAAAAGGTACCAAAACTTTTGCAAAGATGATTCCACTCATCATCTGTACGTGGAATGGCCACAAAATCCAGTAGAACTGAAAGACAAATAGCTCTTGTTGTGAGAGAACTCAGCAGATACTGCATTTAAATAGCACCCTGAGTGAAACAAAGCTGTTAAATAAAGGCCAGCTTACTGACATTGGAGCTGGATTCACATTTTTCTGGAGTGGCCATAGTGAAAGGGAGCACTGTGAGGCTGGTATAGATTTTGCAATCAAAACAAATCTAGTCAACAAGCTTGTATGCCTATCGAAAGGAGTAAATGACAGACTCATGAAAATGTGATTACCACTTGCAGGAAAGTGCCATGCTACTATCATCAGTGCATATGCTTCCACCATGATGAACCCTGATGAGGTCAAAGAAATATTTTATGAAGACCTAGAAATCCTCATCATCAATGTGCCAAAAGAGGACAAACTTATAATTCTGGTGACTTTAATGCAAGAATAGGCATAGACTGCCAGACATGGCAGGAAGACTTTGGGAGGAATGAAGTCAGAGACAGCAGTAGCAATGTCACTTACTATTGAAAACTTGTGCCTCTTATGACCTCATCACCAAAACTGTCTTCAGTTTACCTAAATGCAACAAAACTTTGAGGCTGCATCCTTGAAGCAAACATTGACATTTAATAGAATATGTCATTGTGAGGAGAAGAGATAGGATGCGAGAGTGACAAAGGCAGTGTGTTCCGAGTTCTCAAATTACCATGGATTTAGCCTCTGTAAGTTAAATATTCACATTCAAAAATGGTGGCCCAAGGAAAGATTACTGTTGGAAGACTTAATGGTGACAGGTTAGAGACCTTCTCTGAGTGGGAATAGTTCATTGCTAACTTGGAGGGAAAGCTGAGCTCACACATGGTTGGCAACAGTGGAGCAGAAAAGGAGTGGGCAGCTTTCAGAGGTTTGGAGTGCAGTACTGCATTTACTCACCTGGGCCAGAACATTAAAAAACATCAAGATTGCTTTGATAAAAATGATAGGGAAATTCAGAAGCTGCTAAATGAAAAAACTAGAACTCCACTGGATTTACCAGCAAGATAGTTATTAGTCTCTAAGAAGGCAGCATTTAACTCCATCAAAAGTAAAGTACAAGTGAAGCTTAGAGAGATGCAGGATTCTTGGCTCAGTAAGAAGACAGATGAAGTTCAGTTTTATGATGATAGTAACAATCCAGAGTACTTTTAAGATGCCCTGAAGGCTATTTATGGGCCAAAGGCCTATGGTGCCTTTCAGCTACTCAGTGCAGATGGAGCCACATTGATTAGTGATAAGGACATGATCCTGGAAAGATGGACTGAACATTTTCATAGTGTTCTTAACAGATCATCATCTGTCAATGCTGAAGCCGTTGCCCATATACCTCAGGTAGAAGTCAACCTGTCTTTAGCTGAATTTTCAACTGAAAGAGAGGTTTTAAATGCCCTTAAGCTCCTCTCATGTGGCAAAGTACCTGTTGCTGATTTTATTCCAGCTGAGATTTACAAGACAGGGGGTCCACTGCTCAGAAGAATTGACTAACATTTTCTGGGTTACATGGCAAGATGAGGTTATCCCACAGCAGTTCAAGGATGCCTCCGTTTTCCGTCTCTGCAAAGGTAAAAGAAATAGAATGTATAGAATGTCCTGTGACGATGACTGGGGGGAGTGGGCGTCTCTCAGTTGTTGCTGGCGAGACTTGCCAGAGCGCTCCTTCACCTGGAAGATGCTTGTCTATCTGAGGGCCAGCATGACTTCAGAAAGGGCTGCAGAATGGTCACTATGGTGTTTGCTGCCTGACACCTCCAGGAGAAATGCCAGGAACAGAGCGGAGCTCTACACAGCGTTCGCTGATCTGTCTTTGATGCTGTTAATCGCGAGGGCGTGTGGAAAACTTTGCTGAAGTTTGGTTGCCCAGAGGAGAACATTAGTATTTTTTGTTTTTTGCTTTTTGGAGGGGAGAAGGTAGGGCAGTTGGGGTTAAGTGACTTGCCCAAGGTCACATGGCTAGTTTTTTGTGTGTGTTAAGTGTCTGAGGCTGAATTTGAACTCAGGTCCTCCTGACTTTAGGGCCAGTGCTCTATTCACTGCACCACCTAGCTGCCCCTCAAGTACATTAGTATTGTGTATCAGTTTCACAGCAGCATGTTTCTCTGGGTTCAGGATAATGGACAATGTTCAAGTTTTGCACTTTCTCAGTCACCAATGAAGTAAAGCAAGGCTGTGTGCTTGCTCCCAGGCTTTTCAGCATGATGCTTCAGCAGTGTTGTCAGATGCCTTCAACAAGGATGAAAACAGCATCAAGGTCAGCTACTGCACTAAAAGTAAATTATTTAACTTGAAAAGGCTACAAGCCAAGACTAAAGTGGAGAGAGAGTTGGTACATGATTTTTTTTTTGGTGCAGATGATTGTGTACTCAGTGCAGCCTCTGATTCTGTGCTGCTTGTGCTAATTTTGGCCTAACGCCAAGAAAACACAGGTTCTCTACCAACAAGCACCACAGTATTAATATGTGGAACCATTGGTTATAGCAAATGCAGAAATTTTAAATGCTATAGATAAGTTCACCTATCTCGGCAGTGTACTTTCCAGGGATGTCCACACAGATGATGAGGTTGACACAGGCATTGCCAGAGGTAGGTCAGTATTTGGGAGGCTCCAAAGGAAAGTGTGGGAAAGAAGAGGTATTGGCCTGCCTGCCAAACTGAAGGTCTACAGAGCCATTGTGCTGACTTCACAGTATGCTTGTGAAACCTAGACAGTCTGCCAGTGCCATGCCAGGAAACTGAATTGCTTCCTTTTGAATTGTCTTAGGAAGATTTTGAAGATCACCTGGCAAGATAAGGCACTGGACACCAAGTCTTTTCTTGAACTAAATTGCCAAGCATTCAAATTCTGTTGTAGAGAGCATATTTCCAATGGGCTGGTCATGTTTGAAAACCAAACATACTCTTGCCTAAAAGTCTGTTTTATGGAAAACTTACACAAAGGAGGCACTCAGAAGTTAGTCAGAAGGAGTGATACAAGGATATTCTCAAGGCCTCTCTGAAGAACTTTGGAATCAATTGTGTGACTTGGGAGATGCTGACAAAGGACTGCCCATTATGGTGTGCTGGAATCAAAGAAGGTGCTGTGCTGCATGAGTGAAGTGGAATTGCAGTGTTTGAAGGACTGTCAGCTAAAGAATAATTAAATTTGTTCTGCTTGGTCCTGTGGAAGTGAATCAGAAACAATGAGTAGAAGTTGCAAACAGTTTAGGATTTTCTAAATAAAAGCTTCCGAACAGAGCTATCCAGTGGTGGAATGGGCTGTCTTAGCAGGTAGTAAGTTTCCACAATAGTGGCTCTTCAAGCAAAAACTGGAGAATCTCCTTGATGGGTGTGAAGGTGGAGGGATTATTGTTTAGGCAGAAGTTCAGTCTGGATGATCCATGTGGTTCTTCAAACTCTGGTATTTTATCAATCTAAAAAACTATCTCAATCAATTTATAAATATAATTTTTTTCTGTACTAAAATACTCTTTTGGTCTAGTCAGAGGACAAGGCTTATTTTTAGTCTTTTGTTTTAAATAAATTAGAATCCTTGGCCTAACTTTAAAGAAATTAACCTGAAACTTGTTGATTTTGTCTCACAGATGAAAAGTTCTCAACATGATAATAAAAATAAAAAGTGCAGTTATATAAAAAATAAAAGGTACGTATTAAAAATATAAAGATGTAATGGATTGGAAAAATACATGCATGGAAACTTCTATTATATTCTTGATTCTATTTGCTATTGTAGCGAAACTTGTTTATAATATTTTCAAAATAACAAATAAATGAAATAATGACAGATTGATAATAGTTTTAGAAATGCACAGGAAGAGTGTGCAACTCTCTGCTTATATACGTATGTTACAGCAGGACTTTAAAAAGTAAATGTCAGATGTGGGGAATGCAAGTCACATGACTCAGAGCAGGTTGCATTCTACAGTCAGGGAATACGACCTTGAAACAGGCCTGAAGAATTAATGAGCTCCCCTGCTTCTGCCAAAGCAGCTCTCCAGGTACCAGACTTAGAGGAGAGGGCTGAGGGCTTGGGTTGTGTCTGATGCTAGTCACATTCCATCTGTAGTTGCAGTCCCAGTTTGGGCTGATTTTTCAGGCAGCAGCAATAGAAGCAGCATTGAAAGCAGCAGGACTAGGAGCAGCAAATTCTCTCCTGTTTTGTGCCTCAGGCTCCCAGGCTCCCTAAGAATTATTCAGGGAACCCTCTAGTATGTAGAGCAGAGCCGGTCAAAGCTTCCTGAGGAAGCCTCTAGAAATCTTTGCAAGCTACAGACTGATCTGAAGGAGAGCCAGTAGGGTTAGAGCTGAAACCTTTAGTCATAAGCCATTTCTTGTTTGTTCTGGTCCAAAAGGGAAAACATTGTCATTATCTATGCTACCAAGACAGAGAGAGTTTTGCTCAGAGAAGTAACAACAAATAAGAACAGGGCCTTTTCATAAACAAATTATGTCTTCAAGATATTCCTAATGAAATTATTCAGAAAGGTAAAGGTACCTCCAGGGTGGAAATGGGCAGTTTTCATAATCTCCAATTATAATTAAATATATGTGAATCTTAATTGATTGCTACTTAATATGCTTAATTATTTGAGAGAAATATGTCGAATTCTTTTTACAGGAAAGGATTCTTTAAATATTCTTTTGAAATAGCCTGTTCAGATGACACCTTACTAAAGGAAAACATAGGTATGTAAAAATTATAGTGGTCTTAGTTCTATTACTTAAATTTCATTTCACAAAATCAGTATCTATATCTTTGGAGAAAAAAAATAACCTTTTCACAAACAGTATTGTACCTAGCCCCTCATTCCCCCCCCCCCACTCCCGCCCCCAGGCACAACGGTAATGACTACCAGGTCTTTTAAGTCTAGTCATTAACAGAAGATTGGTCATTTTGACTACTGGCTTTGGAAAAGGCCCTGGGTTATAATTAGATTGCTACTTTCACTCTTTTTTTGATCTTGGAGTTACTATCAGTGCTTTTCTTTTGTTTTCAGATTTCTTACCTAGTGAATTATATTTTTCTCATATTGACAAGTATTGGAATGGGTGGTTTGGGTTTGTTTGTTTTGGCTTAGAATTAATAATTGGTTTGTAAGGACTTGACCACAGCATCCTTGGAAGTTCTGAACTGTGAGACTGTAGGATTTAGAGCTGGAAGGGGTTTTAGAAGTCATTGGGCCCAAACCTTTGAATTTAGATGAAGAGGCTGAGGCACAGAGAGGTGGAGGTTAAATAGGGTGCAGACCCAGACTGGGGGCTCTAGCCCAGGTCCTTCAGGATAACTAACCTTGTGTTCACACAAGGGGCAAAATGAGGCTGAGAGGAAAAGGCACAAGGAATAACAGCAGCAGCTGATGTTTATATTGTTGGAGTTTACCCAAAGTGCCTTCCATCTCATTTGGTCATCATCCTAAGTCTGTGAGGAAGCACAAGTCTTATTTCCCATTGGATAAAGAAAGAGAAGAGTCTGGCCACGTGGCCAGGAAGCAGAAAGGCAAAGAGAAACATAAAACAGTTGGCTGGATTAATTGGTAAAAGCTGGAGTGTTGTGACATCAGTACTGCTGGTTAAGAGCAAAATGTAGCACTGGAACCCTTCAGAAGCCATTCTCCTCCCCTACACTTAGGCAGTTTGAGAAGACAAGTGGGATTTGGGGCTTTTGTGGTATGTCTTTCAGAGCTATGAAAGCTTTAAAAGTTGTTAGTTTTTTGGAAGAGTTAGTTTATGTACTTGTCTTCAGTTTTCAATTCAGCTGTCATCTATTAAGTGCACAATATCTGCAAGGAACATTGTGAAGTGATAGGACACAAAAACAAAACTGAAATGGCCCCTGCCTTCAAGGAGCTTGTTATAGTGGGAAGTAAGGGGTGAAGATAAGATAAGAACATCAAAGTATAAATAAAGGAAAGACAATATAATTTGAGGGAAAGAGAAACATTAACAAATGGGGAAATCAGGAAAGGCCTGAAGAAAAGGGCCTGGAAAAAAGTAGAATTCCAAAAGGCAGAGATGAGGGGGAGTGGGAAGAGGAGGAAGAGAGTGAGGAGGAGAGCTTTTCTGGCCAGTGCAAAACCAAAAATAGAGGAGATGTCAACTCAGGCCCCAGGAGCAGCCAGGAGACCAGCTTGGATGGAAGGCAGAAGGGGTAAAGGGAAGTATTGTGAAATAAGTCTGCCTAGGTAGGTTGGGTCCAGATATGGAAGGATTTTAAATATCAAACAAAGTTTGCATTTTATTTTGGAGACAGTAGAGAGCTTCTGAACTTAGTCAGGAGAATGTTTAGACCTGTGCTTTAGAAAGATTATTTTGGCAATTTTGATGCTGTTTGGGGTACAAGGAACTCCAAGAATGACAGGATACAAGGTAGAGTTGCCTGAAATGAATTCACAAACTCAAGCCTGCTTTCAGTGAAGTAGTAAGGTTTGTTGTAACACCTGTAGTAGTGGTTGAAGTTCCTTTAGGGAACTTGAAACTTAATGGGGATGAATTTAAAACTTATATAGAAAAGGGGCAGGGAAAAGAATGCTAAAGATAGGGGTCCAGGTGTCTTTGGGAGCAGGAGTCAGTTATCTGTGGATGGGAAAATTCGGGGAGTCTGCAGAGACAATTTTGTTGATACCAGACATTGAGGGAGAAAAGACGGCTTTTGTTTAGCTGCCAAAGGCATGGACCTTGGGGATCTGGCACCAGAAAGAGAGTCCTTGGGTCAGTATGCCTGTATCTTGTTCTGATAAAGAAATTACAGAGTCAGGCCTGCATGTGTTCTGCAACAAGGGAAAATTTTCTCACAGGATAGGGACCTAGTGAGAGGTTAGATGGCTTCTGGAGACATGATCTTAGGACTAGGGTCCTAGCACAAGCATCCTATCACTTTCATGGCTACTTTACTACTCTAGGAAAGGGGGTGATGAGAGCTTGACCCAGGGAAGCAGTCATGGGAGGAGAGATGCTTGATGGGATCTATGTGATAAAAAAAGTGAAGGATGGATGATTACTCTTAAGTGGTGAACCTGAGTGAGTGGGAGAGCTCTACAAAGAAGTCTAGGAGCTAGTAAGGGCAGGTATAGAGGGAAGAGAAATGAGTTCCATTTTGGACTTGCTGAATTTGAGATATGTGTGGTACACGTAGGTAAAGATACCCAGGAGGAAGTTGGTGATGCAAGAGGACAAATAAGTCAGGTATGTAGATGATAGGAGCCATCTGTGTACTGACAATAAGTGAATCCACGGGAGCCAGCCGCCAGTCCACAAGCATTTGTTCAGCATTTACCATGTGCCATTAAAATGTGAGTTCCTTGAGGGCAGGAGCTGTTTTTGTTTCGGTTTGTGTTTGTGTTCCCAATGAGTAGCTTACCCATGGTAAGTTTGTTAATAAATGTTTGTTGACTTTTTTTTTTTAGAAAGATCCTTATGGCATCTTTTTATTAATACAACCAATAGCCTCTTTGCGTTGGAAGAAAATCATGTCTTTAATCATTTAAAGAATATAGAGTTAATAGCTATGCATCAAAAAAGTTTAAAAGACTGATTTATGAGAAAAATAGAGAGTTATTTCATCTCAAAAAGAAGAGAAAATACTGCTACCCCCAGCAAAGTATCCTGATTTATTTTACTTAGGTTGATTTCAATGGATATGGATTTTCACGATGAGATCCTTTTTACCTTCACAGAGTAATAGAGCTACTATAATGCTACCATTTTACACTTCACAATAAATTGAAACAAGTCAGTGAAACTACAGGATAATCAGTATTGATGGAAGATGATTGGGCACACAATCAACAAAGGCATTCATTCTTTTTCTATGCCCAGAGGCTATCATTGACCAATTTTGCCAGCCCAGTCTGTGGATCATTGGCAATAATAACATATATTCTTTGAGGATTGTTTTGAGCTCTATCAACTGAGGGAGTATTGCAGGAAGTCAGAGAAGAAATGGTCCCATTGCAATGGAAGCAGTTATCTTGTCCCTGTTGATTTGGTGTTACCAATATTGATTCATCATTTAATTCATGACTTGGTATTTTTTTTGTGGTCAAAAGAAATAAATATGTTTTCACTGTTTATATCTAAAAGAAGTAATCCAGAATGCCATTTATCAATGCAGTAGAATTCACTATCATTGCATATTTGACTGTTGCTTTTCTCATGTTGGAAATGTAAAAATGTGTATATCAGCATCTTTTTGCTTTCTTCAGCATGTCAAGGACTTGTAGTTTCATTGGTGTGGGAAATGCCCCAACACAGCTTGCAAAATTCCATGATTAATTAATCTGTGATCTCTTAAGAATTTTTATTTTGGACACACTTTGTGGCCAACCTAGTGATGAATGAGTTTCTCCATATTCAACTGGGCTGGTCTTCTGATAGCAGACATACAGTTTATACACTATAAGAACATAGAGTTTTTTCAGTTGTGGTACTCAGACTTGAAGCTTTGTAGAACCTTCCGCAGCTAGTGATCTACTACTACAACCTTTGAGAATAAACCAAGCAAAAAACATTCACTGGGGTCCTGCTAAGTGCTTGGTACTGTGCTAAGCACTGCGATACAAAAAAAAAAGAGGCAAAAGAAGGTCCCCGCCTTCAGGGAGCCTACAGTCTAATGAGGGAGAGAGCATGTAAACAAGTATGTACAAAGCAAACTACATATAACATAAATGGGAAATAATAACAGACTTTAGGAGAGCTGGGAAAGGCTTCTAGTAAAATGTGCTGTTTTTGTTGGGAATTAATAGAGAGCCAAGGAAATCAGTAGGTGGAATTGAAAAGAGAGACTATTCCAAGCTGGGGTGGGGGCAGCCAGAGAAAATGTCTGGAGTGAAGGGATGGAGTATCTTGTTTATGGAATAGCCAGGAGGCCAGGGTCATTGGAGAGGAGACTATATTTCAGGGAATAAGGTATAAGAAGACTGGGAATATGTGTATATGTGTTGGGGGGTGCAGGGAGAGGCAGCTTATGAGGGGCCTTGAGTTCCATTTTGTATTTGATTGTGGAGGCAGCAGGGAGCCACTGGAGTTTATTGTGTAGGGAGTGATATGATCAGCCTTGTGTTCTAGGAAAATCACTTTAGTGGCTGCATGGAGGATGAACACCACAGTGAGCTGCTGTCAGCAGAAAACTGTAGTGAAGGTCGTGTTGGTGTGGCAGTAGCCCCCAGTCTACCTTATGACATTGCATTAGGAGATCTTAGCGTCAAGTCCTACAAACTGGGAACAAAAAAGTTTGAAGACAAGTGGATTTTATTGTGAATGAGTGTTCAGACTCTCATTTGAGGGCCAAAGAAAAGATATAACACTGTGAATTATAGAAATTGTAGTCTTAGTCAGACACAATTTTTTTCTCACCCTGGAATGGAATGAGAGTATCACTAACTCTGAGGCAGGAGCAGAACTCTGCCTGCTGGGACTTTTTGAACTAGACTACAGTCACAGAAGTGCTTTTGCTTTCAATATTATCAGGAGCTCTGTGGAGTTGAAGCTGGGATAGAGGAGCAAGCAAATTAGCCAGATGGGCAGAACACACCTATTCTGAGTGGAGATTAAGACTAAGGTGTTAAGATGGTGGCCTGAGAATTCAGGCCAAATCTACCTGTCCAAACTCCTGATGACCTGTTTTTCTCTAAGAGTGTGAGAAAAATTGCTTCAATTCTTTGCCACTTTATCCTATTGACAGCAGGCATTCACTCGAAAGGTTTTCTGTAAGTTTGTTTTTTAAATTCCTGTCTTAATTTGCTTCTTTGAAAGAGTCTCACCCTTGATACAAAACTATGAGAGCTCATAACTTCTTTGTGATACACATCTCTGTGTTAATTGAATGTAAGGGTGAAGGCAGTGGAAGATGCCAGTGACTAGATAGGAAGATGGAGAATTAAGACAGGACAAGGTTTTGAACACAGGTCTAAAATAGCCAGGATACTTGGAGGCATTATGGAAATGTTAATGATTTTTATTAAGAATATTTTATAGGCTTCTCAAAAAGTAGAATTAAAATTATATCCAGGGTTTTCTTTCTACTCTCCAGGCTAAAAATCACAAGCTAAATGGACAGTGTAGGGCAATGATATTTCTGGAAATAACCTGTTCATAATTTCCCTTTTATTTTTTTAAATGGGAACTGGTTTTATGAAATATTTCATCAAAACCTTCATTTCAAACTGACACATTCAAAATTGAAGGGAGTTCTCTGCATAGAACGTTTTGTTATCTGTCATTAGAATATATCCAGGAAAATTCAGACTCTGAGCTATTTCTTTTTACTTTCTATAATGCCTTATGTATAGTAGTCACACAAAAAACATGTAGTGACTAATAATGTAAGCTTTTAGTGCAAATAAAATAATCTTTAAAAATTTTTCCTTTATAGACATAATCAGAATCTAGATACCATATTTTAGGAAAAAAAATAATTTTCACAGTAGACAACCAAGAAAGAAAAGTTTTGTATCTTCTAATCACTATATGTATACACACACAACACGCATAGATATATACACACGTAACATCTTCAAGTAACTAGATATAATAAAAAAAAACTTCTGAGAAAAGAAAGATAAAGAAAATCAGAGGAAAACTTTGAAAAACTAGACCATATACATTATAATTAGCGCATAAATAGCCATGCCCTATAATTCATACACTACGTCTCACCTATGTACAGTTTCCCCAAGCCATCCCCAGTGCCTAGAAAACATACCTCACTCATTTATAATTTTCTTTTCTTTTTTTCAAACTTATTTTCTTTTACCTTTTCAGTAATTAATTATTTTCTCTCTTTCCCACCTCACTTCCAAAAAAATTTAAGAAAACAAAAATTTGTAACAATTATATGTAGTTAAGTGAAACAATTGACTACTTTGGTTATGTCCAAAAATACGTGCTTCATTCTGCATCTTGGGTCCTTTACCTTTTTGTCAAGGGATGTAACATGCTTCATCTTCTGTTTTCTGGATCATGTTTGGTTACTACATCTATAAGGGTTTTAAGTCTTTCAAAGTTGTTCGTCTTTACACAGTTATTGTAGAAATCATTTCCCTGAATTTCACCTCACTTTACATTAATTGATACAAGTATTCTCAGTTTTATCTGAAACCAACTTCTTTATCATTTCTTATGGAGTAATTATATATGTTTGGCCTTTCCCCACTTGATCAAAATCTCCTTCATTTCTAGTATTTTGTCACTATATGGAACTGCTATAATTATTTTTTTACACGTGGGTTCTTTTTGTCTTTCTCTGATCTTTTTGGTTTATATAAGTCTAGTGGTGGTATTACTTAATCAAATGGTATGCACAGTTTAATGACTTTTGGGGCATAGATTGGTTTCCAAAATAGCTGGACCAATTCACAGTTCCATCAATACCAATTTCACTAAGCCCTTCCAACATTTCTCATGCATTTTCACTGGCTGTCTACCATTCCTTGAATTCTTTCCCTCATCTCTGTCTCATGGCTTCTCTGCTTTTCTTAAAAGTCTCAATTAAATTCTCACCTTTTAAAAGAAAACTTCCTGATTCTTCTTAATGATAATAATTTTCTTCTGTTAATGATCTTCATTTTATCCTGCTTTATCTTGTTTTGTACATTGTTCACACGTAGTCTCTCATGTTTTCTCGTGAACTCCTTTGAAAGCAGAGAGTAGTTTCTTTTTAGTCTTTCTTTGTATCTACAGTATTTAGTAGAGTGCTTGGCACTTTGTAGGTTCTTAAATGTCTGTCAACTCATTAACTTGCCATCTTTGACCATCTATTGGATGTGTGATAGGACTTCAGAATAGTTTAATTTTCATTATGATAGAGAAAGTATTTATTAAATATTCATGTGCCAGGCATTTCTCTAGTTGTTACTGACTTGGAGAATTTTTTTTTTTGATGTGACAATTGGTATCTTGGATTTCTTCCTTTAAGAATGTCCTGTTTAAAAGCCAATGTAACCAAGATTAAGAGGGAAGTGGGAAATTGGGAAAGAATATTTACAACCAATGTCTCTGATAAAGGCCTTATTTCCAAAATTTACAGGGAATTAAGTCAAATTTACAAGAATACAAGTCATTCCCCAATTGATAAATGGTCAAAGGATATGAACAGGCAATTTTCTGAGGCAGAAATTAAAGATATCT
>CM053581.1:565338377-565369711 GCA_028627135.1 Pseudochirops cupreus
GATGGCTGTCTTGGGGTGGTGGGTGGGGGAAAGACGGGGAGAAAATATGTAACTCAAAAAAAATTTAATAAAATAAGCAATCACATAAAAAAAATTACATTACTATTATACTTCTTATGCTGGGCTTCCCTGAAAAAATGGCCCACTTTTGACTCTCCTTGAATTTCCCAGTCACTCCTTGGTGTTCTCTCTCCCTCTCCAATAATTATATAGCTTGGTTGTACCACTTCTGCCTATTTCACTGTGTCTGCCTATCTCTTCCAGGCTCTTCTTCCTTTAAGTCATACTTCAGGCACTGCCTCCTCTGTTAAGCATTCTCTTTTTCCCCATGTAAAGGTATTCTCTCTCTCCTTGGTCTGTAGATCTCCTTTTCCCCATTCATCCTCTCCCTTTCATTATTTTATCTATGTGCATATCTTGTTTTCATTTTTCTTTTTTGGAAGGGGGAAGGCAAGGCAATTGGGGTTAAGTGACTTGCTCAAGGTCACACAACTAGTAAGTGAGTCAAGTTTCTGAGGCCAGATTTGAATGCAAGTCCCTCTGACTCCAGAGCCAGTGCTCTATTCACTGTACCACGTAGCTGCCCCCACATCCTGTTTTCCAAAGCAGAATCTGTTACTTGAGATCAGAGACTGTCTGTCTGTCTACCTGTATCTGTTAAGCCTGTTGCTATATCTATTGCTATATGATGTGCATCTGTACCTGGATACGCTATAATAGCTTAAAACTGAATGAATGCTTTTGGGGATGTGTCTCTGTATCGCTGAGAGACAGTGTGGTGTTGTTGAGGTGGTGATGATGATGATGATGATGACAATGATGACTGACATTTATAGGTGACAGACACTGCTAAATGCTTTACAATTATTATCTTATTTGTTCCTTACAACAGCTCTGTGATAAAAGTGCTAGTTTTATACTCATTTTATAGTTGAGGAAAGTGAGCTAGATAGAAGTGAAGTGACTTACCCAGGGTCACATAGCCAGTAAATGTCTGAGACTGGACTTGGACTCAGGTCTTTTTGACTCCAAACCTGGCACTCTGTGTAGTGTGGCATCCCCTAGCTGCCTTTAAGTGCTGGGCTTAGTCACAAAGACTTGGGTTCAGTTACTATCTGGCTAGAAGATAGAAGTATACAAGTTTGTAAATTACCATGCCTCAGTTAACTCATCTGTGAAAAAGGCACAGTAACACTTGAGATAGCTACTCACACTCAGATGAAGTACCATATATAAGATACTTTGTAAACCTTAAAGTGGTATCAAAATGCCGTCTATTATTATTATTGCTATTACATGTATACATACATGTATATATACAAATGCATATACTTTCACAGTGTATTTAAGGAATTGGCAAAAAAGAGAAGTAATCTTTAGATTAGAAGACAATTGTCTTCTAATTAAGTTATTAGTAAAGCCTTTTTGCTGGAAACATCTCATGCTTATATTTTTTTTTTCTAACAGACAAGCCTTGCTCACCCCAATTTCTGTCTTGTCTATACTTTAAACTATTCTACCAAAAAAAAACCCCAACAACAACAACAATCCAACTTTGTGAAACTTCCAATGTACAGAAAATAATAGGAAGTGATTTGTTAGTTTTTCATGACCAGAGGGGGTGGTAATGAGGGATGTGTCTTTGGACTTTGCCTTTAGAACCATGGTGTCTTTTAGAAGAGCTCCTCATATTGCCCATTTGCCAGTGTTATGGGCACCAGTCCCCGTATGGCCTCTTCTCCTCAGTCTGTGTTTTGTACGTCTCAACATGCTAATGTTTTATTATTTAATTCAGGGATTCAGGAATACTAGTGATATGTGAGATATTCTCTTAGTCATGCTGTATGAGTGATTGATAGATTTGGATACTAGAATAGGTAAAGAATTCCCAAATTTCATAGCTTACCTATTCATTTACAGTTTAGAAGCTTTTAGCCAGATTTCATCCTTTTATAATTGGTAAGAACTTTGAGGCACCAGGATTTAGGTGATTTGTTCAGAATCATATAGCCAGGATCTCCCTCACACATCCAGAATTCCCTCAATATCACTAAGTCCCCTAGCTTTTTTTCTCATGTATCTCTTGTAATAGGCTTTCTTTCCCTCTTGCTAGCTATAGTTGTTACAAAGGTACTTTATAATCATTTATAGCACTCCTCTCACCATTGTGAGACTATCATGTACTTTGATGAGGACTTGTAGGCAGCTCACTCATGAGGACCATGTATTTTATACCCACTAGATACCATATGTGTAAAAACAACAAGAAGTATTTCTTTTTTATCTTTTATCTTTACTTTGGTTGATTTGAAAAAATGAAATATATTGAATTAACTCAGAGGTAACACTTTGACTCTACTACTGGTGTTTTCTCAGTTGTTTCTGAGACAGAGGACATGCTAAAAGATCTGGAACAAATGCTGCAGGAAACAGGAGAATCCATGAAGACCTTTGGGGAGTCAGATGCACATGGAGATGAAATACATGTAGAAGGAAAGGTATTTGTGACCCTTCGTATTATTGCTCCTGAGGAATAGTCGCTTCAAACGTTCTTCACAAGAGCAGAATTGTTCTTGCTGATAGCTTCCAGGTTGAATATCATTTCATACATAATAAAAATTTATCTTGAATGGGGAGATTCAAAGGTTCCTGTGACCTTTAGTTGAATAATCAAATGATCATAGGATTCAAAGGTAAAAGAGGCCTTGGAGCTCATCTAGGTCAACCATTTCATTTTGTTTTCTTTTAAAAGTTTGTATAGATCTATTTTCTTTCAAAAGGATTTTTCTTTTTTAATATTTGGTATTCCCTTCCCCTACTTATGGAGGCTGGAGGCATCCCTTCAGTGAATGAGAAAGGAAAATAATCAGTTCAGAAAAAAAAAATCCAGAGCATTTCCAGAGTCTGGGTGTTCTGGATGGATAATCACTCACCTCTACGTAAAATGGTGGGAGTCGTACTTTCTTATCTCTACCCTGGGGCCATGCTTTAACTTTTCCATTTTAGAGATGAAGAAACTGAGGTTCAGAGAGTTTAAGCGACTTGTCCAAGGTCACAGGTCTAGTACAAGTCAGAAACAGCAGGAATGATGGAGCTTGGCACAAGTGGAGAGTGGCCAGGAGTTTAAAGGATGCTTAGTCAGAAAAAAAGGAATGAACCATAGCATAGAAGTTCTCTTACTCCTTTGAACAATTAGGAACTTTTGTGAATATTTGTAAGGGAAGTTTATACAGATATGAAATGGCAGGTTTTATTTTTGTCTCTCTTCTTATTCTTCTCCTCATTCTTCCTTTTATCAACCATTCATGTACAGAGTTACTTGGGTAACTGGATAAGGGGGTTTCTGTAGATAGAGTTTTTCTGGCCTTTATTGAAGCAATTGACAAAGTCTATTGTGCTATTCTTGTGGACAAGATGGAATAATTTGGCCTTGATGATCCTGTAATGTATTTAGGTAGATGTGGAACTAGAACTGGTTGAATTGTTGGACCTAAAGAGTAATCATTTTTTGTCAACTTGTAAGAAAGATCTTTAGTGAGTGACCCAAGAAGTAGTTTCTTCATTGAGAGTTCCCTCTAGGAATGTTATCACAGATCAATTCCTTCCTCTCCCCCAAAAAAGAATCGATGATTTGGATAGAGGACATTCTTATCACATTTGTAGATGATAATCAGTGTAGAAGGGATAGCTAACACATGGGATGACAAAGCAAAGGTCCAAAAAGACCTTGAATGGCTAAATTAAGATGCAAAATCTAAAATATGAAACTTTAGAAGGAGAAATATAAACGTGATACACGGGTTTAAAAAATCCCCATGAACAGAAACTGAAAGATGTGCTGCTAGGTAAGCTTGTCTTAGAAAAACCCAGGCCTTCTCATGGACAACAAGCTCACTATCAGTGAGTTAGTCATGGTATATGATAGTCAAAAAACTAGTGGAATCTTAGACTGCATTAGGAAAGGCACAGAGTCTAGGCCTAGGGAATGCATGAGCCCCCTTGTCCTCCATTGGGATCAGCCTGTGTCAGCAATATTCTCTTCAGTCCTGGGTACCCCATTTAAGAATGAACTCAGATGGAGAGTATCCAGAGGAGGACAGATTCAGTGACAGGAAGGTTATGCCATATGTAGAGTGGTTAAAAGAAATGATGTCATTGAACTTGAAGAACAGGAGCATATGATGGCTATCTTCAAGTATTCGAAGTTATGTCAGGAATGAAAAGTGTTCTACTTGGGCCTAGGACATCACGCCAAGAGTTTCTATGCTTCCAGTCTATGGATCTCACCTCTTCCCCCACCCAGGGGTCTGCAGAAGGAGGTAGTGACTGTGGGTAGGAAAATAATACATTTTTATTTTCACTAATCTCTAACTGAAAATAAGTGTTTATTTCAATTATGGATTAAGAAGAAAAAAACAAACTATTCCTAGAAGTCCATAGGCTTCATCAGACTACCCCAGGGGTCTATGACACAAAAAAGATTAAGAACCTCTGATATTAGGAAAACTTCCTGACAGAGCTAACTCCAAGTAAAGTGGGCTGCCTTAGGAGGTCATATATTTCCTCCTTACTGAAGGTATTCAAGCAAAACCCAAATGACTTCTCATTGGGTTTGTTATAGAGAAGAATGGGCTACATGGCCACCCTGGCCATTCCAACTCTGAGATTCTCAGAATTCTTCCAAAAATAATCTGTTCTTAGAAACTGACTGACTCATTTGTACATGGATTATCAGTTTAGGAACTGTGAGATAGTGAAAAGAACACTGGATTTGGAGTCAGAAGACCTGGATTCAAATTCTCTGATGTTTACTCTTGGTGTAATCTTAGGCAACCTCTTTTGGTTTCCATTTCCTCATCTATAAAATGAAGTTAGAAGTGCAACTGGGAGAAGAGAGGAGTGAGTTTGGCTGCCCTGGAAACTTCCTCAAAATGGAAATTCTAGGAGGCACTTACTCATCAGTAAGGGGGCAGCAAGGCTGGAGGCATTTTTCAGAGTGAGAAAGCTGCTTATAAGTAAAGCATAGTATATTCAGTGGTTTTAAGAAATTAGTGCAGCTTTGAAAGGCAGGTTTAACATGACCAGAGACTAGGTTAGACAAAGGGAAAATAGAGTTTTTTTAAAACAAACAGTCCAGAAAAGACTAAAATTGTCATTTTCAAGTTCTAACCTGTTTGGGATATTTGGGATTCTAAAGTTTGGTCGTTCAAACAGGCCTACCTCAGACAAGCACCTGTTAGTTCAGGTTTGATGTGGGATGAAATGAGGCAATAATAGGTCACTGAGCTGTCAAAAAAGGAAAGTTACTTGGCTATAGCATAGAAGAAAAGAGATGAAGAAACTGAGGTTCAGAGAGTTTAAGCGACTTGTCCAAGGTCACAGGTCTAGTACAAGTCAGAAACAGCAGGAATGATGAGCTTGGCACAAGTGGAGAGTGGCCAGGAGTTTAAAGGATGCTTAGTCAGAAAAAAAGGAATGAACCATAGCATAGAAGTTCTCTTACTCCTTTGAACAATTAGGAACTTTTGTGAATATTTGTAAGGGAAGTTTATACAGATATGAAATGGCAGGTTACGATATTACTTGTTTCCAGTGAAAGGTTTTCCTGGCTTTTGTATGGGAGCCTGTCTGATCCACAGGGCAGGATGTGATGATTCACACAGTGGTGGAACATTTACCAAGTCTAAGGGGCCCAGACTACATAGGTGAGCCTTAGGTGACCAGGAAGCCATTTTAGCATGTCAAGATACTATCAGAAAGTTGTATCAAGGGAAGTATGGAACCACTCAGGTTCTAGGAATAACTCTGTTACCTTCTAGAGAACTTTAGCCTAATATGTGTTGGGGTGGAAGAAAAAGAGGGAAAATCCAGTAGATCAATTTTGGTCCTCTCATCTTAGTACTTCCACTATTCATTTCTTCTTTGAGATTTGAATATTTAAGACCACAGATTACTCTCAATGATTTTCCCTACTGGAGGGAAACAACAGCATGTATGATTTCAGCACACCCCCCAAACCCCTACTAAAACACACATACACACCAAGTAATCAAAGCTCCATTATCTTTGGCCTGGCAATATATTTTTTATCTCCAAAATGAAGATTGGAATTCCTATTTTTGTTGTTCTTGGGCTAATTGTTTGCATTTCTTACGTAGCAAGATGTTCTAAAATTAATAAATAGAGACTTAACCTGGATAGTCCACTAAGTGAACAGTTCATATACAGATATTTGAAAATAGATCCTGTAATTATTTGAACTTAAAGAGGTGGCTTGGTGAAGTGAGAAGAGCAACAGACTGGAAGTCAGAGGTTCCAGTTAAACTTTACTACTTAGTAGCTGTGTGATCTTAGGTCATTCGACTTATCCAAATTTTCATTTCTTCATCTGTGCATACGGGGATACAATATCTGCCTTACCTTACAGAGCTGTTGCAAGGTTTAAATGAGATATTATATGAACAAATGAGTCAAAAATCTGAAATGTATTGTTGCTGATATGTTAGTGCTACAGCCTACTCTCTCGTTTATACAAAAATCTTTGTGAGAGACATGTATATGTGAACCAAGGGCATCATCAGTAGATATTTTTGCAGGAAACAAGCTGGCTTTCCCAAACAATATTCAGTAATGGGCCACATCTTCTCTGTTTCGTGGTTAACTGAAAGATGTGGAGAATAAAGGCTCCCATTGTGCTTATTGTTTGTTGATCATGAAAAAGCATTTGCACTGGAAGAACAAAATCCTGTCTTACAGACTCTTTTGCAAAAGGAACTTCCATACATCAAAATCATTCAAGATTCATTGGAAGATAGAACATCAGAAATGACTTTGTTAATGACCCTCTGATAGTAAATATCTGGAGGAGATTCAGCTGAGAGTCCACGTGGAAGATTGATTCATAGTGGAAATGCTAGTCTTCAAATGTTCTGTTTGTGAATGTCGTCAAGATGTAGAACTTTGCAGAGCTTCCTGGAAGAGCTCTGCAATCACTTATATAAGAAAGGCCAAGTGGATGAAGAATGTTAATTGCCCAGATTTCAATATGCATTTGAATGTATTTGCTATGGTTTGTTCCTCAGTGTGGCTGTTTGGGATGGCTAGTATAAACAGACAACAAACTGGACCTAGAGTTGAACATGGTGAGTAAGAGAGTAACTAGACAGCCTTTGGGAAATGACAAAGCCCTTCACTGATCCTAAGCTTCCCCTGAGAGCAAAGGCCCATCTTTTTAGTTCTGACATTCTGCCAATATTATGTTTTGGCAAGGAGGCATGGAGGAACAAACACTCTGTCTGGAGAATTATAGATGCTTATTACACAGAGGGCAATAAAGAAATGATGATACGTATCAGTGGGCTGTAGCATAACCAGTGAGAAACTTGGAAGAGCACAAATAAAGAATCTTATCAAGGAATTCTAGGACAAGAAGAGAAGATGGGCTGGTCACATGGAAAAGATGAGGGATGACAAGTGAATTACCAGAGTACTCCATGGTCAGGAGGAAGTGAGAAAGACCTCTAACACTGGGTGGACTTTAATGGTGATGACTTGGGAAAATGTGTACAAGAATTGTACAGGATGGAGTATGTGACTGGGTTTGAATCATTTTTGTTGGAAAGAACTATGAAAACAATGAGATCACAGATCCTTGAGAGGACTTTAATATTAGTAAAACGTGAATTTTTGATACACAAAAGTATTGACCTAAATTGCAAATAGTTAAAAAAAAATTTTTTTTCTGAGTTATCCTCTAAAGGAGCCTGAAAGATACCCAATCACAAATATTAAGTGCTTACAATGTTCTAGCATTGCCTTAGGCTCTATGAAATGAAACAATGCTTTCCCTTGGCAAGATCACATTCTTTTGGGGAAAATAACCAGTACATGTATAAGGATATACAAAGTAAGTCCAAGGTAATATGAAGGTAAGACATTAGCACTCCCAAAAATGACAGGCTAAGCCTTGAGCATCTCTTCAGAGGTGGGAGTGAGGTGGGAGTACATCCCAGGAATAGGGTACAGTCAGTGCAAAGGCCAGAGGTGGGAGATTTGAGTGTTCTATGTGGGGAACAGCAACAAGGATGGCCTGAAGAATGTGTAAAAGGGAGTAATATAGAATGAGCCTGGAGAGGTAGTTAGGGACCAGTTTGTGAAAGGCTTGAAATGCCAAAGAGTGTAGCTTGTACTTGTTGCTATAGGTAATAGGGAGCCTCTTGGGTTTATTGAGTAGCAGAGTAACACAATAAGGCATGTTCTTTGGGAAAATGACTTTGGCAGCTGCGTCAATAATGGACTAGAGAAGAGAGAATTGAAGCTGATGAAGAGAGAGAGGGAGGTTGAGAATACAGAGGAAGATATAGAGACAGAAAGACAGAAAGTGACAGAAAGGAGGGAGAAGGGGAGAAAGGAGAAGGGTGAGGGAAGAGAGGGACAGAGAAAATGGAAAATAGTCCCCTGGACAATACCTCAGCATTTGATGTTGACATCTCACAAATATTTTTCCCTTAATGCTTCTGCAGGCCACATCAAGACCATTATTAGTCTTTAACCCCCGCCCCCAAAAGAGACTACATGGTGACAAGAAGTTTTCTCTTTACTAGTGATGGCTTTAAAATTATTCAACTAATCTAAAAGAGAAATCTTCAAGGTCATTCATGACATTGTTTACAAAGGTAAAGCCAAGGTGAAGAATTCCCACGATTAAAAAAAAAACCTCACATTTCTAATATGCTGTATTAAAATATTCAAGTTGGAACAAAAGCAGTTCTCACATTATTGGCCTTCACTATTACCATCTGAGAAGCTTTAGCATGTGTTTCTGAGGCTGTGTGGCATGGTAGGGGGTGAGTCTGTGATATGATCCCAAGTGTGGCCCCTGATGACCAAGGGTTTCCTCCCCGCACTTTCTCAGCTTGGGTTTTGGGACTTGAACACTTCCTCATCCCCAAAACACTAAACAATAGCAACAGTTCATATCAATACAGCTCTTCATTGTGCTTCATAAGCTGTGAAGCGCATTCTGTAGATCTCATTGCTGTTATTTCTCACTGCCCGCCTGTGCTGGGTTCTTAATCCCCATTTACCAACCCTGACATCAATAAAGTTTACGTGGTTTCCTCGGTCAAAACTGTAGCTTCCCAGTTCACACCCAGGGTTTTCTCCTATAGTCCACAATGTTGCATTGGATTCTCTCCCCCACCCCTGCCCCTACATAGTTGCTAGTGCATAGTTTAAGTCTAGGGAAGCTTTGTGTGGGGCTTATAAAACTGTGCTGTTATTCTCTTCAGGTATCTCTGTGCAACGCAGAAACTTCAGAAGAAATCCTATGTGAAAACCAGTGCGAGGAAGATTGTCTTATAATTGATGGAGTGCCCTTCAGAACTGGAGAATGTATTGAGAGTATAACTGACAAGTTTAAAGAAATAGATGCTTTGATGTCCGAGTTTTAGACTGGCATGTAAGTGACTAAAATGATCTACTCGTGTGGCTATCTAATTTCAGATGACAAAGATATTTAAAATATAAGGTCCAAGAGGTAAAAGCAATACAAAAATGATACATTTTTTCATTTAAAATTTATTACTTGACTATGGCAGTCAAATGATGTCCATGTGAGTACTTAAGACAATAGTAAATAAAAAATTTATCATTTACCTCTTTGTTTTGATTTGTCCTCATATATTTAAATATTTAACGTAAAACTGCTTAAAATAACAAATATTTCAGTTACAAATGGGAATAATGGACTTTCACAGAATACCTTAAAATTTGCTAAGTGCTTCCCAGACATTAGCTTATTTGGGTCCCTCAGAAATCCCGTGAGGCAGGTATTGAAGGTATTATTCTCTCCCTTTTACACATGATAAAACCGAGGCTCAGAAAGAGTAAGTGACTTGCCCATGGCCCCAGAGCTCATTGGTATCAGAAGCAGAATTAACCCCCACATCTTTAGTACTGTGAGCTCTGTCATGCCCACTACCCCAGCCTGCTGTCAATTAACGTAGATACTTCATTCAGATATGTGCCATCAAGACTCGAGAACTGACTCACTTTTGTTATTTTCATTCTTTTTTTTTTGAGGGGGGAAGGCAGGGCAATTGGGGTTAAGTGACTTACCCAAGGTCACACAGCTAGTAAGTGTGTCAAGTGTGTGAGTCGGATTTGAACTCAGGTCCTCCTGACTTCAGGGCCAGGGCTCTAGTTACTGCGCCACCTAGCTGCCCTGATGTTATTTTCATTCTTTACTTAAAACTTTATGGCAAACCTGTGATGTTGGTAAAACCTGCCTGCAGCTTAGTAGAGAGGTTCCAGATGGTGGCTCAACATGCATAGAGGTGAGATACTTTACCCTGGTGTGTCAACTATCAGACTTAGCATTTGAACCCAGGTCCTCCTGCCTCCAAGCCTTGCACTCTGTCCGCCAAGCCGCTGCTGCCTCATTATTGATCTGTCACGTATATTTTAGTATGATTCAGCAGTCGCTAAAATCTTTGAATAAAAAGGAAAGTGTATGCAAAATAAACATAGCCATGGATTTTAGAGGCCTAATGTCATTTTGTGTTTGTTTTTAAGTTTTTTTTATTATGCTCTAAACAAACAACACCATCATTTCTCTATGCAAAGAACATAAAGAGGGATAAATAGGAAATCATGAACCTCTGTTAGGTGCAGCTTATTTTTTAAAAGTATATAATTTAATATAGTATTACAAACACTGCCTTGCTTATCTGTGTTCCCTTCTGAATTTCCTTCTGCTTTATTCTCTATCATATCTATGCTTCCTTTTTTATTACTATCACTACCCCCACTCTCTTCCACAATCTCCTCCCTTCTAAAGTAAAACTCCTCCTTTGTAACAATTATGTATGTGTGTATTTCAGCAAAACAAATTCATACAGTGACTGTGTCTTAAAATGCAAGTCTCCTTCTGTACCTCTATAATCATTGTATGACCAAGTGCTAGAGAGCCTGTAGCCTCGAGGCCACACACAGCCCTCTAGGTCCTCAAGTGTGGCCCTTTGAATCCAGACTTCACAGAACAAATCCCCTTCATAAAAGGGTTTGTCCTGGAAAATTTGAACTCAGTCAGAAGGCTGCACTTAAGGACCTAGAGGGCCACAGGTGGCCTTGAGGCTGAAGGTTCCCTACCCCAAACCGTTATCATAGTTTGGCTCACTTGACTCATAAGGTGATGCATTGGTTCATGTAAGTCTTCTGGAATTGCCCTGTATTTGTCCTTTTCATCATTTGTTAGAAACCCAATAATATATTGCATTTGTATGACACAATTCATTCAGCCATTACGCAATATTTGTATACTGTCATTGTTTCCAATTTTTTGTTGTACCCAAAAGTTCTGTTATATATACCTATGGTTCTTTTTCTCTTTGTTTAATCTCTCTGGGATACACACACATACACACACATACATTTGTGTATGTATATATATGTACATAGATATATGCATATATGTGTATGTATGAGTATGTATGTATGTGCATGTATACACACATATATTTTAGGAATAAATGGTCCCAAGCTTCATTTTAAAAATTATTGGGGACTTTTTGAGTTCATGGTTAGTACAAAACATAAGATAAATGGCTCATAATATATTTTTCTTGGTAGAAAAGGACAGTGGTGATGGTAGTGACCAAGGATTGGGTTCTCAGCCCTGAGCTAGAAAGAAAACAGCCTTAGCTTCCCTTTCCAAGTGCCCTTGTACCTTGTTTTAAGCTACAGAACTTTCTTGGGTCCTCTGCATAGCTGGGACAAAGGGACCAAGGAGATGTATGTGTCTAGGTTGATCACAGGTGTTTATGAGAAGTAAGATTATGTCAGTCATTTGTAATTTATATAAGAGTAAAGGAACATGCTTAGAAATTGGTTCCAGCCATGCCCATATGAAGCAGGGAGAAGGAGAAAGGGAAAATTCTTCCATATTCCCCGCAAAGTGCTGGCATCCTAGCCAGCCATTCAGGAAGCCACAATCAGAAAGTCTTATACCTTGTTGCTCCTCTCTTTAGCTCTTGCTTCTTCCTGAGAGTCTGTGGAAGGGAGCCTGATGAGCTGTTGTTACAAAACATTGCTGTTCTTGTTGCTCCCACACTGCTGGTACCCTGCTGCTCCAAGAAGCCTCCTCCCTTGTTCTCCTCTTGATGTTTTTCTTCCAAGTTAAGTTTTTATCCCCAAACCATGTGATATTTCCTGCCTTGAAAGATGAGAAAAAACTCCAAATTTTGGCAGTCTATAGAGCCGGGCCATTCTTCCACTTTTATAGGACCTCCTAGTTCTGGTCTGAATACACAGACTGCCTTTTGGGTATTGTTCCAAGTGTTTTTCGGCAGGGTCAGATCAATTTGTAGGTCTACCAACAGTACATTAATGTGCCTAGCCTAAAAATTGTCATTTTCCTTCTTTTTAAAAAATCTTTGCAAGTTTGTTAAGTAAGTGTGCCCTTGTCTTAATACAGACTCAGAGGTTTGGAATGCAAAAGTAGTTTATTGGGGAAGGCAGCAATCTCTTTCACTTATGCTGCTAAAGGGATAAGATTGAGGGTCTGTGATCCCGGGCTTTGCCCCTAGTCACAATCTTGGTGTCAGGTAGAAGGGGCTGGAGATAATTAACTCCCAATTTGGCCCTCACTCTCTTTGTTCCCCAAGTAAAACAACAACAACAATAGACTTGGAACCTACGTGAGATTACTGGATTGCCTCACAGCCTTGGGCTATAGTTTATAACTCTAAAGAGAGAACTAGACCTAAGAAGCAAAGTACCGTTGAACAAAACCTAGGTAACAGTGATGGGAATGGAGAGTGCAAGCCCTTACTAGCAGGTTTTACTGAAGGGGGATATTCACAAAGTGCAGGGCAGTTACGAAGGATAAACAGGCACAGGACAGGCTCCTGGGTCCTGGATAGAATTAGGTATCCAAAGTGGGGAAAGCAGATCTAAAGTTATTATCTGGACCAGGCAGGACTAGGCATTGTGGGGAGGGGCAAGGGGAGCTTAGACCTAGGGTGTGAGTCAGGATTCAGGACTGTTTTTGATTCGTACTGGGGAAGGAACACAAGAAAAAATTGGCCACTAGTTGATATCCAAATTTCCCACTGGAGGGAAAAGAGGCTTTGGGCCGTTATTGCTGATTTTATTCTAACTGGGTGGCTCAGCTGTTTTCAAGCTTCTTGGGTCTTTTCATTTAGTGATTGGGGAGCTACAATATTCCTTGAAGAAGCAGAACTTCAGAACTATTTTAATTCACCTTTCTGTATTACTAGGGTTAGGGCTGTGTGTGCATGGGAGACTATTTTGTCCATGTACTCAGAGAGAGGAGTACAGGGCTAGAATTATATCTATCTGTCCCCTTAAATATTGTTAGTCAAGGGGAAGTAGTTTTCAGATTTAAGTTATAGCTTCAGCTCATTATTTCTTAATGGGGAAAAGAGGGCCCTAAGCTTTCTATCCAGTGCTTGCCCCCACCCACTTCCCCTCAGAGCAGTTCCACGATGATCATTCATAGCAAATAAACCCATTTATCCAAGTCAATAGCAAAACAGAAGTCAGAGAAAGTGTACGTGTGAGAATATATAGCAGATAATATAGAGTGAATGAATTCTCCCTTGGGAGCAATATAACTCAGCTCAACCAAAAGAGAAAGTCCCAGATCTCACCCAAGGGGAAATTCTCTGAAGTCTCCAGTGTAGCAAGCTGGGAATAGGGACATGACTGAAGTAGTACTTGTCAACTTCTTCCCAGAATCTTTCTTCCTTCACACTCCTGAAGAGAGGTTGGAATCAGTAGTCATCTCTTGACAAAAGAAGTCAGAGGAACCCAGGATCTCATTTCTTTCCCATTCTCACTAACTTTGCCTGCCCCTCACACAGGTACCAAGTAATTAGTCTTCACCAATGAGGAGAGAGTTCTGTGCAATTGGCCCTTTGAGTCAAAAGTTACACTACTGATTTAGAGCATCCTTTTCATATGGTTGCTTGATAACTTGCATTTCAGTTTTTGAGAACTCCCTGTTCCTAGCCTTTGACCATTCAATTGAGAAATGCTTCTTATTTTTATATATTGAATAAGTATCCTATATAATAATAATTCTTCCTTTCTAATTTGTTTATGATATGACCTTTTATATTTAGGTCATGTATCTGTTTGGAGAGTATTACAGTATATGATGTGATATGTTGGATCTATGTCTACTTTGTTAAACACTGCTATCTAGTTTTCTTAGCACTTAAAGACAATGAAGGTACATTTACCTCTTTTTACTGATTAAAATTTAAGTATTTCCTCATCATTTAACCTCCTCTAATTGTCCAAATACATTTACCCATTCTCTTGTGTCCTGTGTTTCAAAGAGTCTACCCAGCTCTGTTTGTTTTATCAGCAATGCTTGAAATGCTTGAGAGCACAGGACAGAGTCTTTGGAGATATCCATAGTTAGTAGTTATAATCTGGATGAAGAGCCAGCAAGTGACTGGGAAAGAACAATTAGACAGGTACCAGGAGAACCAGGAGAGAGCAGTGCCCTAAAAACCTAGAGATTAGAGACTATCAAGGAGAAGAGGGTGATTAACATTGTCAGTGGCTTTGGAGAGGCCAAGAAGTATGAGGATTGAGGAAAGGACATTAGATTTGGCAATTAATAGATCATTGCTAACTAGAGAAAACAGTTTTATTTAAAAACTGAGGTTGGGAGCCTGATCGTAGAGAATTATGAAGAGAGTAAGAGGAAAGGAAGTGAAGTCATTGATTGTAAATGACTTTTTTAAAGAATTTCACTATGAGAAAGAGGAAAGACATAGGACAGTAAGCAGCAGGGATGGATGTGTCAAGTGAGGGTTCTTTGACTATGAGGGAGAAAAGAAAACAGTAGACAGGGAAGATTGAAGATTAATGAGAGAGTAAGAGTGATGCCGGGAGAAATAGATTGGAGAAGATAGGAAGAAAAAGATTATTTGTTCATGTAGAGGTTAGCCTGGGCAAGGAGAAGGACCATCTCTTCATGTGACATAAGAGGAAGAAGACAGTAGCAGAAGGTGTCTGAGTGATGTGAGATGAGGAGGAGGGGAAGAGAGAGCTTTTGGCAAATGGGTTCAATTTTTATTTCAATGAAATGTGAGGCAAAGTTCTTAGCAGAATGAGTGAGGGAAAAAGCCACTATGGTGAGTGGAACAGCGATTTGATTAGGTAGGATTGCTTTGCCACAGTGAGTACCTGGCTGAAATTCTGTAACATAAATTTATAGTGAACCCAGTCAGCATGGTTTTATAATTTTTCTCTAGTTTTGTTCAGGAGCATATAAATAGGAATGAAATGACTGGGTGATGAAGTTAATTCAAGGCTTACGTTTGACTGGGCAAGATCTTCAATAGGATAAGGGGGCAAGGAACTTGAGAGAAGAGAATATTATAACCAAACTTGTGCTTCAGATTCATGGTTTCATAGCAACATAGGTATTTCCTACTGTCTAGAAATCAAATTTTGTTTCAGTAAATGTAAATGCAAAAATTGGCACCAAATTAATATCTACCGCCCAGTGCTATAAATTGGATGCAAGCTAGATTATGTAGTATGTGGGAGCATTAGGCCTGGAGTCATGAGGAACTGAGTTCAAATCCCACTTCAGAAACTCCCTATGTAACACAAGAGGCAGGTCACTTAACCTCTATTAGTCTCACTTTTTTCATCTGTAAAATGGGGGTAATAATAGCACCTTCCTTCACAGGATCAAGTGAGAAAACTTTAAGGTGCTATATAAATGCTATCTATTATCAGTGAGTTCAAGACAACTCACAGTGACTTGCAGATCTAGCAAGAATTGGAGGCAGAATTCCAAACCAAACTTTCTGACTTAACGTCCAGTCCTCAATCTATTATGCCACTCTTTTGTAACACTCTCATTCTAGTAGAAGCAATATGGCTTATACAATATGATAAAAAAAAAGATTGTGATCAAAACATAGGAATGATTTAAAGTATGTTGACGGACTCGAAGAGTGAGTGATTGTCTATGCCTGGGAGAGTAGGGAAAGCTTCATGGATTAATGGGTAGATGGATATACATATATGCATATACAACCAGGTAATAAATCATTGACAAGGCCCAAGTCAAATACTACATCTTCCATGAAGGCACTTTCCAAAGGAAGAAATCCAAGCTATCAACAGCCAAATAAAAAAAAATGCTCCAGATCACTTACAGGGAAATGTAAATTAAAGCAGTTCTGAGGTTACATTTCATACCTATAAGACTGGCAAAGATGACAGAAGAGGAAAATGACAAATATTATTGGGCCTAGGGGAAGACAGGAACACTAATGGCCTATTGGTGGAACCATGAAGGAGTCCAGTAATAATCTAGACCCGTGAACAAAAAAGTCACTAAATTACATATCCTTATTCTTTGACTTAGTGGTACTACTGCAAAGAGATTAAAGATAGAAGAAAAAGATGTACATCTGCAAAAATATCTATAACAATTATTTTTGTTGTAGTAAAAACAACTTGGCTACTAAGAGGGTGTCTGCATTTTGAGGAACAGCTGATACAGTTTATGGTATGTGAATATATTAGAATATTATTGTACCATTAAAAGATGAAATACCCAGTTTCAGAAGAAATTGGGCAGACCTGTATGTACTAGTGCAGAGCGAGCTGAGCAGAACTAGAACAACTTATATAAGGATAGCAATCATATAAATAAAGATGGGAGACTGTACAACTCTGAGAAACGCAGCGACAGATTACAGTTCCAGATGAAACATACTGCATACCTCATGTGAGAGAGGCGACAGACCTAAAACGGACATGGCCAGCATGGCAAAATACATACCCACCCACGTGTATTTGTGAAGAAGATTTTATTTTCCTTTGTTTACTTATATATATGCTGCAAAGCAATAGGGGTTAAGTGACTTGCCCAGGGTCACACAGCTAGGACGTGTCAAATGTCTGATGCTGGATTTGAACTCAGGTCTTCCTGATTCCAGAGCCAGTGTTCTGTCCACTATACCAGCTAGCTGCCCCTTCTTTTATTTTGTAATGTTTAATTGAGGGGAGATTTGGGAAGGAGAGAAAATGAATGTTAATTGGAAAAAATACAGTTAAATGCAGAAAAATACAATTTCACTTCTGCTTTACGTGTGTCGTTTGTGTCTTTACTTTCACGCAGGAAAAATTGTCCTTTTTGTTTTTTAGCATCATCACTGACCCTAAATTTAGATAAAAATACTCGTCTAACTGTAATTGTGAGAGGTACTTGGTCTCATTCTCCCCTGTATTTTTAATGTTGTGAGCTTTCATATTCAGGCTGTGTACCCATTTTGGACTTACGGTGATGAACAGTAAAAGATGTTGGTCTGTGCCTGTTTTTAACCGTGCTTTCCAGTTATCTCAGCGTTTCTCTTTCATAAAAGGAAGCCCACCCTAATACTGGTATTCTTGGGTCTGTCAAACACTTTGCTTCTGTTTAGATAGTGTGATACAATCACAGATTTAGAACTTGAAGGAACTTTAGAGATTCCTGACCCCAACTCCCTCTCATTTTAGAGACGAAGAAGAAGACCAGGATGTTAAGTCGTTCGCCCAGGGTCACACAGTCCATCTAAAGTACAGTTTTGACTCAGGTCTTCCTGACTTTAGGCACAATAATTTGTTGTTGTTGTTGCTTATCTAGTCTATTTAACTGGCCTACTTTTGGTTTGTTTTTAACAGTTCCAAATAGTATTGATGACTTTTGCTTTATACCATATTTTGAGGTCTGGCAATGCTAATTTTTTATACTTTTCCCATAATTTTCCTCAATATTCTAAACCTTTTATTCCTACAAATGAATTTTATTATTTTATAAAGTTATATTTAAAATTATAGTTTCATAAAGCATCCCCTCAGTGATGTGATTGGTTTAGCATTCAGTCTTCATATTAATTTGGGTAGTAAGTGTTGTCATATTCACTATACTGAGCTGACCCAACCATGACTAGTGGGTATCTTTCCAATCATGTGTGTCTGAAGATTTGTATAAACCACAGTAAACTGTTTTCTCTATCAAGGACAATGGGACTACCACATTTAGACTTTATTAATTTAGAAAATTAATTAGGAAATTAATAATTACTATAATAACCTCAATAACTACTGACCTAAATGTCTACTTTTTCACTGTTGCAAAATCACTGAGAATTATCTTTATGCTAATTGAGGAGAAAGGCTTGTGCAAACAGCCTTCAACAATGGACACCTTCTTTACCTTTTTACAGCTCCTTTGAAGATGTAGTGAATATAAGCTCCCTTGAGCTTATTGTTGATTAAGGAAAAATATTTGATTTATTAGAAAAAAATCAGCCTAATAGAGGAGAGGGAACACATCTTAACTAGTAACCCTCCAATAAACATTTCTTATTGTTCTCTTGTATCTGTACACCGCTTAGCACCTATTTGTTCTGCCTTAACAAGGAGCAACAAATAGTGTCTGATTAAATGCTTACAATTCAGCATTACTTTAAATACCTTGCTGTGCTAGGTGGATAAAAGTGGATAAGATGTGGGAGTCAGGAAGACGTGAGTTCAAATTCCACCTCAGACATTTACTAGCTATGTGACCCTGGGCAGTTTCCTGCCTCAGTTGTCAATAGCACCTTCCTCTCAAGGTTACTATGAGCTTCAAATGAGATAGTATCTCTAAAGCACTTTACAAACTAAATGCTCTATAAATGCTCACTATTATTATAATAGATTTTATTGTTTTATATGCTATTCTTGTATCAAGGAAAAATAACCAGAAGTTTACTTCTCTAGCAATTTGGATTGATTTACTCTCTTTTAAAAAATATTTGTTTTCTTTTTGTTTGTTTTTTTATATCACCTACATTTCCCACTGTATCTCTTCCTCTCTTCCTACTTCCTCTAGATTATATGTTTCTTCTTGTCTTCAGCATCTTAGACTTAACTAGATTTGGCATACTACCAGAGAGTTTATCTCTCTGCAGACAGGCACATTTCACATGTGAATGACAAGTTTTTTTTCTGTTTTGTGACTAATGAGCAAATATGGATTAATGCCTACAGTAAAAAAATGAACATTTGGGAAATTAACTAATTAAGTACCCAGCAATAGCACCTGCCAGTGCTTGAGCCTACGTCTGTCTTCTTTTGTATCATCCCTGCGGCATATGAATTTTGTTCATGAATATCTGAGTCCATCACAGCAAGGTCCCCTGCTCCAGGGCCCCTGCACAATGTGCATCAGAATTAAAGAAGAAATGAGGACTACTATGGTCAGATCCAACATAGAGATGATTATCCGACATCTGTGAGCTGAACTTAGGTCGTATTTCCTCTCTCGGGAGAAGGGTAACTGGAGGCAGGGATTGATAGCTAACATGCTGGCCCAGTAGACAAGTAGTGTGATATTTTTGAAAGTTGGGGTTAGAGTGAGAGAAGCTTAGGGCTCTAACACTTACTGTCAGCCCAAGGACAAGCAAATTCATTTCTTGGAGTTTCTGCTCCCTTATCTGTGAAATGTAACCATACAGCATACATTTGTGAGCATTTTCATTGTCACTGTTGCTATTTACTGATTTCTGGCGATTCACCAATCCAATTCAATAAGCATTTTTTTCAGAGCTGACTATTGCAAGGTACTATGGGAAGCAGCAGGGATAAAGATATGTCTATTCCAACATGTAAATGAATGTGTGACATGGTTGAGCACTAATATCAAGATAGGCTGCCCATAGGAGCTGGAATCTGAACTGAATCTAAAAGGAAGCTACTTATGTCAAGGGACAGAGGTAAGAAGAAAGCTTGTCTGAGCATAAGGACTGCCTTCACCAAGGCAGAGGCAGGAGATGAAATGTCAGATTCAGAGAATATCAAGGAAGGCAGTTTGCCTGAACAACAGGATGTGTGAAGCAGGTTCATATGAAAGCATCCTGGAAAGGTAGATTGTGGCCAGATTGCACAGGCTTTTAAATGCCAGTCTGAGGAGTTTGTACTTTATCCTGGAGATGAAAAGGAGGCCTCTTCCCTCAGTTCTTAAGTGGGAGTGACCCAATTTACACTTTAAGATTATGTTAGCAAGTGGCTAGAAGGGAGAGGGGAGAGACTAGAAACTGGGACTCCAGTTGGGATGATTTTGCCATAATCTAGGGCTAGGCAAATGGCAATGAGGCCTGAACTAGACTGTGAAGAAAGTGAGATCCATGTGAAAGCTGTGATGAAATCAACAGGGCATGCTATTCGGATGCAGGGGGAGGGTGAACAAGGAGGAAGAAAAAGTTCAGGACAACTATGAGATTAGGTGACATGAAGCATGATGGTATCCTCATCAGAAACAACAAAGTTTGGTGACCAGCAGTTTTGGAGAAGAAGTAGTGAGTTCTGATTAGGATGTGGTGATTTTGAATTATCTATGGGGCATCCAGATGGAGATGTTCAGTAGGGAGAATATCAATTCTGTTGGAGCTCGGGAGAGAGACAAGAGCTGCATGTTTAGATTTGAGAGTCATCTCTATAAATACGATAATTAAACCCGCGGGTCCTGGGAGAAGGAGGTGAGATAGTAAAGAAAGAGACCTTCGCCAGGGCTTTGGGAAATGCCCAGGGTTAAGAGAGCAGGACATAGAAGAGAATCCAGCAAAGAAAATGGAGGAGGAATCGTTGGACGGGTAGGAAAATAAGGAGCAGGGACCTTGTATGGACAATGGACTCCCTTCTGCCTCCCTCCTCCAAACCTACCCATGGTCCAACACTTTCATGGAGAGCAGTTGTGGCTTGGCCCTACAATGTGCCTGAGCAGGGCCAGACTTTGTTTCTCTGTGTACACTGAGAGAAAGAGATAGAAATAGTGAAGAAACCTATATGTGGGGGAGTGGAGATCACTAATGTAATGTGTGAGAGAGAAAGTGAAAAAAAAAAAAGACCAGGATTTGTTAGTGGAGAAGGAGGAAGAGTAAGATATGGACTAGCCATATAAAGTACATGGCAGTGAGAAAGGTAATGAATGACTTTATCTACCTCTTTCTCTTAAAGAAGAATAAGAGATAAATATATTTAAAACAACTAAAAGAAAATGCATTTAATGAATAATTTATCTGTGAAGCCCACTGGAACACATTGTTACTGAGGGAAATTAATTTGAAATTGATGGAGATTGTGTGTGTGTATATGAATCAGAATGTCATTTTTTTAGATGCACCAATGATTGATTTTTTTTCTTACTATAGGGTATGCTGATAGGGTCCTAGACCTCCAAAGCAATGTTTATGCTAACATGCTTATGCTGAGTTAGAGGTGTGAAAAAAATTTACTCAAAAATTATGTTGTAGAAAAAATATTGGTCTAAATTATCTTTTTGAATATAGAAATACTTGAATGTGATAAATATGTATCCAAAAGATCTTGTTTTGATATGGATCCTGTAATTGAATTAGAGAGTGCTATTGATTTCCAGCTCTACTACCAGCTCTTTTAGCTGAGTTGGCATAATCCCAAAGACAACCTTGCAAGCACTAAGTAGATGAAAAGATAGGCCTTGTTTTCTGAGTCTTGGATAGTGATTGATTAAACAGGCAATTGTGGAAGGAAGGAAAGAAGGGAAGATAGATGGAAGGTAGGAAGAAAGGGGGGAGAACAGAAGAAGGAGGGAAGGAAGAGAGAAAAAGGAAGAAAAAAGAAAGGAAGGAAAGAAGGAAGAAAAAGAAGGGAAGGAAAGCATGGAGAAAAGAAAGAATTTTTCCCTAGTTATTGGGATCATTTCTACTCCATTGAGTTCTTTAAGCTGTAGGGATTTGTAATACTCAACTCACTATTTAAGTTCATGAACAGTATTTGGAGTTTTAAATTCAATTCAGCAAATATTTATTAAGTGCTTGTTCTATGCCATATTCTCTGCTTTTTTGGGGGAGATGCAATGATATATATTAAAGATCTGGCCCTCAAGGAACTTATTTTCTACTGGGGGATGTAGCACATACACAAATAAATAAATATAAAAATATATACAAAGTAATGCAAAATAATTTGAAGAGAAAAAGAAAAAGAGTGCATTAACGCCTGCGGGAATCAGGAAAGGCCTCATGTAGGAAGGGACCAGACTTAGGGGTACTTGAGTTTATGAGGAAAGTTTCCTACCATTGTTCCAACCTTGTGAGTAAAGGAACAACAACTAAATATATTTTCTCCCCAAGGACTCTCTTCAGTTAAAAGAATGGAGTGTATTTGAAGGGAAATATAATCTGTTTGTTTCTGATTCATTTATGTACCTCAGAATGTTCTTTTATAAGAACTATTTCAAGAACAACAAGTCTTAGGGACCTTTTCATAAGCGTTTTAAGAGAGATTTTTCTTTGAACTTGGAAGTTGCATTTTGCTGGCACTAAATGAAGCTGGAGTCCAGGAAAAAAAGGGCAATTTGGAGTCTACACAGTTCAAGGGAATCAAAAGATCAAGCCCATTCTTCAATTCAGAAATGAGATGAAGATGAAGAATAGAAATGTTCATTATGTGCAATGGTACTCTGAACCAAATAACCCCTTCTTTCTACCCCTAACCCAGGTAACATTTTCTGTTAAAATTCTTAAATGCCTAAGGTTGAAAAAATGTCTGCAGATTAGTGATATTGTGTGTTTTAATTCCAAGGCTCTTTCTGAAAGGATTCATAGAGGGCAGCAGAGATAGAGCATGAGAAGAGTATAATCTTATACTCTTATAGATTTATGTTCTCTTATACCTGGTAGTCCTCTTCCTAGGAGGTTTATCTAGGTTGTGACTATTAAGGCAGCACAAGAAAGCTATATCTAGAGTCAAGGGGCCTGGGTTCAAATTCTGGCTCTGCTGCTTAGTGGGTGATATTAGTCAAGTTATATAATACTTGTGGGCCTCTGTTTTCTGAGTCTCAGAGATATTGAATGACTTGCCCAAACTCTCACATGGAATTGGTGGCAGAGAATATTTCCCACTGTACCATACTGCTTCCTAATATAAAACATGAACTGGGTTCCTGGACCACTTGGCCAGTGATCCATTGAATAGCCATAAGTCATTGTGTTAATAAACACCTAAACAGAGTGATACAGAGTAAGAGACAGAGCACTGGACATGGAATCAGGAAGATCCAACTCCAGGTTCTACGTCTGTCCCTCACTCCTGTGGGATGATGGCAAGTTGTTTAATCTCTGTATGTCTCTGTTTCTTCTAGAATAAGAATGGTAGTAGAGTTCTTTGGAGTCTCAAATGACATCATATGTATATGTTTTATGAAATGTAAAGCATCACATAAATGTCAGGTTTTTTCCTTAGACCCGCTTTCCTTGGTTTAGGCAACTCCCCATGAGGAAACTCCCTCTATTAGTTAGGATCAACACCTGCTCTGCAGCCTATACTTACATAGTTATTATCACCTATAGTCACATAGTGGGACAAAAGTAATCAATTGAATGAACCTAGGGCCTGGACCAAGGTTGTGTCAGTATAAACAGCATTATTTCAGGGTTAATAGTGATGTCAAAATTGTTGAAAAGTGATTAGGTTTGGAGTGATGGTCTTATCATATGGAGATGACTGTTGGAGCCCCCCTTATTCTATGTTCCAGTTTTGGTAGTCCATAAGTCTATATACAAAAAATGAAAATTAATCTGATAATTTAATAATTCCATAAACATTTCAACAAGCCATCTCTTGAAAGTGCTTTTGATTGGGAATTGAAAGTGAATCAACATTATAAGCGTAGTAAATTTGGTGGTAAAATAGCAATTGAAAATGTATTCTTTGAAATTGAGGGTCACTCAATAGCAATGGGGAAGTGCAAGAGAACTATGTCTATGTTGGCTGCAACATGTAACAAATGAGAAATTGCATGGGAAGAGTGTTGTGAAGAATAACTTTAGATAAATACATGGCTAGAAAAAAAGATGGGCTTACGTAGCAAAAATAAGGGGTAACTGGTGAATATCCCACATGCTTATTGTGATGTTGTTGTTCATTTAGTCATGTCTGACTCTTAGTGACCCCATGGACCATAGCATGGCAGCTCCTTATGTCTTCCACTATCTCTTGAAGTTTGTACAAGCTCATGTTCATTGCTTCCATGACACTATCTATTCATCTCATCCTCTTCCATTTCCTTCTTTTGCCTTCAATCCTTCCCAACATCAGGATCTTTCCCTTTGCATCCTGTTTTCTCATTATGTAAGCCTCAGCTTCAGTATTTGTCCTTCAAATGAGTAGTCTCAATTAATTTAAATATTGACTGATTTGATTGCCTTACTGTCCAAGGAACTCTCAAAAGTCTTCTCTACCATTTAGCTTTCCTTATAATACAACTCTCACAGCTATATATTACAACTGGAAAAAACAGCTTTGACTGTATGGAAACAGTTTTGACTATATGGACCTTTGTCAGCAAGGTGATGTCTCTGTTTTTTAGTATGTAGTCCAAATTTGCCATAGCCTTCTTCCAAAGAAGTATTTCTTCCAAGTATTTCTTAGTTTTATGATTGCATGTATTGACTGCAGTGATCTTTGAGCCCAAGAATATAAAATCTGACACTACTTCCATTTCTCTCCCTCTTTTTACCAGGAAGTGATAGGACCACTTGCCATGATCTTAGTTTTTTGATATTAAAAAATATATATTTTAAGCTTCAAGCTAGCATTTACACTCTCCCCTTTCACCCTTATCAAAAGGCTTGTTTCTTAATTCTTCGCTTCCTGCCATCAGACTGGTATTGTTTACATAACTGATATTGTTGATATTTCTCCCAGCAACCTTACTTCTGACTTTTAAATTATCTAGCTTGGTATTTCACATGATGTACTCTGCATATAAGTTAAATAAATAAGGTGACAACATACAGCCTTGTTATATTCATTTCCCAATCTTAAACCAATCAATTATTCTGTATTGGGTTCCGAATATTGCTTCTTGACCCGCATGCAAGTTTTTCAGGAGACAAGTAAGATGATATGTTATTCCCATCTCCTTGAGGACTTGCCACATTTTGTTGTGATCCACACAAAGCGTTTAGTGTAGTCAATGAAGCAGAAGTATACATTTTTAAGAACTCCCTTGCTTTCTCCAGAATCCAGCATATGTTGGCAATTTGGTCTCTAGTTCTTCTGTCTCTTTGAAAACCACCCTGCTTTTCTGGTAATTCTCAGTTCATATATTGTTGAAGCCTAGTTTGAAGAATCTTAAGCATAACTTTGCTGGAGTGTGAAATGAACACAGTTGTTCAGTAATTTGAACATTCTTTGTCATTACTTTTCTTTAGGATTGAAACATAAACTGATTTTTTTTTCATTTCAGTGGTCATTGTTGAGTTTTCAAAATTTATTGGCATATTGAGTACTGAACTTTAACAGCATTATCTTTTAGGATTTAAATAGCTCAGCTAGAATTCCAACACCTTCACTAGCCTTATTATTAGCAATGCTTCCTAAGGCCCACTTGACTTTATTCACCAGGATGTCTGGCTCTAGAGCAGTAAATGTATGTAATGGGAATGGGAATGTGAAGATCTTCCCTACCCCTTAATAAGCCTAAGGGAATTTGAAGACCTTCCCTGCTTTGAAAACATACTCTGTCTCCTAATAGGCTGAATGTAATAACATGGAGCTTATGGTGAGAGGAGTTTGCTGAAGGGTGGAGCAGAGCCCACAGAAAGGTTGGAGTCAGAGCATGGTTGGGAGGAGAGGACTCTTCTGAGGGAGACAGGCTTGTGAGTAAATATTGGTCTTGGGTTGGTTTGTGGGATGCTGTGGCTGTCTATGCTATTGTGGCTTATTAACTTCTTTGCTACTATGCTGGATTCGACTTTCTGGTTTTGGGATTCAGTTTTCTGGTGTCTGAATAAATTTTTTGCTTCTGTATTCTATATGGGGAGTCGATTCTATTTTGCAATTCAGTGCTATGCAGGTATATTTATAGTGACCATTGGCACTGTAAATATTGCATTGGTGCTATACCGTATGCCATCATGATATTAGGATCTTTCCTGTATAGTTTTTTTTCTGTATATTCTTGCCACCTCTTCTTAATTTCTTCTGCCATTTTGGTCTATTATCATGTCCATTTTTTTTGCATGAAACATTCTCTTGATAGCTCTAATTTTCTTGAAGAGATCTTTTATCTTTCCTATTCTATTGGTTTTTTTTTCCATTTCCTTGCATTGCTCATTTAAGAAAATCTTCTTATCTCTCCTTGCTATTCCCTAGAATTCTGCATTCATTTGGGTATGTGTTTCCCTTTCTGATTTCCCATTTGCTTTCCTTCTTTTCCCAGCTATTTGTAAAGCCTCATCAAGTAGCCATTTTGCTTTCTTGCTCTTCTTTTTCTCTGGTACGATTTTTGTTGCTGCCTCCTGTACAATACTGTGAACCTCTGTCCATAGTTCTTCAGGAACTCTATCTACGAGATCTAATCCTTTAAATCTATTCATAGCTTCCACTTCATATTCATAAGGGATATTTTTTAGGTGCTGGTTGTTATACATACAATGCTAAGAGAACCAGAGGAAGAGCCCTAGTATGTTGAGTGGATTCTTTTGTCAATTTATGAGAGGTCACAGACAAGAATTGCAAAGGATGGGCTGGGCTGGATGATTTTGGAATACCCATATAAATGAGGTTGATCACAGATCCAATAGGATATTGGAGTATTGGACTTACTCCTGATAGCAGAGATGTTGAAGTACTTGTTTCCTGAAAAGAGAGGAAGTCTAATGCCAGAATAGCAGACTGGAGAGGCTCATGCAGGTTCCAGGAAAGCTGTTTTTATGGTATCATTCAAGACACTTTAACAAAACGAAGGGGAAGGCATAAAGAGAGATAAGCTCAAAGTAGAACCCTTTCTCGAAAGGTAAATTGAACTAACTGTTTAGGTCCTTTAGAAAAAAAGTCAACAAAATAGAGGATAAACAGGACTTGGTGAAAGTAATTGACTTGGATTTTCCAAGGGTTGTGATAAGGCTCTTCAGCAGAGAGGCTGTTCAAGGGAGCATAAATTGCTGTGGGGGAAGGGGCCCAAGCCCTTGCAGATGAGAAAGCAGCTATGCTCAACAGTAACAGAATTGCTGCTTTTCCAAGCGAAAGAAGATTTAGTCAGGAGGTTTTTGGGAGAGCATCCTGCCCTTAGGATTGGTTGTCATATCCTCTGGGAGATGAGAAGCCAGGAAGGTGATCACATTGTATGGAAAACTCTCAACTCCTAACTTGAGAAAATCATAGAAAGTTGGGAGAAACTCCAGGAGGAGGAAGTTAAGTGAATGATTGAACAGCTTAGAGGATAGGTACTATCTGTTCCTATGGTCATTTCTCCTTGGATAATGACATTAATTTTGGAACTGAGCAAGAGAGTTAACATTTTCATAAGTATAAGATTTGTTTTGGAGAAGAAGTACTTCTATTTTCTTGAATCAGGAAAATAGCTTGAAAAAGATACAGGAGGACTGCTCCATCTACATGACAGGGCTCTCTATTGGTAAGAGCTGGAACAAAACCCAGACCTATTCCCAGCTAGATCATCAACAGCAGGCAATTACAAAATCTGCTGCAATGAACAGCCAAGGTTATGGCCCCCATATAGTTTAACTTGCATTATGAATATCATGATCATCAGTGTGTTAAGAGGGAATGTAAAGCAGGTTCTGCAAGAGCTGAATGGCTAAGTCCTGGTGCATTTTGAAATTCCTTTGGTACAAAGGCCAATGATAAATTGACTGGTTTGGTTTTTTGGTATGCCCCAACCTTCACATTATCTAGTTGGGTAAGGGTAGAGCCCAACCAAGCACATGGTTTACCAGATGTTCTTTTATAAATCTTGTCTATCCCTGCTAAAGGAAATGGACAGTAACATGACCAGTCTTATATGGAAGAGCACTGGATTTTGACTGTGGACCTGGGTTCAAATTATTGCTCTGCTATCTGTGTGACATTGGACATATCACCTTTCTCAGCTATAAAATTTTTCTCAGTTTTCTCAGCTATAAAATAAGATGACTATGTTGGATGACCTCACAGACCCCCTCCAAACACCAAATCCTTGTTACCCTATGAACTAAGCGAAGATCAGCACGCATTGCTATATAATGATTGAAGTTGCTCTGTTAGGAATCATAATAAGATGGAATCATGGTATCATTGATTTAGAGGTGAAAAGAACCTCAGAGGACATCTAGTCCAATGTCTTGTCTTATAGATGAGGAAACCAAAGCCCAGAAGCATTAACAGATTTGCCTAACCTCCCACAGAACATAAGTAGCAGAGATAGGATTTAAACCCAGTTCTCTGACTCCCAATCCAGAGGTTTTTTTGCCCCATCACTCTGTTGGTAAGATGATGAAACTGACTTTGCCCATTTTGATGCACTCAAATTCATTGGTCTGGCTAGTGGTACTGCTTAGAGCTGGCATTATATAGTGACACTTTGGAATCATGTTATTTGATTACTAACAATCCTATCACATCATAGCTCATACCATTTTCCCCAGTCTTTTTCACACTTACCAATACCCTTTGTGATTTTCCACAGCAGACCACATTTTTAGAGTTTCACAATAAAGTGCAAGGAATTTAAACTTCCCTTTTGCTTATTGTCTTTGTCCATAAAAACATCTTTGTTTCAGTAGAAAAGAATTCCTCTTTAAAAGCTGCCCTAGTGGGGCAGAGTCAAGATGGCGGTGTTGAAACACCAGAACTCCCCAAGCTCCCCCCAGTACCACCTCAAATACCTGTAAAATATGACTCTAAACAACTCCAGAGTCCACAAAAATGATGGAGTAACAAAGCTCCTGCTGAAGGCAGCCTGGCATGCAGTCATTGCAGCTCACTGGAAGCAGAGCCCAGCCCCATGCGGTTTCAGCCCCAGGGTGCCCAGGAGAAACCATGGTGGTTGTAGCGTTCAGGAGAGCAGATTATCAGCAGCTGTGGTGATTTCCAGAATCACCAACCCACAAGAGCCAAGGACAAAGGGAAAAGGTCAATGGAACTTGGCTAAACTTGCAGAAGAGGGTCCAGCCTAACTGCCTCCAGAGCTAGCAGTAGTCTGAAGTGGCAGCCCTGCAGCCACCTCACATGGCTGCTTCAGAAGCTCCCAGCCTGCAGATTGCAGGGGGGCAAGTGATCATTCAAAGGCTAAATGCTCTTGCCTAGAGCTGCCTGGATCAGATCACAGTCTTGGGTGGTGGTCCTGAGGTGCGTTTTCAGTGAGCCAAAGCTGTTGGGGGCTGCAAAAAACAGCAGCCTCCTAATAGCTCCAGCAGCTATGCAAACTCCAGTGATTTGGGCGAGAGCTCTCCTCTCTGAAAGCAGACTTTTACTACTGAGCCCAAAAGCCAAGTAATTGACTGGCAACATGAGCAGACAAAGGAAGCAAAGCAAGCCCAGCAATCCAACTTTACATTCCTTTTTTGGGACAAAAAGGACCAAACCATGGAATGGGAGGAAGACAACACAGTCAGAACTCCAACACCAAAAGCTTCCAAGAAAACTACAAAGTGGATAGAGGCCATAGAGGAGCTCAAAAAAAGGAATTTGAAAACCAAATAAGAGAAGTGGAGGAAAATTTGGGGAGAGAAATGAGAATGAGAATGAGAAAGCAAGAAAATCATGATAAGAGAGTCAACAACCTGACTGAAGAAAATAACATCTTAAAAAATAGACTAACTAAAATGGTAAAGGAGGCCCAAAAAGCCAATGAGGAGAAGAATGCCTTAAAAAGTCGAATTTGCCAGATAGAAAAAGAATCTCAAAAGCACTCTGAAGAGAATAATTCCCTCAGAATTAGAGTGGAGCAAATGGAAGCTAATGACTTTATGAGAAATCAAGATACTATTAAACAGATCCAAACAAATGAAAAAAATAGAAGGCAATGTGAAATATCTCATTGAAAAAAAACATTGACCTGGAAAATAGATCCAGGAGAAATAGTTTAAAAATTATTGGACTACCTGAAAACCATAATCAAAAAAAGAACCTAGAAATTATCCTTCAAGAAATTCTCAAGGAAAATTGTCCAGATATTTTAGAACCAGAGGGCAAAATACAACTTGAAAGAATTCACCAATTACCTCTTGAAAAAGATCCCCAAAAGAAAACTCCTAGGAATGTTATAGCCAGGTTCTGAAGTTCCCAGATCAAGGAGCAAATATTACAAGCTGCCAAGAAGAAACAATTTGAATACTGTGGAAACACAACCAGGATAACTCAGGATCTAGCAGCTTCTACATTAAAGGACTGAAGGGCCTGGTATATGATATTCCAGAGATCAAGGGAGCTAGGATTAAAAAACCAAGAATTACCGACCCAGCAAAACTGAGTATAATGTTTCAGGGGGAAACATGGTCATTCAATGAGGTAGAGGACTTTCGAGCACTCTTGAGGAAAAAAACAGAACTGAACAGAAAATTTGACGTTCAAACACAAGAAGCATGAGAAGATAAACATAGAAAAGGAATAAGAAAACATAAGGAACTTATCAAAGTTGATCTATTTACATGCCAACATGAAAAAATGAGAATTGTAACTTCTGAAACTTTTCTCAGTGTGAGGATAGGTGAAGGGAATATATATATATATATATATATATATATATATATATATATATATATATATATATACATACACATGTCTATATAGGAGGGTATATATGCATATGAATACATATGTGAGTGCCGGTATTTATGTGTATGTAGACAAAGGGCACAGGATCAATTGAATATGAAGGGATGATATTTTAAAAAGTGTAAATAAGAGGTGAGAGAGGAATAGAATGAGAGGAGACAGGGAGAGATAGAATGCAGTTAATCCTCTCATATAGAAGAGGCAAGGGATAACTGTCACAATGGAGGGGAAGAACAGGAAGGCAAAAAGGGAATGGGTCAACCTAACTCTCATTGAATTTGGCTTAGAGAGGAAATGACATACACTATAAATTGGGTATCTTGCCCCACAGGAGAGCAGGGGGGAAGGGCATGAGAGGGGGGATGATGGAGGGGAGGTCAGGTTGGGGGGGAGGATTGTTAGAAGGGCACACTTCTCTAAAGGGACAGGTACAAAGTAGAAAATAGAACAAGTGTAGGGCAGGATAGAAAGGAAGGAAATATAGTCGGTGTTACACAATATGTTCATTGTGGAGATGTGCTGTGTAACTACACATATATGGCCCATATTGAACTACCTGTCTTTCCAGTGGGGATGGGTGACAAAGGAGGAATGGAAAGAATCTAGAATTTAAAGTTCTAAAATTGAATGATAAAAAAAAAAAATATATATATATATATATATATATAATTATTATTATTATTTACATGCAACTGGGAAAGAAG
>CM053581.1:565369811-565383829 GCA_028627135.1 Pseudochirops cupreus
TGCCCTCCAACCAAGCATCAACAATGTATGTATTAATATAATAAAAAATTCTGTAATAGTTGTAAGAATAGAGATAACCTTATTCCATGAGCCTCTGCTTATTAATATTAGGCAGGGAATAAAACAGGGAGATAAGAGCTTACCAAAAGTGTTCATGCCTGGAATGAAGTATATCAAGCTCAGTGTGTTGAAAGGGGAGAGGGATTCCCTCTGGATCAGGAATTCTTGCTCTAGGGTCTGCAGGTCTCCAAGAGGTTCATAATAGACTTCATGGGGTCTATGAACCTACTTGGGAAATAAAATTACATCTTTATTTTCACTAAACTCTAATTGAAATTTAACATTTAATTCAATTATTTTGAAATATTCTGAAAAGGGGTCCATAAGCTTTACTAGACTCAATAGGGTCCATGACATACAAAAAAGTTAAGAACCCTTGCTATAGATGAGAAGACCTTCCAGATATCACCATTTTCAGGTGCAAGTGTGATCAGTGGATTGAACCCTAGAGTATTACATAGCCTCTGAAATCAGTTCCATCATCACTCAAAAGAGTTAAACATAACCAAGTTGGAAAAAAAATGTGGATAAACATTCTGTATGGTTCAGATTTAAAACTCATTTTAAGCTTAAAACTGCACTAGGACTTTTGGGATGCCCTATATGTATTTGTTCCACCAATAAGACCAGAAAATTGGTCTGTTAGTCCATATATCTTTGACAGATACTATGCAGAGAAATTATGGATAGAAACTGTGCCCAGAATCATGCAAAAGAAAGTGAGCTATATTAAATTTGGAAAATTACACAGCAGAATCCTAAACTTCTCTCTGAAATGAAAATTCTTTACTATCAATTCTCATCTGTTGATACTATGTATTATGAATGACAGAATATGACAATCAATAAGAAATAAAAAATTTTGGTCACTCAAAATCCAGTGGAGACAGTATGACAGGTTTAAATACATTGTACATATTGCTAATACAGTGTAAAAGATATCATCAGAGATAGGCTAGTCACATAGAAAGAATGATGAACAGCAAATGAACAGTCTGTTTACTATATTGGTTCTAAGAGAGTGTCAAGAAACTGAGAGAAAGATCCAAATTCTTTCACTGACTATTTCTAAAATATATATTTCTCATCTTGCAGCCCAGTTCCATCATGTTTCTGCCAGGATATGGGTAGCATGCTTTATCATGTCTCCTGGAATCATCATTGGTCATTTCATCAAACAGAATTATTAAAAAAATATTTTTAGAATAGTCTTCTTATGGTATAAATTATTCCAATTGTTTTGCTCACTTTATTCTGTATCAATTCATAAAATCTCCCCAAGTTTCATTAAAACCATCCCTTCCACTTAATAATATTCCATTACACTCATATGTCATACTTTGTTCAGCCGTTTCCATGTGATGGACACTACTTTCACCTCCAATTCTTTGCTCTATAAGAGCTGCTATAAATATTTTTGTACATATGGATGCCTTTCCAATTTCTTTGACCTCTTTTATATACAAGCCTAGTAGTGGTATTTCTTGGTCAAAAGGTATATTCACAGTTTAGTGACTTTTTGAGGCATAATTCCAAATTGCTTTCCAAAATGGCTAGATCAGTTCACAAATTGATAAGTGTAATTTGCAGAGCAAATGTACTTTTTTTCCCACAGCTCCTAACATTTGTCATTTTTTTTGGTGGACCTTGCCAATCTAACGAGCAAGAGGTAGAACTTCACTTTATTTTTAAGAACTTTGTTTAATTTTCATTTCTTCAATTATTAGTATTTTGGAATATTTTTCATGTGGCTATCAATAGTTTGGATTTCTTCCTTTGAAAACTTTCTGTTAATATCATTTGGCCATTTATGAATTGATGAATAGCTCTTGTTCTTATAAATTTGAATAAATTTTTTATATATCCTGAAGATGAGACATTTACCAGAGAAATTTGCTATAAAGATTTTTCCCATATTAACTACTCTCTAAGCAATTGTCTGTGGAAAAGGCATTAGAATTGTTTTGCTTGGTCCAAGACAGCAGTGATATGAGCAGAGGGTGAAAGTTCCAGAGAAATAGGCTTTGTCTACTTGTCGAGAAAATCTTCTGAATAAATAAATCTACCTTGAGAGGTGTTGGAATTCCCTTCTCTGAGAATTTTCAGGCAATGGTGTGTATCTGGTCAGTACATTGTAAGGGCAATTTCTTATTAAGGTTTGGATTGTGATAGATGCCTCTGAGGTACATTGTGAGTAAAAATGTAAAAGTCAATGATACCCAAGATGCTGTTCATGGTACTAAGTGTTAACAGTCTTAAGAATCATGATATTTATCCTTAAATAATATTTTCTATAGTTATGCAAAGTCTGCTTTGCAACAGCTCAATTTCTTGCCTAGACTGGCCTTTTTCTTTTCAGTCTTGAGCCTATATTCATTAAAAAATCATTACTCTTCCACCCAACTCCCAATAGCTCTGAAACAGAATTGATTCCATAGACACCTCCAGATGTTTAACCAACACCTTTAACTAAGTGCATAGGGACCTAAGCCGTCATTGAGACTTCCATGGCAGGATTCAGAGAAATACAGCTGGTAAGGAGGAGATGATAAAGGAAAAGTAACCAATCAAGTCAGTTGAAATATTCATGTAATAAAAAGAAAAGCTATGGAATAGGTTAGTGTGCCATCTCTTCTCCTAATAGGACTTTAAACAAGTGTACCAATTGAAGGACTCTACCTCTTGAGGATGAATTGGACAGTGATGATCCTGGAGTTGTGCCTTGTTGTTTGTAATGCCATGCACGAGCAGCTTTCCAGAAGAATGCTGCTGTGAAAAACTTTTAAGATTCTGGTTACACAGTATAGTGAACACTCTATATATTCCATAACAAATCAAAGCAAAACATTCACAGTAAATGAAAGTACAGCATTCACAATGTTACAACTTATCACAGAAAATCAAAATATAGCATTCACAACAACTTATCACAGAAAATGGCCCCATAGTTTTCACCCCAGTGGTCACAAAGTTTTCAACAAAGAACAATCATTTAGTAACTCAAGCATTCAATCATCCTTAAGGAGCTTTGCCTCCTCAGGAAACAAAAGTACAATAGTCAAAGTTCTGTACTCACGAGGCACACTAAGTTAACTCAGTCACTTATTCAGTCATCAATCACTAAGTACAATCGTTTAGTCAATCAATCATTCAATCATCCTTCATCATTCATTATTCAATCATCAGAAAATACTCAGACCCTCCACCTCTAGGTCACTAGTAAATTTACACTTTCTCAGTCAGTCCATGGTATCCATGTAAAGTCTTCTTTCAGCTTGACTTGGGGTAGTCTCTCAGATTCCCTGGATTCCCTTCCATGGTCCCAGCTCCTACCTGTATTCACCAAATTGTCACCTGGGTTCAAAGACAGACAGCTTCCAGGTCCTTGTCCAGCTCTCTGTGCAGTTTCTCCTCCACATTGGAGCTCACAGTGTCCAGTCCATCTCAAATCCTTCACGGTCTCTGTTCTTGGGAAGACAAGGCTTAACAAAGCCACAAACAGGTTCATGAAAAGTACCAGCATCACAGTCATGCTTCCTCAGTCTTCAGCAGCTCTGGCTGGTCCTTAGAAATCCTCAACAGCCTCAGCAGCTCCTGCTGGCCCTGCAACTCAGCAGAAATTTCATCTGGTTCCCAGAATCAAAATCACTCCATCCAGGTTTTCAAAATCAAAATCAATCTCTCCAGCCTGGGGGGAGAGGGCTTTCCTCTTCAGTCTCCCCTGCTCTTCTTCAGCCTTTCTGGTGGCAACAGCTTCTGCTTTCATGGAGCTTTCTTCAAGAAGATCTGTCTGACTGAACAGGGGCTTCTCCTTATATACACACAGGATTAGCTCCTTCCTGTTTCAGCCAATCCCCTTCCTGTTTCAGCCAATCCTTTCCTGTTATGTCAGCAACAGGGGTTCATACCCTTTGTTTCTTCAACAGAGGCTTGATTAATTAATTAATGGATAAGTAAGGGATCAAATTACATTACCATCACAATGTAATGGTAATGTAACTTGAATTTGAAGCTCCCTTTGTATAAGCAAAGGTAACAGGTACTTAGCACTTAGTAATTAATCAAGCCTCTGTTAAAGAAACAGAAGGTATGAATCCCTGTTGCTGACATAACAGGAAGGGGCTGGCTGAAACAGGAAGCAGCTGATGCCATCTGTATATAAGGAAAATCCCAGAGGGGGAGAGTCAGATTTTCTTGGATCAAGCTCTGTGGAGGCAGAAGCCGCTGCTGCCAGAAAGGCTGAAGAAGAGCCAGGGAGGCTGAAGAGGAAATTCTTCCCCTTTTCCCCCCAAGGCGAGAGAGAATGATTTTGATTTTGAAAACCCAGATGGAGTGATTTTGATTCTGGGAACCAGCTGAAACTTCCACTGAGTCTCAGGGCCAGCCAGAGCTGCTTAGAATTTCCAAGGGCCAGTCAGAGCTGAGCTGGAGCTGCTGAGGCTGTTGAGGATTTCCAAGGGCTAGCCAGGGTTGCTGAAGATTGAGGAAGCATGACTGTGATGCTGTCAGATGAATTTAAGTGCTAGGAAATACTGTCTATGAGCCAGACTACTTAATTTAGCAATAATATGGCTATAATTAATTAAGGCAAGACATTGTGGTCTAGTGGATAGAGAGCTGGCTTTAGAGTAATAAAAATCTGGGTTTAAATCCCACCTCTGACATATACTGACTGGGCAACTCTGGATAGATCACCTAATGTCTCAGGGTCCCATGCAGCTCTTTAAGACAAGTTGCAGAACATTTGCTGATCTGCATTGATAGAGGGAGTTTCCTCACCAGTAATTTCTTATGCCAGTTAAATCACAGGCTTGGAACAATGACAAAAAACATTTAATTAGTCATCTTTATGTCTGATTTAGAATTCTAGCTGAGGTAACTGAAGACAGCAGCAGCTAAGGTGATACAGAATGTTAAGAGTAGAATAGGGACTAGAGCCCAATTTCTTAATTCTTCGGACTGGTAGTCTTGCCATTCAAGCTCACTGATTCCCTTGAACCTATACCCCTCTTCCCATTTTGATTGTTCAGGCCAGCTAGTCCAACCTGCACAATCACATCCCATTTGGTCCATAGCATACCAGCCTAGTAAAAAAAAAATCTATTAGGAAATTATCTGGGAGTCATCTATTGGTATGCGTTAGGAGATTCTCGGGCTTTGCAAAAGGAAAGCAACCACATAGATACTCTGAGCTGTGTTTGTGCTTGCTCATACCATGCTTTCTTGTGTTGTCTTCTCTGGTGCTGCCAGCTGGTTTACACTCAGTTTTATGTGCCTGGAATGATATCACTGTTTCAGCCTTCCTGGCAAGAATCCACAATCACCAATATGAAATTGCTTCTACTGCAGAATTTCTAACTCATCAAGAAAGAAAGCGGTCCCTCCCCCCTCCATTTGACCTCTACTTCAATTCCCTAATTTGCCAAAAACTAAATCCTTCTCTAGAGGTTTTTGCTAAAGAACAGCTGATTAATTAGTGGCGTCACAAAGGCTAAGCAGTGACAGGAAGCTTTTCCCACATAGTTCAATAGCACTGATTTCCATATCTACCATAGTAGCCTCTTCTACCTCTTCTGTTCAAGCATCACTCTCACCCTCTTGTGCCATCCCTGATGACATTCAAGCCTCATCCTTAGTGATGGTTTCAGACAAGTTAATGCCTTTGTCATTATTCACTGTGTTGATTGTTAATTTTCCCTAAAGGAACATTTGGGGTGAAATTAACTGACTTCAGCCAAAAGAGAGATTGCAACAAAAATATCCTTCCTTCTCCACTTTCAATACATTGTCAAATTCCATTGAGTCTTCCTTTATGATATCTTTGGCACTGTGTCTTCATTTCAACATTTCTAACTACTACACTGTCACATGCAACTTTTTTTTAGTTTGATAATTATTTAACAATCACTTAATAATTACATGTAAAAACAATTAACAGTTAAAAAAAATTTGAGTTCCAGATTCTGTCTCTTCATCCATCCATTCCTTCCCCCTATCAATGAGAAACCAAGCAATTTGATATAGGTTATACATGTGCAGTCATGCAAAACATATTTCCGTGTTAGTCATGTTATGAAAGAAAATACAGACCAAAAAAAAAAACAAGAAAAAAGAAAATAAAGTAAAAGTATGCTTGCATCTGCATTTAGGCTTTATCAGTTGTTTTTTTTTTTTTCTGGAGATGGGTAACATTTTTTGTCATAAGTCTTTTAGAGTTGTCTTAGATACATGGTACCTTTTGACTATCCTACTAATATATCTTCTAGCCTCTAGTCTAATTCACCTTTTTCCCCAAAAGAATAGACCTGATCACATCACTTCATTTCTCAAAAAAACAGAATTTACTTGATATTTTCCCACTACTGTCTCTTTGTTCACGTCATTCCTTATACATTGAGTCCCGCCCCCCCCCCCCCATATTTCTCTATGTGTTTAAAACCTACCGATCCTTTAACACTCAGATCAAAAGCTGCCTTTTCTAAGGAGCCTTCCTTGATTTCTCAGATAGAAGTAATTCTTTTCCCATATGGGCTTTCATAGCAGCTTCTTTGTAGTTCTTCTTCACTCAGAAACTATTTTGCTTTATGATTATTTCCATTCATGTCTTGTCTTCCCTAGACCCTGAACTCCTTTAATGTCACAATTTCCTAGAGAGAACATGACTTCTTTACCTGCCTGATCGACCCAGCACTAAGCATAATACTATGTACCAGCTAGGGGTTTGTTTAATTTGAATTTGTAGTGCTTGCTTCTGAAAGAACTTTGATATTTGCATGTGATTTTAGATTGAAACAAATCACTCCAAGATGGGAGTCTTCCTTTAGGCATCTTAACATTTCCAAGTTATGAACATTTGGGCTACTCCACATGTTATTTGCTCTTGAATAATAAGTAGACAATACTGATGATAATTGTAACTGTCATGACACCATGTAGTCATAGACCTAGAGCTGGAAGGAATTTTGGAGGTCATCTTGGACTTATTTCACATATGAGAAAACTTTGGCCCAGAGAGGGAAAGAGATTTGTCTGTGGTGAGATAGTTTTTTTTTTAAATTCTATTTAGAATTTGTCAAATTCTTTGTATATATTACCTTTTTGATCCGTATATCAACCATGTTATGGAGATGCTATTATAATCCTCATTTAAGAGGTGAGGAAACAGACTCAGGGAGTTTAAATTACTTGCTCAGTGTCACAGAGGTAGCAAGTGTCTGAGGTAAGAGCTGGTAACCAATTTCTCCTGGCCCTTTAAAGAATTTGACAATTAATATATTTTGATGAAGTACCTACTGAATGTCTCCTCCAGGGTTTGCTCTGGGAGATATTGTGGTGTAGCCCATGACCCCTGACCACAAGGAGTTTGAAGTTTCACTTATCACTGGGGAAATGAAACTGGTAAAACTATGGGGGTAAATGGGTGCAGAACTAGGTGTGGTATTCTCTTTACTTGAAGGAAGGTGACTTAGAATCTCCCAGAAGTGGCAAATTACCATATCACAGCCTTGGTTGGGCCTTGAAGTCTAGTTCCAAAACATTAAGCACCCACTACGTTCCAGTATTGTGCAGTGGGCAAAGACAACAATGGAAAAGTCTCTGCCCTATTACCTATTGAAGTTTTTTAAAGCAAAATGAATTCAACACGTTAGTTAGAAAGTTATCCTCTTTATCTGTCTTCCTCTGAACTTTCTGTTCACTTCTGTGCATGAGAAAAAGTTTCATTGGTACTCTTTTTTTCTTGCATCATTATTATTTTTTCTCCTTTCCTCCTCCCCTCCCTCAAAATCTTCCTTTATAACAAACACATATAGTCAAGTAAAACAAGTCTATAATTGGTATGTATGAAAATGTATTTCTCTTTCTGCATTTCTCTCTTTCATCATTGGTTTTCTGGGAATGTGCTGAGTTATTGCATTGATTGGATTCTTTAGTCTTCCAAGGCTGTTTTTCTTTGCAATGTTGATGTCCTTCCTGGTTCTGCTTACTTCACTCTGCATTGGTTCACATAAATCTCTTCCAATTTCTCTGAATCTGACCCTTTAGTGATTTTTTTTTACAGTGCTATAATATTTCATCACACATTCCACAGCAAAATTTGTTCATCTGTTTCCCAATTGACTGACACTCCTTTTATTTTTATTTCTGTACTAAAGTAAAAAATGCTTCTGTGAATATCTTTGTACTTATGTATTTTTTAATCTTCTTTCTTTGATCTCCTTAGGAAATAGACCTAGCAGTGATATCACTAAGTCAAAAGGTATACAGTTTTATTTTAAATAATTAAGTAATTTTAGCATTTTTTTTTATATTTTGAGTTCTAAATTCTCCCTCTAGACTCTTCCCCAAACATAGAGAAGGCAGGTGAGATGATATCAATTATACATATGAAGTCATGTAAAACATATTTCTATATTAGCCATGTTGGTAAAAAAAAAAAAGCATGAGAAATAAAGTGAAAGAAAATATGCTTTAGTCTGCTCTCAGAGTTTGTCAATTTTCCTTGTGAAAGTAGATAGTATTTTCCATCATGAGTCCTTTAGAATTGTCATGGATCATTGTATTGATCATCATTACAATATTGCTGTTACTGTGTACAATATTTTCTTGCTTCTGCTCCCTAACTTCATAGGTCTTCACACATTTTTCTGAAACCATCCCTCTCATCACTTCTTAAAGCACAATAGGATTCCATCACAACCATATGCCACAACTTGTTCAGCCATCTACCAGTTGATGGACATCCCCTCAATTTCCAATTCTCTGACACTTCAAACAAAACTTCTGTAAATATTTTTGTACAAATAGATTCTTTTCCCTTTTATTCAATTTCTTTAGGATACAGACCTAGTAATGGTATTGCTGGGTCAAAGGATATGCACAGTTTTATAGCCCTTTGGGCATAGTTATAATTTATTCTCCAGAATGGTTAGACCAGTTCACAACTCCACTAACAGTGCAATAGTGTACCTATTTTTCCACATCCCCTCCAGCATTTATAATTTTCTTTATCTGTCATATAAAACAATCTGATAGAAATGAAGTAGTGTATAAGAGTTGTTTTAATTTGCATTTCTCTAGTTAATAGTGATATAGAGCATTTTTCAAGTAACTCTTGATAGCTTTGATTTCTTTTTCTGAAAACTGTTGGTTCAGGTACTTTGATCATTTGTCAATTGAGGAATGATTCTTATCTTTATGATTTGGTCTGTTCCCTATATACTTGAAACATGAGGCCTTTATCAGAGAAACACGCTAAAAATTTTTTTTTCCACTTTCCTGCTTTTCTTCTAATTTTGGCTTCGTTAGTTTTATTTGTGCAAAAAATTTATTGTAATCAGGATTATCTATTTTACTTCCCTTGATCCTCTCTACCTCTTTATTGTCATAAGCTCCACCCTTATCCATAAATCTGATAGGTATATTTTCCCCTTATCCCTTAAATTGCTTGTGATATAATCTTTTATGTGTAAATCATGTATCCATTTTATCCCAATATTGATATATTTATGTGAAGTGTTGGTCTGTATCTAATTTCTACCAAATTGCTTTTAACTTTCCTAGCAATTTTTGTTAAATGTCAAGTTCTTGCCCCCAAAGCTTAGATCTTTGGGTTTATTAAACACTAGATCACTGTGGTCATTTATTAGCGTATTGTGTACCTGATATAGTTCACTGATCCACTGTTCTGTTTCTTAGCCATCACCAGGTCATTTTCATGATCACTGCTTTGTTGTACAGTTTGAAATCTGGTGCTAGTAGGCCATCTGTCTTTACGTATTTTTTTTCCCATATATTCCTTTGGTATTCTTGATCTTTTGTTCTTCCAAATGAATTTGTTAACATTTTTCTAGATCTATAAAACAATTCCTTGATAGTTTGATTGGCATTACACTGAATAAATTAACTTAGGTAGAATCATCATTTGTATTATATTGTCTTGGCCTACCCATGGGCAATTAACATTTCTCCAACCGTTTTGATCATTATTTGGGTAAAAAGTATTTTGTAATTATGTTCATATAGTTCCTGGGTATCTTGGCAGGCAAATTCCCAAGTATTTTTTTTTTATTGTCTACAGTTATTTTAAGTGGAATTTCTCTTTCTATCTCCTCCTTCTGGGCTTTGTTGGTAGTATATAAAAGTGCTGATGATTTATGTGGGTTTATTTTATATCCTACAGTGTCACTAAAGTTGTTAATTGTTTCAGCTAGTTTTTTAATTGATTCTCTAGGCTTCTGAAAGTTTATCACTATACCTTCTGCAAAAAGTAAAAGTTTTATTTCATCATTGCCTATTTTTTTCATTAAATTCCCTTTTCTTGTATTATCACCATAGCTAGCATTTTTTAATATAATATTGAATAATAGTGGTAATAATGGACATCTTTGCTCCACCCCAATCATATTGGGAAGGCTTCAAGTTTATCCTTGTTACAAATAATGTTTACTCTTAGTTTTAGATAGATCCTACTTAATCATTTAAAGAAATGCTCCATTTATTTCTATGCTTTCTAATGCTTTTAATAAGAATGAGTGTTGGGGCAGCTAGGTGGTGCAGTGATTAGAGTACTGGTCTTGGAGTTAGGAGGGCCTGAGTTCAAATCCAGCCTCAGACACTTAACACTTACTAGCCATGTGACCTTGGGCAAGTCACTTAACTGTAACTTCCTGCCTTCCCCCCTCCAAAAAAGAAAAAAAAAGAATGAGTGTTGCATTTTGTCAAAAGTTCTTTCTGTGAGAAAATCACATGTATTACTTTGGCTGCATTCTACAAATTTTGGTAAGTTGTCTCATTATTGTTGTTATCTTTCATGAAAATACTGATTGTTTCTATGATCTCTTCTTTGACCCATTCATTCTTAAGGATTGGGTTATTTGGTTTCCATTAATTTTAATTTGTGCTTCCATAGTGTTTGATTGAATGTAATTTTATTGCATTGTGGTCCAAAAGGAGTACCTCTGATGTTTCTGGTTTTTTGCATTTGTTTGTGAGGTTTTTATACCCTAATCCATGGTCATTTTTTTGTGATGGTGCCATATATAGTTAGGAAAAAGTATACTCCTTTTTATTCCATTCAGTTTTCTCTAAAGATCTATCATATCCAGTTTTTCTAAAATTCTCTTTACCTACTTAAATTCTTTCTCATTTATTTTATGGTTAGATTTGTGTGTCTCTGAGATGAGAAAATTGAGGTTCCCCTACTAGTATAAATGTATTGTGTATTTCCTCCTTTTACTTATTTAACTTTTAAGAATTTGATTGCTGTATCATTTGGTGTATGTATGGTAAGTGTTAATATTACTTCATTCTCTATGGTAACTTTTAGCAAAATGCAGTTTCCTTGATTATCTCTTTTAGTTAGATCTGTTTTTGCTTTTGCTTTGTCTGAGATCATGATTGCCACCTCCTGCCTTTTTCACTTTAGCCAAAGAATAATAACAAATTTTGTTCTACCTTCTTATTTTAACTATGTTTTTGTTTTTTTGTTTTACGGGTGTTTACTGTAAACAACATTGTTGGATTCTTGTTTCTAATTCATTCTGGTATCCTTTTCCATTTTATGGGTAAGTTCACCCCATTCACATTCACAGCTATGATTACTAACCGTATTTTCCTTCATTACATTTTCTTCTATTTATCCTGCTCTCTCTCTCTCTCTCTCAACCTATCCTTCCTTAAAAGTCTGTTTTGCTTTTGACCACTGCCTTCCTTAATTTACCTTCCCTTCTAATACTTTCTCTTTCTTTTTATCCTTTTCATATTCTATTTCCCTACTGGGTAAGGTAGATTTTTCTACCCAACTGAGTGCAGTTAAAGGTGAGGTTCAAGTGTTGCCAGTCCCTCCCTCCACTACAAAACATCATTTTTATGCTTCTGTTTCATGTGAAATCATTTTCCCCATTCTTTCCTTTACCACTTCTTCCTGTGTATACCTCTTTATCATATCTCCATTTTTTGAGATCATCCCAACACAATCAACACACACCTATGCCCTCTGTCTATGTAGATTCCTTCTAACCGTCATAATAATGATAAATTCTTAGGAGTTACATGTATCATCTTCCCATATAGGAATGTAAACAATCTAAACTTGTTGAGTCCCATATGATTTCTCTTAATGTTTACCTTTTTATGCTTTTCTTAAGTCTTCTATTTGACAGTCATATTTTCTATTCAGTTCTAGTCTTTTCATCTGAGAGTCTTGAAAGCTCTATATTTCATTAAATGTCTATTTTTTTACCCTGAAGGATTACACTTAGTTTTGCTGGGTAGGTTATTCTTGGTTTTAACTCTAGTTCTTTTGGCTTCTTGAATATCATGTTCCAAGTTCTCTGTAGTTGTTAATTCTTGTGTGATCCTGATTGTGACTTCATGGTTTTTGAACTTTTTTTTCTGACTGCTTGAATTTTCTTTTTGATCTGGAAGTTCTGTAATTTGGCTATACTGTTCCTGGGAGTTTTCAGTTTGGGATCTCTTTCAGAAGGGGATCAATGAATTCTTTCAATTTCCATTTTGCCCTCTGGTTCTAAGATATCTCAACAGTTTTCCTTTATAATTTCTTGAACAATGATGTATAGGCTCTTTTTTAATCCTTCCTTTCAGGTAGTCCTATAATTCTTAAATTATCTTTCCTCAATCTGTTTTACATGTCAGTGTATGTTTTCTTTTTTTTTTATACTTTTGACTTTGCTTAATTGTTTCTTGATGTCTCTGGGAGTCATTAACTTTCACTTGCACAATTCTAATTTTTGAGGAATTATTTTCTTCAATGAGTTTTTGTACTTCTTTTACCATTTGGCAGATTCTGTTTTCTTCAGTATTTTTGTGCCTCTTTTTACCAAGACATTAATTATATCTTTGGATATTCATAGATTTATGTGTTCATATGGACTATTTGCTTATCTGATAGGTGTGAGTAGGATCTTTAATACTGGAATAGAAGATAATGACCAGCTTTTTACTGTACTCACAACTGATTGAGGAAATGCAGTTTTACAATAAAATGAGAGATTTACATGAGATGTAAGATGAAGATTTCATGATGAAGAAGATTAATAGTTTGTATTCTAAAATAGGTTGTTGAAAGACTCTGAAAGATCAATTTCTTAGGAGATTTTTTTAAAGTAAAAGTTTTATAATTTTTTTTCTTTTTGCATTACAAACATTTAGAGATACTCCCTATTCCACAAAAGATATCTTATAACAAAGAAAAAGCAATTAAGTGAAATTAACAATATAGTGACCTCATCATGTGGCATACAGTATGGCATAGCTGTAGCACCCCTCCCCACTTTTTTATCAAAGAATAATTAATTAACAGAAATTTATTTTCTCTCCATATCACTTCCCTTCTCATTAGAAAAACAGGGAATAGGAAAACAAATTCTTTGTAATAAAAATGAAGAGTGAAGCAAAATAAATTTATATGTGTATATACACATTTATACACACATCACACACACACACACACACAAACACACACACACACACACACACACACACACACACACACACACACACACCTGTGCTACCCTAAATCTATCACCTCTTTGTCAAGAGGTGGATAGTCATGTTTCACCATTGCATCATAGATATCCATATGTTTTTTTAAATTATTTATTTTCTTATTTACATCATTCATTTCCACAAGATTTTGAGTTACAAATTTTCTCCCCATCTTTCCCCTACCCAATACCTCAAAACAGCCATACCACTGTATAACCCATCCCCCAATTTGCTCTCTCCTACATCCTCCCCCTCACCCCTCTGACTTTCCAATAGGACAGGATGGATCTCCCTACCACAGTGCCTGTGTATCTTAATTCTCAGTTGGATGTAGTTAATAATAATAATTATTTATATATATATATATATATATATATATATATATATATATACATATATATTTGATTATAGAACTTTAAATTCTAGATTCTTTCCCTTCCTCCCTTGTCACC
>CM053581.1:565384329-565412862 GCA_028627135.1 Pseudochirops cupreus
TTAAAATTTTTTTACAGTCATATTTTATGGGTATTTGATGTGGCTATGTGAGAGCTGCAGTACCTTGCTGCTCCTACGCCACCATCTTGGTTCCCTAGATATCCATATGTTGATCATAATTCTTAGAGCCTTCAAAATTTTTTGTCTTAATGAAGTTGCTGTTATTGCATAAATTATTTTCCTGGTTCTGCTTTTGTCAGTTTAAGAAAGTCTTCAGAATTGTTTTCTTAGTAATAATGATGTTAGAGTATAAATAGTACTCTTGATTCTGCTCTCTTCACTCTATATCAGTTCATTTAACTCTTTCCAATTTCTTCATTTCTGTAATGCATTAGTATTTAATCACATTCATATACAGAAACTTGTTCAGCCATTCCTCAATTAATGAGCATCCCTTTTTAAAAAATAATTAATTTATTTTAGTCTTCAACATTCAGTTCCACAAGATTTTCCATAAGTTCCAAATTTTCTCCTCATCTCTCCCCTCCCCTCACCCCAAGATGGCATGCATTCTGATTATCCCTTCCCCCAGTCTGCCCTCCCCTCCATCATATTCCTCTCTCACCCAGGTCCAACAGTTTTCCCACCAGCCTTCTGTGCTGTCTTTGGTGTTTGTGGGCAGAAAAGTGTGGATACTGTCACAGCTGCCAGTGATTCAATCCCATAAGACCTACTCAGGCCCTGTCTATGCCAGTGTGACCCATACTGGACTTTGCTGCACTCCCAGCCTGGTGTGATAGACCTTTCCTGTTGACCTTCCAGGCCATTCTGGACTGGACATTTGCTTCACTCTGTCATTTCATGGGTTCTACGGCTTTAAAATTTGTTTAGAGTCATTTTTATAGGTATTTGGAGGGGGTTGGGGTAGAGCTCAAGCAAGTCCCTGCTTCTGTTCTACCATCTTGGCTCCACCCCCGCAGCATCCCTTTAGTTTAAAGTTTTTTGTCACCCCAAAAGAGCTACTATAATTTTTTTTGTACAAATAATACCCTTTCTGATTTCTTTGATTTTGGAGACTGGGAAAGTGGTATAACTTGGTCAAAGGGCATGGTCTTTTTAGTAACTTCTTGTGTATGATTCCAAATTGATTAGCTTCTGATAAGCCTGCTCTGGTTCAAGAGAAGTTTCACCTGAAGGCAGCAGAATGGAACATTTGACTTCTCAAGGACTCTTCCAGGGATATCATTTTATGAAATAAATATCATGGAAAAAGTTCATGTTATGGGACTCTAGGGAGCCATGGGAGTTACTTAAGAGAGTAAATTCAGGAAAGAAAATTTGTATGAAGGGGTAAATATCCAAAAGAATATAGGATTGGGTATGGTGGAACAGGTGCATAATTGTAGGAATGAATGAATGAAAAAAAGTATTTATTTATAAGTACTTACTATGTGCAATGCAATCATCTAAGTGCCAGGAATACAAATGAAAAAGTAAGACAGTGAGTGCCCTCAAGGAACTCACATTCTAATGGGAAAAAATACATAAAGGAGAGTTCAACTGCAATGCACATGGCAAGTTGCATAAGAGGACTACAGAAAGGCAAGTGGTAATCTGTTTTCTTTAGTGACATTGCCATTGATAGAACTAGATCCATTTCTGATGTGGAACCTTTTGACAATGCCAAGAATTTTGTTGGCAACACCTTTCTTTTCTGGCTTTTCCAGAAACTGTGGCAACTGAGGAGTAAAGGTCTATAGGACCTGCCTGCAAAGACAGTTGCTCTATTGCATCTCCACAAGTGTTGTTACCCTGGATGGTGGTGGGGGCTCAGTTGGAAGCAGGTGGCAAGTATGAGAAGGCTCCAATTCCCAAAGCTTTTGGCTTGACAGTTTGACAGTGTTTTGTTCGCAGTTAATGTTGGTGTTACTGGGGATAGTGAACCATATTTCCTCTGGATGATGTCTGAGGGAAGCAGCAAGACTAGTGGTCTAAACTAAGAAGATATGGCTGTGTGAGTAAATCCAAGAGAGGGGGCAGCATGGTAGAGAACATTTGTGTGGAGAGTAGTGGAGGCAGAAACAAAAACATCATTATCATCAGAGTATACTGTAGACCCCAAGACAGAGGACCTAAACAAGGAATTTAAGAATTAGATAAAAAAGACATTAAAAAAAAGATATAGGACAGTGTGGACCCCAGTTTTCCAGACATCTCTTAGAACTCTCTGTCTTCAGAAACAAAGTAACTAAACATGTCTTAGTTTGCCTTAATGATAGGTTTTTTCTTTTGAAAAATAGAAGATCCAATAAAAAAAATTTATTGTGATTCTGAGTCTCACTGAAAAAGGAGAACTTGTTGATGGTATATAAGAGATGGCAGTATTGCTATGGAAATGACAAGGTCTTGGAATTTCATGATAAATAGCTGGTAGTTGTTTTTCCTTCATTTTTGAAGAGAACCATTGACATCAGTGGGTGACATCTTGACTCATGTGTGAATTGGATTTAAGTGAGGCAGAGTTGCACAAACTTACTGTCAGCCTCACTCTATCTTTCTGAGCCATAAAAGTCAAAATGACTGACAGTGGCCTGAAATACAATGGAGGACCTTGGTGTCTTTGATATCTGACCAAGCACTAAATGCTCCACATTGTCTGTTTCAGGTGCCTTCACAACCATTGAAACAAATTGTTTTCATCTGCCCATTCTGCCAGAAGTCTTGTTGATCACCCTCAAACTGGTTTAACCCATCTGCCATGGTGGGATATATGGGATGTTCAGGGAAGAGTAGCCCTTCTGGTATGAGGGCTTGCCAAGCCTTTTCCAGGGCTGCTTATTCACCTTTAATGTTAAACTTTTCACCTAACTCTGATCTATGGCAACAAAAAGCGATAGCTTGCACGGCAGCCACACCCTTGATAATAACAATAATTGTTAGCACTTATATAAGGCTTTTAAAGTTTAAAATTTTCTTCACAAATATATTGGTGCTATTTTTATCCCCATTTTACAGATGGGGAAACTGAGGTAGTTGGTTTAACTGACTTGCTCAGGATCACACAGCTAGTAAATGTCTGAGAGTGGATTTGAACTCAGGTCTTCATGATTTCAGGTCCAGAGCTCTTTCTCCACATTATCTAGAAGGGGAGGAAAGATAGAAACAATTTTATATACCCTCTATATTTTGTAAGAGTTGATTTCAAAGAGTTAAGAGAGAGAATATATTAGATACCAGGGACTAAAATTCTACAGGGGGTAGTCATAGTTTAGGACAGATGAGAACTTCTAAAGTGTAAAATGTTAAAGCCAGAAAGCAAATAATCTCAAAGAGAAGGGAAAAGGGGAAATTATCTATATGTACAAACAGGGAAACTCATTGGCCAACTTGGATTTCAAAGTCATGGGCAGAAAATGGAAGTAAGAACAGGTTACAGAGGAAAAATATGAAAGTGCACAGAGGGTCCTTTAAAAATATTGTCAGGAATGTAGTAAATTAACATTCATTTGTTAAGTACCTACTATGGGCCTGGCAGTATGCTAGGTGCCAAAGATACAAGCCAAAACATAGAATCAAATAATGAGTGTTGTCAAAGAGTTTTTATTCTACTGCTTGCAAACTCAAATAATCTGAAGGTGACAAGGGAAGATTAAAGATGAGAAAAACCTTTTTAAAATTACGTTGAGGTAAAGGAAGAACAAAGGGGATGTTAGCATCTCCACTTTAGGTAGATAGGATGACGATAATAGATAGTGGGAGGTAGAATGTCATTTGTAAGAAATAGCAGAAAGAAGACTTTGGATGAACCAGAATGCATGTGAAGTGAGATAATGTAGAATAAGGTTGGACAAATAGGTTGGAACCAAGTGGTGAAGGGCTTCAAATTCCCAACAAGGGAATTGGACTTGATCATAGATGTAATAGGAAACCCCTGGAATTCATTAAGCAATGAAATAATATAGTGAGATATATATGCAAAGAAAGTCACTTTGGTATCACATCACACCTATCAGATTGGCTAACATGACAAAACAGGAAAATGATAAATGTTGGAAAAGATGTGGGAAAGTTGAAACACTAATTCATTGTTGGTGGAGTTGTGAACTGATCCAACAATTCTGGAGAGCAATTTGGAATTATGCCCAAAGGGCTATAAAAACATGCATACCCTTCAACCCAGCAATACCAATGCTAGGAATGTATCCCAAAGAAATCATAAAAATGGGAAAAGGACTCACACATACAAAAATATTTATAGCAGCTCTCTTTGTGGTGTCCAAGAACTGGAAATTGAGGGGATTCCCAATTGATGGGGCCCATCAATTGGGGAATGGTCAAACAAGTTGTGGTATATAATGTAATGAAATACTGCTATGCTATAAGAAATGATGAACAAGCAGACCTCAGAAAAATCTGGAAAGATTTATATGAACTGATGCTGAGTGAAGTGAGCAGAAGCAGGAGAACATGGTATATAGTAACAGCCACAGTCTGCAATGACTGATTTTGATAGACAGCCCTTCTCATTGATAAAAGGACTTAAAACATTTCCAAAGGATTCATGATGGAAAATGCCATCTGCGTCCAAAGAAAGAACTACGGAGTCTGAATGCAGAGTGAAGTAGACTATTTTCTTTTGTTTGTTTTGTTTTTTCTTCCTCATGGTTTCTTTCATTCGTTACAATTCTATATAACATGAGTAACGTGAAAATAATAAGAATGCATATGTAAAGTCTGTATCAGATTGCAGGCTGTGTTGGGGAAGGAGGGTGGAGGGAGAGGGAAAAATTGAAAACTTATGGAAGTAAATTTGCAAACTAAATAAATAAAATTTTAAAAAAGAAAAGACAAAAAGAAAATCACTTTGACAGCTCTAGGGAAGACAGATTTGAGAGACAAGAGGCTTAAAGAAGGGAGTATAGTGAGGAGATGATTGCAGAGATGATGAGGACCTAACCTGGGGGAATGACTGCAAGAGTTGAGAAAAGGGGATAGAAATCAGAGAGGTCATGAAGGCAGAATTAACAAGACTTGGTGCTTGGAGGATTGGATATGGGTGACAAGAGTGGGTGAAGAGTTGAGGATGGTTCTGAGGTTACAAGACAAGACTGGAAGCATTGTGTCATCATTAACAGTCATAGGAAAGTTTGGGAAAGGGCTGCATTTGGGGGCATAGTGTATAGATTGCCGGGCCTGGATTCAGGAAGACTCAACTTTCTGAGTTCAAATCTGGCTGCAGACACTTATTAGCTATGTTGCTCTAGGCCAGTCACTTGACCCTGTTTGCCTCAATTCTTTATCTGTAAAATGTTCTGTAGAAGGAAAAGGCAAACCACTCTAGCATGTTTTTCCAGAAAACTCTGAGTAGGATCACAAAGTGTTGGACACAACTGGATCGACTGAACAACAACAAAAATATTGAAGAAATAGACTTTTTTTTAATTGAGCAGTATGGAATCATTGAAAGAACTGTCAATTTCCCAAATTTAATATAGCCCGGTCTCTTCCTTCTAAGTTTTGACCCAAATTCATTGTCCATCTCTAGGGTCTAATGTATAACGGTAAAGGTAAGCATTCTTCAAATCTAAAAGTGCTATGTAATTGTCTATTGGTGTCCCTGTTTTAGAGGCACTAAAGTCTAGTAGATAAAGAGTTGGTCAGGAGGGTCTGGGTTCAAGTTCTGCTTGAACTCAGTATTGAAGCCAATATTGGCTTGTGATCCTGGGCAAGTTACTCACCCTCAAAATGCCATAAGCAACTCTCTAAGATTACAATTTGCAGCCAAATTGCTCATCTGTATGAGTGAAGGGAGTTTCCATATTGGAAGTCTCCTGCAACAATTCAATCAGAAGTCTGGACCAAAAGAAAGGATATTGTTATCATTATTAATGCGATGGACTGCCCAGTTGCAGATCATAGTCTGAAGAATAAGTGTTTTTCATATACTCTGGTTTTTTTCTCCACGGTTGGTCAAAATCATGTCAGAGTGGATGATTGCAGACCTGAGAGCCCACCTGGCCAAAATGACTTTCTGGTTCCTCATCCATACATTTATTTTCCATTCCAGAAGGCCACCCTTCTCCCCCCGCCCATCTGGTTCTTATGAACTGCCATCTTAATGTGAACTTCGGCTGGTAAATGCGAGTGTATTGGCCAGCCCAGCCATGCCCAGTACTTTCATGTAATATGCTGTGTCCTTTTAAGCCATTTAATATTTAAATTTAATTTTCATTTCAGTGCTTCCATGTCATGCATCTGATGGCTGTCCTTTACAAAGTATGTACTATTTTTATGTCAGGATATATAAGTTATTTTCCTAGGTGGTCAAATTGTGAGAGAATCTGGAAAAAATATAAGTATAATATATATTTATTTAAATGACTATTTATAGTACTAACTCCCTAGGAATTCATAGTTAGAAATCAATACTCCATTGCAACTGTATCACTGTTGTGGTCAGGTGTTCTATTTTTCCTTGGTGCTTTGGAGAAAGAGAACATTTTAAACTTTGAGTCAGGAGACACCTGTGTTTGGATCCCACCTCTGATGCTTTGTTGTCATGCAACAGTGGGAAATTCATTCTCTGAGCCTCAGTTTCCTCATCTGTCAAACAGGAATAATAAGACCTGAAGACTTGTATCCCAGTCTGGAACACATTTCCAAATGTGTTTTTGCAAATCTCAATTATTATTACTTTGAGCTATTTTAAAAACAAACCTATTCAAATAAATGCTTGTGTCTAAGCCATTTTAGGCAAATCTTTCCTATTAACAAATGGAGGGAAGATTTGTTACCTGATGGAACACCATGAGAATTGGGACATATTCTCTCTGTCACTTGAATGGAAACATTAGAGTTCACCTTCTCTGTTTCTTCTCCTACACTCTTCATAAAAGGCATAAAAAATAATGGTATATTTTATTTAGAACTAATCAATTAATTAACGAGCCCTTATTAAGCCCCTGCTGTGTGCCAGGCACTTCTAGGTGCCAGGGACACAAAGACAATAATGAAACAGTACCTGATCTCAAGGAACTCGTAAGTTTCTACCTATTAATGATATTGTTGATGAGACTCTGCCACTAAAGTCGTCTGATGCCTCAGAGGTGGAGAGGACCCTCAGCTCCATATTAACACTGGGGGATTCCCATAAGATTATTCCAAGCTAGAATGGCTTCAGTTATGGGTCCTTTCTTGACTAAGGGCCAGCATAGGTTGGTTCATAAAGACTCATCACAAGTTTAGATGCAATGATAAGTTGGGTGGCTATGGCAACTCCCAAAGATCTTTCACTCAGTTGTAGAAGTGTAGGTTTTGTTTTAGTTTTACTGATGCCCTTTGTTTTTAATACCTAAATCATTTTCTCTTAACATCTCTTACCAAGAAACAAAGCAACTGGTGAACCTTCATTGTAACAAAGAAAACCACTTAGGCAAAACCCGAAGACCCAGTTACATTGTAGAGAGCATCTACCACATCTATTTCCCTTGTACCCCACCTCTCTCCTCAACATCAGTTTTCCAGTACCAAGACATCTGCTGCCTATTCATGTTTTCAGTTATGTGATTGTAGTTGGAGGGACAAGAGCTCTGGGCTCATGTGGACCAGATACATATCTTAAAGCAACCTGACCTCTTAAAGAGAGGAGATCAAGCTCTTCTCGGATTCTCAAATACATTACACTCCCATCTCAGAGTAAAACTGTGAGGAAAATCTTTTCAAATTTAGGAATGGCTCAGGTAAAGAGTTTCTACAAAAAGGGATTAGCAAGGTCCTTTCTAAGATACTCTTAGGGTGTTATGTGGATTTGTTAGTTTGAAAAGATGTTTCTGACTTCCATCCAAAGAGGAAGAAAAAACATCATGGCTAGTGTCAGAGCATAGTCACTGTCTGCTCTAGGTGACCCTAGGCTAGAGGCTGCTGACTCAGGTTTTGCCAGGGATCACCTGGGGAGATTTGAGATTTTGGTTTCTGGGTTCACCCCTAATTTATGGAGTGAACATTGTTGAGTTACTTTACCTCTCATTTTCTCATAGGAATAAGGGCACTTATATTTTACCTCACTAAAGTGGATGTAAGAATTAATTTGATTAAGTAGAAACTAAAAAAAAAACTCCAACAACACTGTATACTTCTTTGGGGTAAGTGCTGAGAGCCATTTCTGGTCATTATTGTTATGATTATTATTATCTTTCATCAGGGGATCAACCGAGCAGGGTTCAGATAGGCCTGTCACCAGGTTGACCACAGTGCGGTGAACTTTTTGAACCAGTGTCTTCTCAAAGACTCTCCCAAGTTGTAAAAGGATTTCAATATGCATGAATGCAAGAAGTGCTTATACCAAATGAAGCCATGAATTGTTATTGTAGTACAAGTACTATATAAACGTTTGTTATTGCTCTACAGAAATCAAGGTCAAGGGGGGTGAAAATGGTTTGTTATGTATAGTGAAGGGGGTGGTGCTTAAACAATCACTTAAGGGAATGTGTTGTATTAGTGAGAAATCCAGGAGTATCTGGAAAGAAAATTGCATGTGAAACATTTGAAGTAGAAAAAAATCCAGCGTTTCCCATATAAAGGTGTGTAAGAAGTGTTGGTTTAGTTATACTGTCCTCCCCTTTTATGGGCAAAAAGAACCATAATAATGGTGTTACGCCTAAAGAAAGACGACCTAAAATTCAGGATGTGGAGGTGGAGTGGGGAAGGGAGTGAGGAACAGAACAGCAATATACAAATGCATGACTGCTTTGCCAGGAAACATAAATGTGAAGAATGAAACAATAATGACCCATTTCTGAAGCCTCATTTTGGGGATGTGCTTTAGACCAAGGATTATTAAATACTCACAAATTCCTGACATATCAATGGATAGCTTATTCATTATTTGTAGAAGATGCCTATATTCCTTATTCATCTTTGGTCATATTACTTATCTATTCCAAACTCTTCCTTGGTTCCCAGTTGCTTACTGTGTAAGGTTCAAAATATGCAAGGGCTTGCTATCGAGGTCCTCTATAATCTGGTACCACCTTCATATGTACGTATATATACATATACGTATATACATATGGATACATATACATATGTATGTATGGATACACACACACACACACACATCTTGTGTGCTATACACAAACTAGATTATCCATGGTATTATGTACATGCACCAAGGTTTCTGCCTTCACTCATGCTCTTATTGTTCCTTTTTCCTGATACCTTATTAAAGACCTTAAAGATCTATTCTTGTCTTTGTCTAAGTTCTTAAATGCCCTTAAATTCCAGCTCAAAAGGTGTCTCCTTCATGAAGCTTTCCTTTGTTTCCTACCCTATGTAGGTCTCTTCCCTCGGACCTCACAGAACAGTTTGCTTACACCTTTCCAATATATGTATCATATTGTATTTTGCTTATTTGTGTATTTGTCAGACCCCTCTAGTAATCAGTCTATAAATTCCATGAGAGCAGAGCTGAGCCCCAGCTAGGTAGAACAGTGAATAGATTGTTGGACCTAGAATAAGAAAACCTAGTTATAGAGATTTGAAATGTGTGACTTAAAATCCTTTTATAATGAATCTATTGGAGAGCAGAACTAAAGATTCATCTACTTAGTAGGGCTTACCATGTCTTTTCAGGCTCAAACCTTATGTGATTATGTTGTTTGTAGGGACATGATTTGACTCATTCTGTATCCTAATCTGGACAAAGACAAAAGACATTGTGATAGGCTCTACCCTGGTTTTATGTTCTATTCCAGGAATGTTACTTTCATTAAAACTGCAGTGGTAACTCTGGCCTTGAGCATAGATAGGATAGGTAGCCACCTACAGAATGTGCTTTGAGGTGCTGGGTAAGTTCCTTCTGTGCCAAAATGTCTCTTTCCCTCTCCCACCTATATCCAGTGTGTGACAATCTAAAACTCCATGAGAGATTCAAGTCGTTTATGTTCAGGCCTGGGGTCCTGTGGAATCTCCTGTTAAAATGCAAATCTCCTAGGAGTGTAACACAGTCAGCCAGTATTAGTCATTAGTGGTTCAGCTTGAGTTAGTTTCTCAGATGTCTTTGCAGCTAAGGAGCAGGGTCCTTTGGGACTGTGATATGGGCCAAATAACAAGAATGCAATGGAAATCACATTGAAATAGAAATACCCGGGGAGTCCAGTCCTGCCAGGTTCACTGTCTGTGCTCCCAGGGAAGTCACGTCACCTCTCTAAGACTTAGTGCCTGTTTCTGCAAAGGGATTGTGTTGGATCAGACAGGTTCTAATGTTCTCTGACTCTTTAGTCCTGTGAAATCCAATCAATTCATCGTGCTCACGAAGGATTTGGGGAAGGTAGGTGATGCAGTGGACAGAGTGCTGGGCTTAGAGTCAGAATGACTCATCTTTCTGGTTCAAATCTGGTCTCAGACACTTCCTAGCTGTATGACCCTGGACAAGTCAATTAACACTGTTTGCCTCGGTTTCCTCACTTGTAAAATGAGCTGGAGAAGGAAATGGCATAACCACTCCAATATCTTTGCCAAGAAAACCCCAAATGGGGTCATGAAAGGTCAGACATAACTGAAAAAATAACTGTACAACAACAACAACGTTAAGTTTTGACCAGGCTCAGACCACCGTGTTATCTGTTCAGCTACGCTTCCTCAACACGTCCATGCTCTTCGTTGGTCCTCACCTGGTATGATCTCAAGGGTCTTCACTATCTTGGTTGTCTTTTTCTGGGGACCTTGTAGAGTATTAATGTCCCATTTGACTGCCTCCTTCCTTCCCTCCTTTTTAGTCAACTGCATCTATCTTGTTTTTCATGTTCTGGGCTTTCTTCTTCCTTTTCACTCAGAGGTGTGTCATCTTCTGGTGGGTATTACTTGCCATCAGGCTGGAGCAGGACTCTCACTCTTAGCTGTAGTTTTCTTGGTGAACAAAATCTGACATTCATCTCTCCACCAAATCAGCAGCCAAGCAGGGCCTGTTTCTGTAGCTGACATATTTCTTTAATCTTCTTTGCCTATAAATTAGGGCATGACTCAGACCACACATTCAGTTAAAAAACAAAAAGATGTCTGCCCATTTTCAGTATCAGCCATAGGACTTGGCCTCTCTCTTCAGCTCCTTATATATCCTTTTAGCCATCTCCAGGACATTCCCACGTGGACCTCCCTCTAACATCTTCACTGACAGTGTATCTCAATTCAAGATTAGAATCTTTGGCCCTAACCTTGCTCCTCCTCTTCAAAAGCAGTTTCAATCAATGGTGCCAGCCTTCACCTGGCCTATGTGTACTCAGGCTCTGGGTGTTATCTTTCTTTCTTTTTTTTTGCTTTTTGGAGGGCAATTGGGGTTAAGTGACTTGCCCAAAGTCACATGGCTAGGAAGTTCTGGGTGTTATCTTGACCTTTTCCCTTCTCTCACATTTCATATCTAATCTCAATTCTCCATCCACACTGTGCCTCCTATTCATCTTCCCTCCTCCCAGCTTTAACTCACTCTACCACCATCCCAACAGTTCATTTCAGTGGTTATTGATTAAACACCTACTATGTGTAAGGCACTGTAGTAGGCTCTGGAAATAAACAGGCAAAATTATAATACTCATTATAATAATGAGGAGCAGTATGGTGAAGGGGCTTGAAGCTGGCCTTGGCATCAAGATGACAGGGGTTCACATCCCTCTTCTGATATACTAATTGTGTGACTGTGGGCATGTCTCTTCATTTCTCATTGTGTCTTGCAGGTCTCTAGGAATATTAATTGCAGAGCAGGTGCTGATCTCCATTAATAGACGAAGGTCCCAAGGGGTGCTCTCTAGCCCAGTGAAATTGCAAGTCCTATCAGAAAAACAGATACTAATAGGTCATGTTTATACAGTGCTTTAAGATTAGTCTAGTACTTTAACATATATTGTTTCTTTTGGTCTCCCAGAGCCTGCATTCCTACCCCTTGGACTGTTGCACTAGCCTTCTAATAGTTCATCTTCTGTGTTCTGCACTTTCCAATCCATCCTAATGGATGCCAAGCTAATTTTTATGCATGAGTCAGGTCAGGTCACATGTCTGCTCAGAATTCCTCAGTGATTCTTTATTGACAGTCAGGTAAAGTATGAATGATTTTGCTTAGAACTCAAGATTTTCCAAAATCTTCCCAGAATTGTCAGCCTGCTCCCCTCCTCCTGCTATGTGATTCAGCCAAACTAGGCTAGTCACCCTTTCCCATAGCTCTTGCATTTGCCCATCCACCATTTCTTTGCTCATGATGTTGCCATTATCTGGAATACTCAGACCCTGTCTGTTGGGTTTCTAACCTTTAAAACTTAATTCAGATGCCACCTCCTCCAGGAAGCCTCTGTTCCAACTAGTAGGTAAGGACCTCTGCCTCTCGATATAGATCTCATATTGCATATCTTTGGAATCTCCATCATGTACTTTTCCTGCAACCTTTTTGTTGTGCAGTTATTTGTGTTTGTCTCATATACCCCTTCAGAGCTTTAGGAGTGTGCCTATTATATGCCAGACACTGAACTGGGGTCTGTGGACAAAAATTCAAAAGTGAGACACAAATTTCAAGGAGTTTACATTCTCCTTGACCTTCTTTGTACTTAGCTGTGCTCTGAACACAGTGGGTGCTTAATAAAACCCACTGGTTCAACTGGTTGTAGTGGAAAAGGTTTAAGATCAGAGGACCTGGATTCAAATCCCAGTTTTGCTACTGAGTAGTTATGCAGCCATAGGCAAGTTAAATAACCTCTCAGTCTCAGTTTCCTCATCTGAAACTTGTAGTTAAGGCTACTTACAATACAATACATGCAATACTTAAAATACAACATGAGCTGTCATGAGGAATGCACTGTGTAAACCTCAATGGCCCCAATAACTTCAAGTTATTCTTACATACAAATCATTTTTGTACAAAAACATTCATTGTGACAAAAGTGCTTTGTTTTCCAAGTTTGGATTTCCTTAAATCCTTTCCAAGTCATTTGCTTGCCTTTCTTTGCTGGTTACACACTGGAATGCTGGCTACAATGATGTCTCTCCTATAATCCCTTAAGCCTTTCCTGATCAGTGCATGGCATGGTTCTTTTCCTCTGGTAAGTGTTCCATTCCATTCCATTCCATTTTGTTCATTCCACAGATTAGATATTTACACTCAGGCTTAATTATTGGCTACATTTCTATTTTGAATTGCATTTACTATCTCCTGGCTCCTTTACTGTTATGGTCCCGTCTTTCTTTGTCTTGAGTGGCATTGTGTCTCATAATTGGCTTTCACTTGGAGGGCAATCTGCAAATTTGGAGATTCATTTTCAATATGTAAACTCTCAATGCACACAGGTTGCTGTTATGCTCCACTTAAATCCTGGAGGGGAGAGGGGGAGGAGAGAAGAAAGTCTGTGTGTGCCATCTACTCCGAATCCATTTGCAACCCTTTGTCTCTTTCTTAAGGCAGTTTTCTAAACGTGTGCCTGGTGTGTGCGAAGTTTGTAAAGGCGGTAAAATTAGAAGTACATAATTATGAATATGATGAAAAAAGGTTTTGACAACTTTTTGTTGCATTTAATTCTAGTTACACTCTGTTCATTCAGAATAATAAGCATAATGTTACTTATTATGCAAATGAGGTGGTGAGGCAGATGTTTTCATACTGGTGCATTCACTGGGGATTAATACATACATATGCTGAGCAGGAGAAGCTGGGCAAGCAACACAGGTTAGCAACAGTGCAGGATGATGGCTCTTCAGCTGTCATGAAAACTCATGATGAAGTAAGGAATCTTATCAAGATCCCTTCAGTTAACAAGGACCTTCTCCAGAAATGCATGTCAGCTTTCTGAAGCTTTGCTGATTATAGATGGATCCAAAGGGAGGAGGCGGCAGAATCACAGAATTTCATAGCTTTCAGGGATTGTAGTGTCCATTAAGTCAAACCCTAGCCTCAAAAGATTGCCATGTAAAAAACAAACACAAAAAAGATTTCCATATACAGTATAACCAACAAGTGGCCATCTGGTTTTTGCTCAAAGAATCTCCAAAGAAGAGCCCATTGTCTTCAAAGACAACACCTTTTTGATAGTTCTAATTGTTAGGAAATTTTTCTTTAAGATAAAGGTCTAAGGATTTGGTTGTCAAGTTCAAAGGCTGGCAACTCTTTTTACATGGTTCCATAATCCTCCTTCACTTGCCATGTCTCCCAAACAATGACAAGCCAGAGACACATGAAAACCTGTGAGCCACAAGCTGCTGACGTAGCAGCCACCTCTCTTATTAGCCCCTTGTTTTATACCACAGACATATGTAGTCAACTCACTTGAAAAACACTGTATAGGAGATAGCAGATGAGCAGAGCCTAAAGTCATCTGTCTTACCTATTTCACAGTCAGGTGCTACCTGGTCTTTGCTAAAGAAAACAATAATTGTTTTCCCATTAGAAGACTGAAACATAATAGGGTTGGGAGGTGGCTATTGAGAGCTATTCTCACTATTTGTAGCATGGAAGGAGAATTCCTAAATATTGTGAAAATTGCTGATGAAGAGAGGGACTGATTGAGCTGGTATTTCTTTTAGAGTATTTGAGAGTTTGAGGTAATATAAAGGGCACCTATAAGTGATTCAGTAGCTGCAGAGACTAGTAGTACCAATGCAATATTTACAGTACCCACGATCACAATAAAGACCGTGACTATAAGTATCGCATGACATTTGATCACAAAATATACCAAACTCTCCAGAAAGAGGATAGAACTGAATCATTTATTTAGACACCAGAAAACTGAATCCCAAAACCAGTAAGCCAATTCCATCATAGTACCAAAGATATTCAGAACTCCTCCTACCACAGGTTCCATATGACTACATTCAGCCTATTAGGGGACAGAGTTTATCTTTACAGCAGGGAAGCTTCCTGTGGGCTCTGCTGTACCCTTTAGCAAATTCTCTCCATTACAGGCTCCATGTGATTACAATCAGCTTATTAGGGGGCAGAGTTTACTTTCAAAGCAGGGGAGGTCTTCAAACTCTCCCCTAGGTCTATTAAGGGGTAGGGAAGATCTTTAAATTCCCATTCCCATTACATTCGACCCCAAGATCTTTCATGTTCCCTACATGGCAAAAATACCTTAACAATAAATGAGAGTTTAGGGATAATTGGTGCAAAAACTGGTGTCAACAGAACTTTGCAATGATATAACAGGGATAATAGAAAAACTTTGCACATAAAACAATAACTTAGGGTGGGGGCTTGGGCACAAGCATCCCATCCTTCCCCCCTCGAATGAATGGGGCTCAAAATCTTGGGGTAAGGGACAAAGGTCTTTTCTCCAAAGCTACTTCAAGCTGATTGGACATAGAGCTGTCCCTGCCCCAAGAGGTCCCATTCAAGAGTTCAATTCTTTTGCTGTCATCCAGAGCTTGGTCAATGTCAGGTCCAGGAGGTCCCATTTAAAAGGTCAGTTCTTTAGCTGTCATCTGGAACTTGGTCAATGCCAGGTCCAGAAGTGGCACATCACAGTCATGGACAGGGGATGACATCTGGCTTAAGCAATCAGGCATCTACAGGTGGAGCGTACCAAACCTGTAGAAAACAAATCTCATAAACAAGTTTAACAGACAAAAAGCCAAAAAAAGACAAATATAGGGTCAGCTGTGCTTCTAGAGTCCATGGATTCACTATCATAACCTCATTCACGGGAGAATATGACACTATCCTCCTCATTTTATTCCAGTGGCTTGTTACAATTCCACAAGTTCAAGACATTGACCATTTCCACCTATCCCAGCACTTTCTTTAATCTGAGTCCCCCTGAAGATGTGACAAACTTGGATATAATGATTCAAGAGCATCTGTAGGAGCAGTTCACACTTCTCTGTTCCATCTAACATCAAGTCCATCTTCTTGAAACATTTTGTATAGTTCATTAGTTGGAATACCATCAATTTTTCTAAAATCAACCCCTGCTCTCAACAGAGCAGTAAACAATTTTTTCTTGGCAATCTATTCTGAATTTGAATCCACTGGCTATTTACTCTTCTCTCTTGAGGAAATTTATCATTTTCCCATTCTCCTAAGTCACTTAGCTGTGAAATCTTATCCAGCACTTCTGACAGAGGGTGTCCTATTTCACCAATTAGTAGAGTTAGAAGTAGGAGCTTATAGCAGGAGGAGCTGTCTTCACCATGATATTTCTATGAGGAACTGCTAAGGGGATATCATGATACCTATCTGCATCTCCAACCATGATAGCAGTTTTCATTACTTCATGTTTCAACTTTCTCATGCAGTCTCTGAGTACCAGGGTCTGTCTACACTGGGCCACATAGAATCAGTGGGATACATTCTATTGCATCCATCAGCAGCTAAAGTTAACAGATTGGTCATGTTGTTACTTCCTGCCAAATGGAAGTCTCTAAAAGCTTGCTGGACAAAAGGATTCTGGCAAATACTTATAAATATCAAGCAGTCCACTGAATCTATCACTACCTCAGCAGCTCCTTTATCACTGATTCTTACCATTTAAGACACTAAGGATTCACCCATCCTTTGGATGAATCTGCTCAAAATATCAGTAATCTCCTGTTGAGTGAAATCCTCAAGTATCTCTTTAAACACTGCTTGCCCTCCCACTCTCCTGCCTTCTTCTCAGTATGGGGTGAGTTACTGCCTCTGTAAAAGCTTCACCATGAAACAATGTATCATTCAGTAATATTGTATCACTCTCTTGGCAGTCATTGTCATAGCAATTAGGCTCAGACTCTACCGAAGCTGTATGGACTTTCCTCCTGTTACTTTTTTCCTTCTTTTTCTGAGCCAAATTTACAACAGCTCCCTCTTCTTCCAAGACTCAGCTTGCTCTTCTAAGGGAGGTCTCGAATTCTGGCACATAGCCAACTCTCATAACAGCTTGTCTCTGCTTTTACATGCAATATGGTAGCCTGTCAGCAAAACCCAGCCTCTTCTACTCACTGCCTCCATCTCTCTCCCAGGTTTTATTGGTATTCTTTGCAAACATGTTTCTGAATTGTAGCCGCCGTTCCCAGTTTTCACAGAGCCCTGCACTTTTAGACCACTCTCTTGCTAGGGAGGCATAAGGCAAATCCTCCCATCCTGGGACAGCCATTTCTTCTTCTAAATCCCTTCTGCCTCCAACTAGAGGGCTGATATTTTGCAATCCCATTCTCGTAGCCAAAAGTAGCATCAATGCAATATTTACAGCGCCCACGATCACAATAAAGACTGACTATAAGTACCTCATGACGTTTGATCACAAAATATACCAAACTCTCCAGAAAGAGGATAGAACTGAATCATTTATTTAGACACCAGAAAACTGAATCCCAAAACCAGTAAGCCAATTCCATCATAGTACCAAAGATATTCAGAAGCCATAATAACGCTGAGAGCCACAGCATCCTACAGCCTTCCCACAAACCAATACAAGCTCAATATTTACTTACAAACCTCTCTCTCTCTTGCCTCAATATCCTCTCTATCCCACTGTCTCTCTTGGCTCTGTCCAGCTTCCTGTGGGCTCTGCTTCAGTAAACTCCTCCCATTACAGGTTCCATGTGACTACATTCAGCCTATTAGGGGGCAGAGTTTATCTTCACAGCAGGGAAGCTTCCTGTGGGCTCTGCTGCACCCTTCCACAAATTCCCTCCATCACAGGCTCCATGTGATTCCATTCAGCTTATTAGAGGTCAGAGTTTACTTTCAAAGCAGGGGAGGTCTTCAAACTCCCCTGTAGGTCTATTAAGGGGCAGGGAAGATCTTCAAGTTCCCGTTCTCATTACAGGGGTATAGCAGCAGTAGAAAATATGTTGAGAGATAAATGCTGAGAAAGGACAGCAAGTGTGACATGATCCAGCTGTGCCCACTGGTGGCTGTTCATATGATTATTTAAATAATTAGCTTATTTGTTGTTCAGTCACGTCTGACTCTGTGTGACTCCATTTGGAATTTTCTTGGCAGAAATACAGGAGTGGTTTGCCATTTCCTTCTCCAGGTCATTTTATAGGCAAGGAAACTGAGGCAAACAGGGCTAAGTGATTTGCTCAGGTCACACAGCTAGGAAGTGTCTGAGGATTTGAACTCAGAAGGAAGAATCTTCCTGACTCCAGGCCCAGTGCTCTGTGCACGAGGGTGCCACTCTGCCACCCAGCACTCACACAGTATATAATAATAACTAGTATTCGTCTTGCACTTCAAGATTTGCAGAGTGCTTTACCTACATTGTCTTATTTGATCCTCATACACTGAGAGGTAAGTGCTCCTATTATTATTCCCATTTTACAGTTGAGGAGACTGAGCCAGATAGAGGTTAGGTGATTTGTCCAGAGTCACACAGCTAGTAAGTATCTCAGACAAGATTCAAACTTAGGTCTTCAGGACTCCAAATCCAACAAACTACATACTCACTGTATCACTTATTGCCACCCTGATGGCGTTGGTATATATTCAGTTCAGGTCCTTTACTGTACAGTTGAGGAAGCCGAAGGCCCAAAAAAGGGGGTTAAGTGACTTGCCCAAATTGCACAGATAATAAATGGAAGAGTCGGGATTTTAACTCAGGTCCTTGGACCACCCCCAATCCAACTTTCCTTTCTAGTGCTTTTTTCAGATCTACCTTTGTGTCTCTATCATGTGTGCTCATATAATTTATTACCGTTCTTGCTTAATGTGCTGGAGGATCCATGAACGTCATTGACAGGTTGGTCTCAGTGGTCTCTTCCAGCTGCAAATCCTCCAAGTATGTAATGGGGAGTTTGAGATGATAAAGCTGTATAGTCAGGTCCAGCCTATTGCTGCTTATCTGAGTTATTCCAGCTGAGATTGCTCCTGTTTCTTCTTCCTAGGGCAGGATGCTTGATCTAATAGACATACATGATAACTAGGGAAAAAATAAGTAAATAATAAAACCTTATTGATTTGAATTTTACTTATTTAATTGTATAATATTTGGGGGCAACGATGAAGTCTGTGCATTATCAATAAAAAAGATTTTCCTAACAAATTAATAGCATAAAATGCAGGGAAATATTTAAATTATTAAAAACAATAAATTGTTTTTAGGCATGTAAGTATTTTTGAAAACATTTATGTACAAATATTTGATATTCTGAACACAGATCATTCATTTCTGTTTATTAAAACAGGTTCCCTAAGGACATCTATAAAACAGCTCTTTGTAAGCATGTGTCCCTGAATATATGCATCTTTAATATTTCAGTGAATCTGTGATCTTATCCAGGTGGGTATTCCCTCATTGGTACAGATCATAGTCCATTCACGCCCTATCAGTTTGTGCAACCCTTACTTTTGAGCTCCTATAACTGTTTCCAAAAGGGTTCCAGTTCAGTGTTCAGGCTACCCAGCTAGTCTCCTTTGTTCTCACTCCATGACCAGCCCACCTCCTTTTCCAACCATCCATTTCCCAAATGACATCCCTGAAATCACTTGTGCATAGGTCATCACTGAAAAAACGCAACATGTATTTGTGCTCACCCTGTATCTTTGTTGTTTTTTGAGGCACACATGACCCTGAGTCTTTAGAGACTGTGAATGTCCTACAAACATCTTGGTATCACTCATTTTTTTTGTTCTCTCCAAACCCTCCTCTCTTCCTCAGTCAGTCAGCAAGCATTTATCAAGTGCTTACTGTGTGCTGGAGAGGCAGCTGTTGGCTCAGTAGACACAGTGCTGGGCCTGGAGTCAGGAAGACCCGAGTTCAAATTCAGCCTTGGACACTTCCTAGCTCTTTAATCCTGAGCAAGTCACTTCCCCTCTAATTGACTGACAAAATGAATCCACTGGATCCACTGGAGAAGGATATGGCAAACCATTCCAATATCTTTGCCAAGAAAACTTCAAATGAAGAGTTGGAAACTCAGTGGAATGACTATACAACAATGTGTGCTGGGCATTGTGCTAAGAGCCTCAGATACAGAGGAAGGCAAAAACATTGTCTATGACCTCAAGGAACTCACACTTGGAATGGGGATGCAACTTTCAAATCTCTATGTAAATCATATCCATATCCGTATCCATATCCATACCCGTACCCATACCCATATCCATATCCATATCCATATGCATATCTATACTCATACCCATACCCATACCCATACCCATACCCATACCCATACCCATATCCATATCCATACCCATACCCATACCCATACCCATACCCATACCCATACCCATACCCATATCCATATCTATATCTATCTATACCAGCCATATCTATATTTATATCTATCTATCCATGTATATTTATATATATATGTGTATGTATACACATACACACACATATATGTGTGTATATACACATATGTATATATGCATATGTATATATGCATATGAAATGGAAGGTAATCATAGTGCTATCAGTGGCAGTGATCAGGAAAGACTTCTTGCAAAAGGAGGATTTAAGCTAAATCTTGAAAGAAGTCAAAAAAGACAAGAGGCACAGTGAGGAGGGAGGGAGAGCATTCCTGGCCTGGCACGGCAGAAAGAGGTAGAATGTCTTATGTGAGGAACCACAGGGCAGCTGGTGTAGCCAAATTGTAGGATATATAGACGGGAGCAAAATGTAAAAGACTGGAAAGGTAGGAAGGGGCTAGAATGTGAAGGACTTTGAATGCCAAGAAGAGAAAGTATATGTTTGATACTGGAGGTGATAGGGAACCATTAAATCTTACTGAGAAGCATAAGACTTGTGTTTTAGGAGAAAAAATGCTTTGGCAGCTGAATGGAGGGTAGATCAAAGTAGGAAGGGGTGAAGGAAGGAGATCAGCCAGAAGGCTGTTGGAAGGGTCTAGAGGAGAAGCAATGAGGGTCTATGGGGCCATAAGAATAGAAAGAAGGAGATGTCTATGAGACGCTAAGAAATAATTCCCCCATTTCTGCGGAGGATCCCACCATGCTTCTAGTAACCCAACTTCACAACCTTGAGGTCATCCTCAGCTCTTCAGCTGCCAAACCTATAACCCTCACAACCCCCTAAACTGTATTCAATACATTGCTACATCATTTCAATTCTACCTCCACAGCATGTCTCCTGTGTGTCTCCTTTCCTCTCATACAGCCACCATTCAAATTCAGAACTTCAGCAGCTTTTGTTTGAACTACTTAAATAACCTTTTAAAGTGTACTCGCTATGTACAGTCTTCATTGTCCACACAACTGCCAAACTGATGATCCTAAAGCAGAGGTCTATCCACATTACTCCCTCACTCAAGAAACTTCAGTGACTTCCTCTGGCCTCTAGGATAAAATACAAACTTCTTTGTTTGGCATGTAGAGCCCTTCACAATCTTACCACATCCTCAGGCTTGTTCTATTCCAGGCAAACTGTCCCATTTGATGTTCTCCATGCCCAACATTCCATCTGCCCACTCTCTTTGTCTTTGCACGTGCTGCTTCCCTCCAGCATGGAATGCATTCCAACTTTACCTCTGCCCTACAGAGCGCCAACTTCCTTTAAAGTTCAGCTCAAGCGTCACTTCTTACATGAAACCTTTCCTGATGCCCCCTAGAAAATGACTCTGTATTTCCTTTATATGTATTTTTATGTACTTTGCTGTGTATAGCTTGTTCTCCCCTTCCTCCAAAGAATACAAGTTCCTTGAGAGTCTTGTTTTTGTCTTTGTATACTCAGTGACAGGCACAGAGTAGGCATGTAATAAATTCTTGTTGAATAAATGAATGAATTGTGATGTTCTAAGATTTGTAAATGTATGACATTGCTGAGAAAATATTTTTTAAAAAGATTTTTCAAAGATGTGATAAAAATGTTTTTTGGATGGATGTGTATATATGCATATGTGCATGTGTGCATGTTTGTGTGTATGTGTGTGTATGTGTGGAGTAGTCTGATACTGAAAGTACTCCTTTTGCCTTCTATCAGTTCTGGGCCTGATGAATTGTCCATTTGCAGTGCTCAGTGGGACTTGTCATTCCACTGTTTCTCATAGTCTGAGCAATGGGCATCTATTAATCATTTCATTTTCTCCCATGTGCATTATGAGGCTGATCTCTGAGTAACCATGGATCTCAGTGAGGAATCCTTATGGTATTCTTGGGCTTGATGCAGTCAGTACAATGTCACTGATAGACAGGAGTGTCTGGAAAACTTCACTAAGGAGAGGGAAACCTTCTGTTAGAGAAAAATAAATAAAAAGCCCCTTTCTCCCAACAAAAGACATTCGTATTTCTTGAAAAATTCAGTAATGTAATTCTGTCATTTTTACATAAAAAATTCAGTACCTAATTCACTCATCATTTTGGTAATTGGATTGGAAAAATCTCCATGTATTCCAAAATAAAGAATCATAAAATTTCAGAATTGGAAGGGTCCTCAGCAATCATCTGGTGCAACCCATGAATCAAAGGAATCATCCACCATTACATCCCCAATGTAAACGCATATTAAAAACCTTCTTTGTAGTTCAGCTGAAAACATTAAGAAATTTATGCTTCTCTGGTCTAAAACCCCTTTGCAAACTTTTCCCTATTTGGAAATGTGTAAAAGGCAAAGAAAAAAGGCCAAGATCCCAGGAAATGGATCAAGGGTAGAAACCAAATTTAATTCCTGTCTTGTTAAGATCATCATCTCCCCTCCTCTGTGAAGTGATTGGTGCCATGACCTGCTTAAAGAGAGTGACTTCTTTTCATCCAAAGATTCCATTCACAGGAAGGAAGCCTTTTTAATTCTTAAGGGGAATAGATGAAGGAGGAGTTTAGTATTCGAGTAATTTTTAGTAGATTAGATGACTTTTGTTCTAAAGAGTTAATCCCAAAATGCATCTGAACATATCATTATGACCTTTTCCTTGTTCAAGATTCCTATAAACATTTCTCAAGCCATCTCAGAGTAGAAACATGTTTGAGGGCATAGAGGAATGGAGTGGGGAGATGTTTTTCCATTTAGGATATTTTTCATAGCTAGAAATAATTAGATATCAGAATGATGGCAAATTAAATAAAATTGTTTCCAGGAGACCCTTCCCTAAAATGCGGAGTGCAGTGTTAATTTTTTTCTTAGACATAAAAAAAGATTATTAGGCTTCTGTCTGAAGTGTTTCAAGGAGGGGGAATCATTCATTACCTCTGGAGGAAGCCCCTTCTACCTTCATACAGGCTCTAATTTCCAGGAGGTTCTTGCTGATATCAATCCCAAATTGGCCTCTTTGCAACTATCGCTCTTGATTCTGTACTCTGGGCCCAAATAAATCAAATCTAACCCATCTTCCACTTGAGAACCCCTCAAATTACTTGAAAATACCTATCTTGTTCCCTTGGAGACTTTTCATTATTGTCATCACCATCATCACCATCATTATCATCATCATCATCATCATCATCATCACCATCACCATCATCATCATCATCATCATCATCATCATCATCACCATCATCACCACCACCAACGATGATCATCATTGGACTTATTTTAATGGGGGGGGGGAGGAGAAGACAACCCATAAAATGAATTAGAAAATAAGAGTTTGGGGAATGATTTGGAAATGATTGGGAAGTGATATGGAGGTCTAGTTCTGGGTAAGATAAAATGAAAATTGACCAACTAAAGCCAAGAGACCTAGGGGCAGAGTTAAAGTGGTTCTAGGAGGTAGGAACTGAGGAGGATGGATGGAGTGGAAGCTCTATGGTCTGGAATTGTTCAGGAAATGACCTGAAGGCTAGAAGAGAATGCACCAGGGCAAGTACAGTAGTCCTATTACCTCCTTCTTCAGTCAGTCAATACACATACACTAAGCACTTACTATGTGCTAGGGACTGTGCTAAGGGCTGGGGATAATCAATAAATATTTATCAAAAACCTGCTATGTATGAGGCACATAGTACTAAGTGCTAGGAATACAAAAAGAGGCAAAAAGCTGTTCCTCCTCTCAGGGACCTTACAGTCTAATAGAGGAAAATAACCAGCAAATAAATATACACATACAAATTATATGTAGGAGAAGTAGGAAGAGATTAAAAGAGGGAAGGCACTGGAATTAAGAAAGGTTCAGAAAGACTTCATACAGAAGATCAAGTTAGTTGGGGCTTGAAGGAGGAAGCCAAGGAGATCTCTAGTCAAAACAGAAGAGGTAGAATATTTCTGGCACGGGGGACAGCCAAAAAAAAGTGCCTGGAGCCAAGAGGTGGATTGTGTTGTTCTCGAGACATCAAGGAAGCCAGTGTTACTGGGTCCAAAGAATGTATGATATAGAGTCAGGTATAAGAGGACTAGAAAGGTGGTGGTCAGGCTAGGGTATAACTGACTTTAAATGCCAAAATAGAGGATATTATCTTTGATCTTGGAGATATTGGGAGGCTCTAGAGTTTATTGAGTACCAGCATAATGTGACCGGACTTACACTTTAGGAATACTCCTTGGATGGCTAAATGGAGTGTGGATTGGAATGGGAGGAGATAGCATCAGGCTATTAAAATAATTCAGGTATGAAATGATAAGGCCTTATGCCAGAGTGTTAGCAGCATCAGACAACGGTGGGCAGTGGGGATTTAAGAAATATTGTTTAAGAGAAATTGACAGGCCTTGGCAACAGATTGGATATGGTTGGAGAGAGATAGTGAAGAGTCAAGGATCAAAGTTAAGTTGTGAACTTGGGGAATTGGAAGGTGGTGGCCTCTACAGTCATAGGAAAGTTTGATAGACAGGAGAGTTTAGGGCGAAAGATAATGAATTAAGTTTTGGACATGAATTTAAGGTGTATACTTGACATCCAGTTTGAGATGACTGAAAGGCATTTGTAGATGAAAGACTGGAGGTCAACAGTAAGGTTAGGAATAGATAAATAGATTTGAGAGTTATTAACACAGACATGATAATTACTATTGAGCTGATGAGATCACCAAGTAAAGTGTATAGAGGGAGAAGAGAGGAAGGCCTAGGACAGAGTCCTATGGGTACCTGTGATTAGAGAATGTGACCTGGATGAGGATTCAGCAAAGAAGACAGAGGAGTAGTCTGATAAGAGGAGAACCAGGAGAGAGTGATGTATCAAAAATTTAGAGAGAAGAGAGTATCAAGGAGGAAAAAGTGATCAATAGTGTCAAAGGAAGCAAAGAGGTCAAGAGGAATGAGGATTGAGATAAGGTCATTGTATTTGGCAACTAAGATCATCAATAACTTTGGAGAGAATAGTTTCAGTGCAATGACAAGGTCAGAAACCACAACTTAAGAGATTAGGAAGAGAATAAGAGAGAGATATCTATTGTAAATGGCTTTCTCAAGGAGTTTAGCCCCAAAGGGCAGAAGAGAGATAGGATGATAGAAAGAATGAAAAGATCAAGTGAGAATTTTTTGACAAGGGGAGAGACATGGGCATATTTGTAGGTAGTAGCAAAGGAGCCAGTAGACAAGGAGAAATTTATGATAAGTGATAATGCAGGGAAAACAGAAAGGGCAGTAGAAGATGGGTAGAATGGGATCACTTATGCAGGGAGAGGTAAGGAATGGTAAGGAGTAAGGTCACCTCTTGTGTGAGATAGGGATGAAGGAAATGATAGTAGCAGAAGGTTTCTGAGTGATATGAGATGAAGAAGAAAGGGAAAAAAAAAAACGAATGCAGCCAAAATTAGAAGGAAAACAGGAACTTGGGAAAAAATTTTAATACAGGTTTCTCTGATAAAGAACTCATTTCTCAAATGTATATGGAACTGAGCCAAATTTATAAAAATAAGAAACCTTCCCTAATTGATAAATGGCTAACAGACATAACTAGGCAGTTTTTACAAGAAGAAATAAAAGCTATCAATAGTCATGTGAAAAAATGCTGTAGATCACTAATACTTAGAGAAATAGAAATTAAAACAACTCTGAGATGTGACTTCACACCTATCAGATTGGTTCACAAGACAGAAAAAGAAAATGACAAATGCTGGAGGGGATGTGGAAAAATAGGTACACTGATGCTCTGTTGGCGAAGTTTTGAACTGAACCAGCCATTCTGGAGAACAATTTGGAACTGTCCCTAAAGGGATATAAAACTGTCCATACCCTTTGCTCCAGAAATGACACTACTAGGTTTATACCCAAAGAGGTCAAAGAAAAAGGAAATTGACCTATATGCACAAAAATATTTATAGCAGCTCTTTTTGTGCTGTTAAAGAATTGGAAATTGAGAAAATACCCATTAATTGGGGAACAACTAAGCAAGTTGTGGTATATAATCGTGATAAAATACTATTGACCTATAGGAAATGACCTAAAGGGTGGTTTCAGAAAGCCATAGAAAGACTTAGAAATGAATTGATATACAATGAAGTGAGCAGAGCCAAGAGAATATTGTACACAGCAACATTAATATTGTAACCATGATCAACTCTGAGAGACTTAGCTATACTGATCAGTACAATGATCCATGACAATTCCAAATGATTCACAATAGAAAATGCTATTCACTTCCAGAGGGAGAACTGATAAACTCTGAATGAAGGCTGAATCATATTTTCTTCTAATTTATTTTTCTTGCTTTTTTGTCAACACAACTAATATGTAAATATGTTTTGCATGCTTTCACATGTATAGTTGGTATCATATTGCTTGCCTTCTCAATGAGAAGAAGAGTAGCTAGAGGAAGGGAAAGAATTTGAAATTCAAAATAAAAAGTGAAAAATCCTGTCAATAAATGGTTGGTTGCCCTCCACCCCAAAAAAAGACAGAAAAAGAAAGGAGAAGAGGAGACTCACAGCAAATGGCTTCAAGAAAGGTATAAGGCAGTCAGTCCTGCTCTCTAGAAGCTCACAATATAATGGGGAAGAATCATTCAATTATGTACAGGCAAGCTATATAGAGGACAAATTGGGGGGGGAAAAATCCAACAGAGGATTACTTTAGAATTAAGAGGTGTCAGGGAAGGTTTCTTATAGAGTGGCATTTTAGCTGGAACTCTAAGGAAACTAGGGAGTGGTAGAGATTTGGAGGCAGAAAATTCTAGATATTGAGGACAAACAGTGAAAATGCCTAGAGTCAGGAAATGAAGTGTCTCTTTTGAGGAACTGCAAGGAGGCCAATGTCACTAGATTGAAAAGAACATGAGGTGAATGATATAAGAAGCCTGGAAAGGGAGGTCAGGTTATGTAGGATTTTGAATGACAAACAGAAGATTTCATATTTGATCCTGATATCTTGATGTGATAGGGAGCCACTGAAGTTCATTAAGTACCTAGGTGATATAGTCAGACCTGAACTTTAAGATTACTTTGACCCCTGAGTGGTGGCTAGATTGTAGTGAGGCAAGATTTGAGGCAGCAGACCCACCAGGAGACTATTGCAGTAGTCCTTATATGAGGTGATGGGTGGCAGTATCAGAGGAGAGAAAAGGACATATCTGCGAGATGTTAAAAAGTTAAAATTGACAGGCTTGGGCAACAGATTGACTCTGTGGGGGGGAGGGGGTGGAGGGAGAGGCAGAAGGAGAGAGAGAGAGAGGGAGAGAGATTTGAAGATTACACTCAGGTTTTAAGACTGGGTACTGAAAGAATGTCGTCTACAGTAATAGGGAAGTTTAAAATTGAGATTTTTTTTTGGAGGAAGATAATAAGTTCAGTTTTGAACACACTGAGTTTAAGATTTCTAAGAGGCATCCAGTAACACTAGAGATGCAAGACTGGAGGTTAACAGAGAGATTTAGAGTTGTACAGGTAGATTTGTGGATCATTAGCACAAGGATGATAATTGAATTTATGGGGACTGATGAGATCATCAAGTAAAATAGTATAGAAGAAAAAGAGAAGAGGGCCCAGGACAAAACCTTCTGGGATTCTTAGAATTAATGTATATAGCCTGGATGAAGATCTATCACAGATTATGAGAAGGTGGGAGGAGAATGGAGGGAATGATTTTCTGAAAACCTAGAGATAAGAGAGTATCAAGGACACAAGGTTGATTGGCCATGTCAAAGTCTTGCCTTTCAACCTTGGGAGCAGTGCCTCTCTTTAGGGAGCTTAAGATTCCATGGGCTTTTTGGCTGCCATATCACACTTCTGACTCATGGAACTAGCTGGCCACTGAAGCCCACAAATCTTTTGCAGACAAACTGCTGTCTAAATTGCTGTCACTCATCCTATACTTGTGAAGTTGATTTTTTTAACCCAATAGTATGTAGTATTTTACATGTGTCACTATATAATTTCATAGTATTAGATTAAGCTCAATGTTCTACCCTATCAAGGTCTTGACTTTGTTATCCACTGTCTTAGCTTGTCTTCCCAGCTTTGCATCATCTGTAGATTTCATAAGCCCACCATCTACAGTGACACTTTTACCAAAATCACTGATAAAAATGTTTTTTTTAAAATTTTATTATAGTTTGCATCATTCATTTCCACAAGATTTTGAGTTACATATTTTCTCCCCATCTTTCCCCCACCCACCGCCCCAAAACAGCCATCCCAGTGTGTCCTCCCTCCCCCAGTCTATTCTCTCCTATGTCACTTTTTGGTAGGGCAGGATGGATCTCCCCACTGCAGTGCCTGTGTATCTCAAGTTCCAGTTGGATGTAGTCAATAATAATAATAATAATAATTGCATATAGATAGATAGATAGATAGATAGATACACATTCATAACATTTGATTAT
>CM053581.1:565413362-565435413 GCA_028627135.1 Pseudochirops cupreus
CCCCCCCCCCCCATAAAAATGTTAAATAGCATTGGAATAAGCATAGATTCTCTGGAGGTACCATTCAGGAGACCACTTGACGAGCAAATATTTGTCAAGTTTACTATTTTGTATTTGTATCATCCCAAACTGGATGACTTTGGGAAAGTCACTTATCCCCTCTGGGCCTGTTTCTTCCTTTATCAAATGCAGGAATTGGACTCATCCTTGATTCTTAACCTTTTTTTGTGTGTAATAGATACCTCAGAATAATCATTTCAAATAATTGGAGGAAATATTAAATTTCAGTTAAATGTTAGCAAAAATAAAGATGTAATATTTCCCCCATCTAAGTTCAGGAGCCCTTGGGCTAGATGATCTCTAAAATCTCTTCCTGTTCAATTGATGATTCATTGAGAGAAAATCTGGAAACTTTTTCCATATGTTGCTCAGGAGTGATTAGCTAACATGATAGAAAAGAAACATGACAAATATTAAAAGGGATGTGGAAAACAGGTGCATTAATGCATTGTTGGTGGAGTTGTGAACTGGTCTAGCCATTCTGGAGAAGAATTTGGAACTATTCCCACAGCGATATAAAATTGTGAGTACCCTGTGACCTAGAAATGCTACTATTGGATCTGTATCCCAGTGAGATCAAGGAAAAGGAAAAGGACCTCAGTGTAACAATACATATTTATAGCAGCTCTTTTTGTGGTGGCAAAGAATTAGAAATTGAAGGGATGGGATGCTCACTAATTGGGGAATGGCCAAACAAGTTGTGGTATATGATTGTGATGGAAATACTACTGTGCTATAGGAAATGGCAAAAAAGATGATTTCAGAAGAACCTGGATGTATATGATCTGAAACAAAATAAAATGAGCAGAACCAGAAGATTATACATAGTAACAACAATATTGTAATGATAATTAATTGTGAAAGACTTACCTCCACTCAATCTATAAGAATTCCAAATGATTTATAATGAAAAATGCTACCCACCTCCAGAAAGAGAACTGATGAATTGAGTGGGGATTGAAGCATATTTTTTCACTTTATTTTTCTTGTTGTTGCTTTTTTTTTTGCAACATGGTTAATATGTAAATATCTTTTGCGTGCCTTCAGATGTATAATGAATATCATAATACTTGCCTTCCTGATGGATAGAAAGAGAGGAAAAAAATGGAACTCAAAATAAAAAAAAAGAATGTTAAAAAATACATTAAAATATGTGGTCCAGGAGGGCATCCATAAAAACACAGACTAAAACAATTGACATTTTGTTGTCATGGGGAAAAAAAGTAATTGTCCTTATGAACATCATTAGATTCCTTGGCTCTATCTGAGACTTATAAAATATGCTCCCAAATCCATTATTTCATTAGTTCAAATACTTCTTTCACAAGCTGAAATTGCATTCTCTCATGACTTAACAGAAGGTCTTCTTGAGCTACTGTGGCCAAAATATGTTATCACATTGAGAGCTAAGGCTGTGATGGTGAGCCCCTCCAAATGGGATCCCATCATAGCCTTTGCGGCTTGGTCTGGCTTGCCAAGCCTGGACACACCTGACAGAGCTTTTGACAAGTTTGGGTTCACCTCTGTGATAAGACAAGGTATTAGAGGGAATCGGATTTGTTATGTTGAAGAATGGATGACTTAGACTGTTGGCCAGTACTACCCAAATCCACAACTATGAGAGATGAGGGAAAAGTTGTTTAGCTTATTAAACATTTCCATCATTCAGGAATCTCCAGGAGGGCTTCTGATGGGGTGGGGTGAGGGAGAGGATATGACAGAATGATGATCTCAGTCAGTCAAATTGAAAGGTCAAGAAATGGATGAAATATCAATGATAACATTTAAATTGAGAACTCTCAAGATTCAGCCCTTCTGGTAACTGTTATTGGAAAGACTGAAGAAACAAAATGGTTTGATCCACACATTGAAGAAAGAAACAACATTGGATAAAGCTGACCAGGCTGTTACAAATCATCTGAGGTGGCTTGGTGGAGGGCATATAAAGGTCAGAATTATCCATGAAGTTTGTTTGCTGGTAATCCAGAAATGAAGCCAATTAAGGTAACAGGAAAATAGTAACAAATACTTCTGATGACTTGGAGGTCCAGATTTTGGGAATATTGCAAGCTGCCTGCAATGCTTGAAGCAGCAATCTGCATGCCTAATTAGGTGCCCGAATGTACGCAATCAACAGTTTTGATGTGCAATATATTTTGGGTGAATCCATATTTATTTAAGGCAGATGTATACAGAACAATTGGGAGTTCCAAAAATACAAGAGCAGAAGAATGGAGAAAATATTTGTATGTAACAATAGGAATTTTTTAGAGCTGTTTTCTAAATATAGAACAGCCAACTTGATGTGTTGGTGTCTTTATTTTTAATATAATCTTCATTCAAACCCTTAAAGAAATGCACAAACACATTTTGGAGGAAACAAGCATGGAAGAAGGATCAAATTCTATTCAGCTGCTCCAGCTTCTGTCCCACCATGTGATTTTTTTTTTCCATGTTGAAGAGTGAAAATCTGTCAGATTCATAACCTCACTGCTCCAAAGATCATGTGTCTTCATGTTTTCCTCCAGTCAAGGCTCAGATGCATAAGTATTTCAAGATAGCTCTTTAAAAAAAAAGAATCTATTTGAGTAAAAAATGACCAAAATGTGTAATTTTTATTTCTTTCAATGTAAGTCCTCTCAGATGATGAGGAAACTTGGAATTTCTTAGTATGTTCATTCATTCCAATGTTTTTCTTTTTTGACTTGCATATTTTGTTCACTATAGCATAATGCCATTTTAAAGACATTGTAATAGCTGACATTTAAATAGTGGGTTGAGATTTGCAAACATTTTACATACATTCTTTTCTTAGATCCGTACGAGGCAAGGTAGGCCCTATATGTAATATTATATCTGTTCTATTAATAAGGACACTGAAACAGTGAGGTATAATGACTTACCTATGATCCTGCAACCACTAAGTTGGATGTTAGTGCAACCAGTAACAAGCAGGATTGGAATCCTAGTTTCTTTGATTCTCACTAGAACAGGGATGTCCTTTAATCCTCAGAGCTGCTACTCTTGAACAATATGGTGAATCTTATACTGAAGCAAACTTACTTTTCCTATATATTGATCCTTAAATGTACCTTTGATCTCAGTGGTATAAGCACTTGTGCCAGAGAAATAGGTAGCAGCCCATCCTCACCTCCTCATCTTGTATGTCTCTTTTCTAATCTTCCTGGAAATCTTCTATGAGAACCTGGGGACCCTCAACATTACTTGGTACTGAGTGAATGCCAAAGACCTGCCTCCTTTTGCAGCCATACATCTTCTGATGACATCTTTTCTGCAGCTTTTCTGGCGCAAAGTTTTGTTAATAGTATTTTTTAAACTACTCACACCCACCATGGACTTGTGCTATCTTAACAAAGCCTTTATGAGAAAAATTGACATGTGCATCAGGGGCATCCTGGCTAAAGATTGGAGAAGGGAGTTGCCAGGCTTTTCCAAATTATATTCCATAGAGGTTCATATCTTTGTAGTCACATAATTGACTGAAAGGTTCAGGGAATGCAAGATCCCACTGGGTTTATTGTTTGTTGACTATAAAAACAATTGATTCATTGGAGCAGAACACCACCTTAAAGAATTTGCTGTAGTAAAGTGTCTCCCCTGGATATGTCAAAATCCAATCTGATTCCCCCAGCGTATATAACAATAGCAAAACCTTCATTTGAAGCCGGTTTCCTCACTTAGATTCCTACCTGAAAACAAAAATAACCCAAAAAATCAGTTCGGATATTTTTTAGCAATTTTTTTTTACAAAAAATTAGCAGTTGAAATGAAAGCTGACTAATTCAGACCCTAAGACTTTCTATTCCATAGTGTTGTTTTTGGTCGAATTACCCTAGAAAGAACACTAGATTTGAAGTCAAACCTAGATCTGAATCTTAGCTTGGTCATTTGCTAATTATGTGGTCTTTAGCAAAGAGATAATTTGGGTAGTACCCACCTCCACAGGAATATGTTATGATCTTCCACAGAATGCTGAATGTGCAGTATGGAAACATGAGTTCAAATCTTGCCTCATATACTTTCTTGGCCTTGGACAAGTTACTTAATGGGTCTGAGCCCTAGTTTTATCATATAAAAATGGGAACCCACAAGCCTCATGTTATTGTGAGGATCAAAGTGAAATGATGGTAAAGCATTTTATCATTATTAAATTTGATGATTTACACAGTGTCCCAAACAAATGGGAGCACTTAATATCAAGATACATAGAGGTCAAAAGAGATTATCTTCAAAGATATCAGTGCAACATAGTGAAAAGAACATGCTGGGGTTCTTAAACCTTGGATCTGTCAACATTCAAAAATATATAACTATTTCAGTGTATTTGATTTCCTTTGCAATCCTATGTATTTTATTTTATGCATTTTTTTGATAATTGTAGCAATGTATTTATTTATTGGACGATGACCAGACATTACATGACATTTGCGTGTAATGTATATATTTTATGCATTTAAAAACATTTTTCTGAAGAGTCGCAGAGGCTACTCAGATGGTTAAAGGAGTCTCTGACACAAAAAGATTCAAGAAGCCCTGGCAGGGCTCTGGAATGAGAGGACCTGGGCTTGTATCCTGCCTCCATAGCTCACTACTTGTGTGACCCTGGGCAAATGATGAAGCCTCCTTGGCCCTCATCTTCCTTTCCTGTAAATTGAGGGGGATCAGAGAAGGTGCCTCTTGAGGCCCCTTAGAGCTCTAGCTCTTTGGTCCATAAGAGACAATACCAGACCACATGACTAGTTTACCTGGTTAACGGGGAGATGTGTAATTGCTGCCTTAAAGTTACGTTGAGGATAATGTGATGCAGAAAGGAAGGATAAGATAAACTTTCTCAGTTTCTTCAGGTTAGCCTCACATATTCATCACACCTGATGAAATTTTCTGGGAAATAAAATTAATAGTTCATTTAGCTAATCTATTGGGGATATTATGGAATCTCAGGCAAAGGAGCAAAGGGCATCATTTACTATTGACCTTCATCTTAATAACCAGATATTTCATATCAGGAGAGCTATTACTGAGACAAGTCTCAGGGCCACTCTCGAAAGTCCCTCCCCCTCGATGTTTCCATGAAGTTGCCAGGCAGTTCCCCAGGACAATGTGATGTTATATTTAGAAGTGTAACCTGATCACCTGACAGTGAGCCCTGATTTAAGAATTACCAACTAACCTTGCCATTCATTTTTAAAATATATACACATCCAGAGAATAACTGCTGTCTGACCACTGGGATCTTAACCAAAGGCGAGACTTGCCCTTCTGAGAGGATGTTCTTGTAAAAGGCACAACTTCCAATCTGAAAAAGGCAGCTAACATTTGGAAGGAAAAAAAAATCCAAGGCATATTGCAGTAAATGCCTGCCCCTAGCTTCACTCCTCTCCCTTCTCCTCCCCCATCCAGCTTGGGCTCCCGACATTTATTCCAAACTAAAAAGAGACAGACTAAGAGACAGACGATATTTTCTCCCCTCTGGTCAGGTTCAAACCCGGGAGCAGGCTGCTGGGAGGGATGTCGATTTCCTGCCCGAAATTGTCTCTTGTTTTTCCTCTTTACTCCAGTTCTCCTTGTGCAATGCTGCGTGCCACGCCGCTGGCAGAGCAGACAGAGGGAGAAGGAGAGAGGGAGCTCCAGTCACACACACCAAACACACTCACACTCAGACACACGCGCGCGCACACACTCACCCCAGCCTGCCAGGCGACTGCCATCCAGGAGATCGCAGTCACCAGTGGAAGGGGGGGAAGGTGGAGGTGGGGGGGTCGGGCGTGGGTAACGCGGGGGCTACGCCAGCCACAATCGTGCCCATGCTCGGCTCTCATCCTCGCCACCACCACCTTGCACAGGTCGGGAAATCGCTTGTTTTCCTTTGCTTTTGGGTAGCACAGGCTCTGGCCGGGGGAAGGGGAGGGGAGGAGGGAAGCCTAGCTGGGTGAGCATCAGGGGCTGGGGGTGGGGTGGGCGTGGGGGTGGGGTGGACATTGAACTTTTCCTTGGCGTGACCAGCATATTGGCAGTTTCCCCGGGCTAATCCCGGCGATCTGTGGTTTGTTCTTCCAGTTAACTTTGTTCCAAAGGCTCCCGGGGAGGGGGTTTGGGGAAACGGGAAAAGCAGAAGGGAGCCAGAGAGGGGGAGAAGGGAAAAAACAAAGGTCTGGATTTGGGACCTAGATAAGGAGAGAAAGTAAATAACCACCGCGCCCGGCTGGAGCTCAGTGGGTCTGGGCGGCCAGGCGTCAGCTGCTTGGTTCTCGTTGGCTGTTTCGGGGAGCTTGAAGGCCACCGCACCAAGGACACACACAACACACACACACACACACACACACACACACACAAAACACACACACACACACACACGCACACACACACACACGCAGCCCCACAGGCACAGGCGCGCTCTCAATGGATACAAAAGTCTGGACGTTCTAGGGGCGAGGAGGGAGGGAGGGAGGAAGGGAGGAAAGGAGGAAGAGAGGGAAGGAGGAAGGGGGGCGGGCGGCGGAGAGCCCGGGGCGGGGGAGAGCCGGAGCCCGAGCCCAGCCGGAGCCCGAGCCCGAGCCGGAGCCCGAGCCGGAGCTGGAGCCAGAGCGACTGCGCCCGTGCCGGCTCCCCTAGCCATGCGTGCAGCGGGCCCGTGAAGGGAGCCGCCGTGCGCCGCTGGCTGCCAAGTCCTTGCCCCGCTTTTGTCTCGCCCTACAGTGAATCGGAAGATGGAGATGGATGTTAAGGGAGTTTCTCAGTGCCCGGAGCCCATCCCCCACTCTCAGGGGGCTGGCGGAGGCTGTCAGCAGCCACCACCACCACCGCCACCGCCGCCGCCACCGCCGCCGCCGCAGGATGAGCAGCCTGGGGAAAGTGCGGCCGCCGGGGACAGCCACCCAGAGAAGAGACCAAACAGTGAGAAAGAAGACAAAAAGGTAGGTCTGCCGGCCGCCCCCTCCCCAGCTTCTCCGCGCTGAGCCGGGAGCCCTCGGATCGCCTCCACCCCCTGCCCTGGCTGGAGAGTCCGGGCCAGAGGGTGGGGTCTGCGGGCGGAGGGGCGGGGGCCTGGGACAGGGCGAGAAGGGTTGCCTGCCGGCCGGCCGGCCTGTCTGTCTGCCTGCCTGTCCAGCTGTCTGTCTGTTCTTATGTGTGTCTGTCGGTCTCTCGCGGGGCGGGGGTGGCGATGGGGAGTGACTTTAGGAAGTGGAGGCAGCGCCGGCGTGGAGGAGCCTACTGTCCTGGATTGCAGGGTGGATGGAGCTGTCTGGGTGTGCAAAGGCGAATCTGGCTGCTGCCAGCTCTCCTATGCCCAGGGATGAGGGGTGAGAGTGAGGCAGAGACGGCAGGGGGCGGCTGGGGCTAGCAGCCCAGCAAGATGGGCAGACAGACCTCTGCTTGCCCTCCCAAATTCATGGGGGCAGGCTCTGCAGGCTCCTTCCTCCAGAGCCACGAGTTCTGAAGTGGCTCTGGAGAAGCCTTGGGGTCGGGGGTGGGGAGCAGGAGGCGAGAAGCCCCAGTGCAGATAGATGTCCAGCAGTGGGGAGCAAAGTTTCTCTCATTTGCAGAATTGAGCCTTATTAATGCTTCGGAGTCCTGTGGCCTCACCTGTCACCCCCCCCCCCCCAAGAGCAGCCCCTCAAAACGGGCTCAACCCTGCTGTGTCATTGCAGACCAAGGGACAGCTCCGTCTTACTGTAGAAAGGGACAGACAGCCTTTTAGGTAATGGAGTTCAAGGAAAGATGGTTCCAATTTCATTCTGTCCCTGCCACCCCTCAAATAAATCACAAAGAAAAAGAAATGGAATTTTAAAAATGCCATTATAGCAGCATCAGCCCAGTGTACCAATCAGAAAGTGAATCTGTCTCTGGCCATTTTCTGCATCTTCACGTGTTTTTGGTGAAACTGAAGGCTAAGTGTTCTGGGGAGCATGGGAGGCACCTGCATTGATGATATTAAACTTGGGGAAATTGAATGGGAATTCCTTTCTTCCCCCTTCTCCCCCAAAAGTTATGATTTGTGTTTGGGAGCTGTAGAACTGCGCTCAGGCCATTTACTACATCAGGCTTGGTCTGATCAATGTAAGTTGAATGGGAAAGATGTGGATAGTATGATGAGTTCCACTGTCTGAAGAGACAATAGTATCCCAGGAAGGCTTGAAACCTTTGAGTTGGAGAGTGGTCTGGTTTCTGTGAATACTTATAATATGCAGGTGGATTGAATAAATACTTAAACTGTGGCTGGATCACACTGAGTATGCGCTAGCCACACTGAATTTAGAGTTGGGTTCACTTGACAAGTCTTAAGGGGGGAAAAATGCATGTCTTCCCTGAAATCAACAGTGGTCAGAAAGTGTGCTGCATGCAGGAATCAAGATGAGCATCAGGGCTATGTGTCAAGGGGGGTGGGTGGGGGTCAGTGATATGGTTTTCATGTGAAAAGCAACTCACTAAAACATTGGGATTGGAAAACATTTAGATTGGGTTTGTTGCTCTGCAGATAAAGGAAAAAAAGCCTATAAGAAAGAAGAGGGGGGGAAAGGCAATGGATTTTAATATTCTAATATACTCAGCTTTTCAGTAACTCTTGATTTCATGAATATTTAATTGTCATGGCTGCATATTTACGACTTTAGATGACTCTCTGGGTCCGATTTTATGAAGCAGTCCTCTCAGAGCACAGTTTTATCTAGCTGAACTTTAAGTCGATGCTTTAAAATATCTTTGGGAAATAATTGCAGTCTACAGCCGGTCCTACCATCTCCATACTGTGGGTTCTCTTGGTACCTTGAGCAGAGAAAATTCCTGCCATCAGCAGAAATCCATGCTTACTAGTTCCTCTTGGATGCACCATGCAGACTGTCTAATGTTTTTACCCATGGTGGGGATCAGGGAAGCAAATCCAGTCCCTGTATTACTGCAGGTGAAAAGAGGCCTGAAAGGGGGCTGATTACATTTAGTTAATTAGCATGTGCAGATAATTGAGTATTCCACTGATGTGATTTGCTTTATGTTTGTCGGCGATTTCTCGAGGTAGAAACAAAATACTACTTTTTTTCCCCTCCAGGTGTTTTCCTTAAAAAAAAAAAATCAGACTCCATCCTCATCTTATCCCAGAACTCAGCTGGGTTAACTCTTTAGTGGCCACTCCATTCCTCCAAGAGGCTCTCTGTCCTGTCTTTTAGAAGAGTTGGAGAAATGGGGCCTGGGCCAATGGGACTTTCACAGCTGTTTTGTCTTGTGACTACCAAGGCAAGTTATGCATTTGATTTTTTTTTTCGAGTGAATTCTGGTTTCATTAGTGATCAGCACTTCAGGGGGTTAAATCAGATTATTCTGCTGTGATGAAAACCAAATCCAAACTGTGATAGACTTATGTGTCTTGGCCAAACTGTGAAGAAACACACACACACACACACACACACACACACACACACACAATGGGGAGGGTTTTTTAAATATGAAAATGGAAAAATATATTCTTGGTTGAATCTTTGTGTTTTCTCAATAGTTACAGAAATTCAGACTGGAAATATGAGAGTCTATACCCCTAAAACACAAGTCCTCCAAAAAGGATCTTTATCTTGTAGCTGCCTTTGATCCCAACACATTTCCTTGGGGGGAAAAAGGCATAAAGATAGCAACAATATTTTCTCAGGATGAGTTTTGAGGCCAATGCTCTTACTGTCCTTTCATGGATTTCCCCAACTGTCCAGCTGAAATGAGAAGAGTTGACTTAGTTATAAGCTTGTCTAGTTACAAAAAATAGCCAGGACACTGTCCCAAGTTCTCAGCAAGTCTTTGGTAACCATAGCAGCAGCATCTATGTTGGCAGAGATAGACTAACCTGCAAACTTTTAGGGTACATTGCAATTCCTTATAGAATCATAGCTTTAGGGCAGGAAGGAACCCCAGACAAGGTCTAGTTCAAACTCATTTTACAGATGAGGAAACTGAGTCTTTGAGAAGCTAAGTGACTTTCTCAGGGTCCCACAGGTGCTACGTAATCTGGTGACTCCAAATCCCGCATTCTTTCCACTGCCCTACACTGCTCCAGTAGAAAAGTAAGTGATAGAAGAGGGATATTTTCAAAACTTTCCTAAACCAGCTTATGCCCTACCAGGACAATGGGGGTGTAGGGAGAGTTGAGGCAATACCACCTTTGGGAATGTCCGGGGCTGGGCCAATTTACATGGTACCAGTCTTACTGACTATAGCCTCTCCCTTGTTCCCTCCTAACCTTAGGTAGCTCAAATAGCTGTGACCAACTATGTAAAGAGCTCTTAAATACAATATCAAAGCACCCACAATTCATCGATTCATTGGATCATGAACAGGCAGAAGCCTTGACAGGTCATCTGGTTGATCTCTGTCATTTAAAGCAGCACTGTCTTTAATCCCAGACCCCCTGGAAGAAGAGGGGAAAATTCCTTCTTCAGCATAACCCACCCTGCTCATGTCCCCAGTTCAGTCCCCTTTTCTTTGGAGGAGGCAGCAGAGGATTGCAGCACATCTAGACTTGGAGTCATGCTTGCTTTGGTCAAATGCTGCCTCTGATGTTTACTGGCTGAGTATTCGTGGACAAGTCAGGTGACCTCTCTTAGCCTCAATGTCTTCATCTGTTCAATGGGGATATTAAGCCCTGAAGTGACTACCTTGAGAACCTTCTTGAGACTCATCTAAGATGTTCTATGTAAAGCCCTTTGCCGACTTCAGGGTACTATTGTTTTCCCCTAGTTCCCTCTATATTCTAGATAAAGAATAATAACTGGTTGTCATCATTTGGGTTAGAGGCCACAGGTATCTGAAGAAAATTACAGAATTATCCCTCAGCATTCTTTTGTCTGGGCTTAATTATCTTAGTTGTTTTAACTGTCTTCCCCCCTCTTTCATTAACCCTCTGATTTTCTTCTGCCATTCAGTTGTCTTCAGGGAGTATTTCTGAAACTTACACCTCCTAAATTTTTAATTAAAAAAGTTTTACAACTTATTTTTAATGATAATCATGCAGAATCCCTAAAAAAAAAAAAAGCAAAATGGAGCTAGAACCAGCCTTGGAGTTGGGAAAGCTGGGGTTCTCCACCCTTTCCTGGCTGTGTGATCCTGTTCAAGTCAGTTAACTTCTCACTCCTGATGACTGCCTAGAGCTTGAAGTTGCAAACTTGGATTGATGGAGGGAATTTCCACAGTGGGAGTTCCCCAAACCATAAACTAAAACAAAAATTATGAGCCATTCCTTATGTTGTACTTTAAGGTTTTCAATGCACATTTTATATACACTTAAGCCTCACAACAGACATATAGATATTAGCTAGGGGGTACAGTAGACAGAGCTTTGGACTTATAGTAAGGAAATACCTGAGTACAAACCTAGCCTCAGATACTTACTTAACCTCTTAACCTCTGTCTGCCTCAATTTCCTCATCTGCCAACTGGGGATAATGATAGCACCTATCTTCCAGGGTTGTGGTAGGGATACAATGAGGTAATTTTTGTAAAGTTATTTAAGGTTTTATACTTGCTGATGTATTACCAAATTCCTTGCTCATATTTGGATCCAGCTAGATCCCTTGATCCTTGCAAAAAAGGGTTAAAATAGCTTTCTCTTCTCCTCTCTGGCCCACTAATTTGATTTCTGTCACTATGATTCTTGGCTAACAAGTGTGCTTTGTGGCCAACAAGTGGTATAATGTGATTTAATTTAACAGACCTTGTGGCCTAAGTGGTGAGGATCCACAGACAAAACAAAATAGAGCCCATTCTGGAGGCCCTCACGTTCTCCAGGGCTGGGGCAAGGGACTGTGTTACATGGCTAGGGGGCTGGGGGGGCGGGGGGGCTAACTACATACGGTGTAGAAGTAAATACAAAGTATATGTGAAGTCATAGAAGGCGCTCAGAACCAGAGGGTCAGGGACGGGTCTGTGTGAACTGCGCGTTCTTGGAAGACAGGGAGTCCGAGAGGCAGAGTGAGGAGAGAGCATATTCTGGACTGGGATGGGGGCAGGCTTGTGCAAAGACACAACGGGGAGTCGAAAAATCTTGTAGGAGGAACGCTAGCAGGCTAAATTCTCTGAAATAGAGCATGTGTGAAAGGGAAGTAATATGAAATTAAAACTGAAATATAGTTAGAACCCAGACTGTGGAAGGAATTTACCAATTTGATGATATATACACATGGTTTTTTGTGTTTCCCCCCAGTATAAAGTAATACACTGCTGATTCACTTTATCAGATCTTCTTACTGTTTTGGTGAGTTGAGGGTACAGAAGGTCCACAGGGGCTCCTGCCTTGGGCAGTTCTGACAGTTTTACTGGTTCACACTACCTACTCTGTGGATTATGTGTGATGTGAGAACCATGCTCTAATGTAAGCAGCCATTCCTGATTGGTGCAGAGAGTGGCCATAAAGTTTTAGGACCTTTTTTCTATCTAGTGAGTTTTCCTCTTAGATACAATTTGAGGGCTAAATTTAACATTTGGGGAAAGATCACATTTTTCTCATTCTCCAGTAGTGGCCAGACCCAGAGGTCAAGTGTCCCATCACTGCAGCAAAGACCTGCTGGGAATCTGGGCAGAGTCTGAACTCTGTGAAAGGTTTGAAGGGTATTGACAGCTGGTGGGAATCAGAGCCTTGGGAAAGGTGATTGTTCTCATGTTCTGTTTTCTCATTTTTGTCCTGAAAGTACTTAGACTATGGGAGAGAGTGTAGGGCATTTAGCAGAGGTGGTTTTGATAGTTTCCTTGACAAGACTACCTGTGTCATGGATTGTGTGCATCATGTGAGAATCCAGCCTTGCCTAATGAACACAGAGCATTGATTAAGCCTAAGCTTTTTCTATTCCATCTTTCAAGGTTTTAGGACCTTTTTTCCATCTCGTCAGTTTTTCTGTACATCCCGTGTAGGCTTTTTAATAAGTGCTTGTTGACTCTGAAAAAACTGAAGAAAAGGACAAACTGAAAAGTGGAGTGTTGTAGGAAAGGGAAAAGGCGAGGTCATGGCCATCTGACACGAGCACTGGCCCCTTGTCTGCTGGCAGTTTTCTCCCAGACTCCTTCATGGACAGAGCTGTCCTGGCACTCAGAACAATTATCTAGATTTTTCTGATATGGATCCATGAATGAGGGGTGAGGTAGATGAATGGTTAGTAATCACTTATCACTCCCTTTTCATTGTACTTTTACTTATCTGTAAAGGGAGGGAGTGGCATCATGAACTGGGAGTAGTGGCAACGCCATATCTGACATTTATGGGCTGTGTTAGCCTGGTCAGGTCCCTTGATATCTCAGTACCCTGGGTGATTCTCTAAGGCTGTTGCAGAACAAATGCTGGTTCTCATTACTGTTACACTGCCTCCCTCTGTTTTTCATCTTCATTTTATCCTGTATGTATCTTATTTTTCCACAGCTGTTTGCCTGTTGTCCTCGTCATTAGACTTGGACTTTCTTTGTATTTGCAGTACCTGGCACTGCTTGGCACACAGCAGGTGCTTATTAAATGTTTATGGACTCACTGACTCCATTGGTGGAGTGTTTTTTGTTCTCTATGAGTTTCCCATATTGATGAAATCACAGGTTCAGACCTCCCACCCCCAACTTCTTTGTGTACATATTGTATTGAATATCAGCTCATTACAGGCAGGGGCTTTTTATGTCTTTAATAAATGAATTGAAGAAGGGTAATAGATACTCAGTCCTAACTTTTTCCCACTGAAGATCAGGCCTTCATTTCTGACAGAAGAGATGAGCTTGGATTCTGAAGTGGGCAGCTGTGTTACCTGAGTCACATGACTGGCATGTGTGCAACTATCCTGTAATTTTGAGCTTAACATATGGCAATTTTGAAAACGTCATGTATATATGTCTTATACAATTCAGCCAGGTTGGCTTTGTATTCAGCCTATGACCTCTGAAGCCTAGACATGCTCCCCAGACATGCTTTTCCTCGTGCCTAGGAATTCATAATTGAGTTAACAGCTTAAGCTGATGATTTCCCAGCTGGAAGCCTAATACTTGATAGAATAAGAGGCATGTGGTAGGGGGGAAAGCCCTTTTCTGGAAATCACAAGGTATAATAATAATGATAGTAAATAGCATTTATATGATTCTTTCTTTTGCAAATCACTTTAATATATTAACTCATATAATCCTCAACAACAGTTCCAAATTGGGTGCTATACTTATTCCCATTTTACAGAAGAGGCACAGAGAGGTTGTGACTTGCTCAGGGTCACACAGCTACTAAGTGTCTGAATCGGGATCTGCACTCAGGTCTTCCTGACTTCAAGTTTTGTGCTCTATCCACTTTGCCACCTCACTTTTAGGCTTGGTTTACAGTCCTGGATCTTTCCACTGACTGTGTCATGTTGGGCAAGTTGCCTTTCTTCCTTAGGCCTCAATTTGTTCATCTATAACATGGAAGGAGGAGGGTTGGGTTAGAGGATTTCTAAGACCATGGGAGCACTGTAATTATATATAATGTTGCAGTGCATCTTGCTTTTGGTCACATATTCTGAAGATAAGTAGGAAGAAAACAATGATCTTGCCTCTGGACTTAGCTATTTGTTCTTGTGCCTTTCTCCCACCACTAATTTGCATGTGAGAATTTTGAAGTTGAAAAACTGATTGGCCTTGGATCTAGAAAGCCCTAGATAATTTGTGGGAAGGGCAGACTCTAAACCAATGTTGATACAGTTTATTGATACAGTTGATACAGTTTAACAATGAAACCTGAGTAGGGAGCCGCAAGAGATTTCTAATCCTAAATCAGAGTGTGGTTTCTAACAGAGACATTGTCCCTAGTGAGTAGGAAGTGGAAGTTACAAAATTGATTTAAGCTTGCAGGTGTAGATAGCTGAAATTGTTGTGGGTTTCAAGAGAGAAGAGGTGGAACCTCAGCTAAGAATACATTTGCAGCAAGAAGCTGACCTGAGAGAAAAGGTCCAAAACCTTGCGTCCAGTGGAGCTACTTCTGACAGTGACCAACAGCAGCCACAGGACTAGTGGTATACTGTCTAGTAGTAGCCAGTAAGATCAGGAGGAATCAGTGTCCAGCAGAAATTACCTGCCTGTCAGAAGCTATTTGGGATATGAGTGCAGGGGAGAATAAGCTCAGCGGGATTACATCATCAGGAAACTACAATACGCTTCCTCTGTAAGAAGGGTAAGTTGCTTTTCTATATGAGCTTTGATTACATATGTTCTCTCTGTGTGTGACCTGACTAGATACTTCCTGTGTTTGTTTCTCTCCACATGTTTCCTGTGTGTTTTCACTCTCTGCACTGAGCCTCTATGTATTTGTGGGAAAGTGTGCCCTAAAGTTGTGGGGTAAATGTTTTAATTTTACTTTTCTGATTCTGCCTTTTCATTAAATGCCTTTGCTCTGAACTAATTATGTTCCCTGGCTGACCAGGAAAAATAAACAAATCAGCAGGGTTCTGGAGCTATGATTTTGAGTGAATTCTGACCCACATAGTACATTGAACCTGAGGCAGAATTGTCTGTGGATCTACATATGTTCTAATATATTTCAGTTTTCTTACCCTAACCTCAATGTTTTGAGATAAAACTGGAAGATTAAGGGGAAGCTCATGCTGTTTACTTACCCCATTTGTTTTTTGAGGGTAAGTAGGCTATAGTAATTAGACATGAAAAAAGCCAGAGGAAAAGGCATTGGGATCTCTCCCCTCACAGGCAGTAACCCCCAGAGAGAAGCTGGGACATTTTACCTTAGTCAAGAAACCAAGAAATTGGCAGACTTCTTTTCCTAGTTCTGTGAAGTAGGCCTTTCTTAGTGGTGTGACTTTTACCAAACTTTTAAGGGGAAACAAACAAAAGCAATTGTGTTAATTTGCCAAGGCACCAATTCCCGTATGGAGGAGCAAAAGAAAGTCTGAGGTACAAAATCATTAGTTTCACCATTTGCATTATTAGGGCACATTAACCTTCAAAGACCCTGGATGACTTAGAAGGTCCTTTCTAGCTCTTAATCCTGTGGTCCTATGACCTCCTCAGTGGAATTAGGCTGTAGGTTCATTAGATTTTCAAATTCACATCTGGAAAGGACCTTGGAAAAGCCCCTAATTCTAGGTAAGAAGACCTGGGGTCAGTGTTGAATCATATATGGTCAGCCAACAATCATGTCTTAAGTGCTTAATATGTGCGACGCATGTGCTGAGTGCTAAAGATTCAAGGAAAGGTCAAAACCACAGATGCTGTCTCCAAGGAATTAACATATAGGCGGTGGAGACAACATGTAACTAATTAGATACATAGAAGATATATACAGAGGAGATGGAAGGTAACCTCAGAGGGGAAAGCCCTGCTGAGGAGTTGTGGGAAAGGCCTCCTGAAGAAAATGGGATTTGAGCTGAGTCTTGGGGGAAACCTGGAGGTAGAGGTGAGAAGAAGGGGCATTTCAAGTAAGGGGGGCAGCCAGTGCAAACAAGATGGGAATGGAGGTGTGAGATGTGAGAGATATTGGAATGGAAGAAATGATAGGATTTGGCAATGGATTGGATACATGGGGTGAGCGCAAGTGAGGAGTCAAAGATGACACTGAGGTTAGGAACCTAGGTGACTGGGAGGATGGTGATGTCCTTGACAATAATAGGAACGTTTGGTAGAGATGAACATCTAGGGGAAACATGATGAATTCTGCTTTAGGCACACTATGCTTTAGATGTCCAAGAAGCAGTTAATTGGTAATAACTAAGCAACTCAGTATGTCAAGAGCACAAGACTTGTAAAGCAATAAGATCTGAGCTTGAGCTTCCTAAATGTGTGATCCTGGGCAAGTCACTTAAACTTTTTTTGGTGGTCAGTTTCCTCATCTGTAATATGGGAATAATAATACATCTCCACCCCACCCTTCCCCACCCCAGGGTTATTATGAGGGCCAAGTAAAGTCACGGGCAAAGCACTTTGCAAGCCTTAGGTACTGTATAAATGCCAGCTATTGTGATGCAGATGGGGATGATGCCAGACTTAGCCCAGGTGAGTTTAGGGCTGGATAATAGATTTTGGAATCATCTGCATAGAGTATGTCACCTCTCTATATAGAGAGCTCCCATAGGAGCTGATAAAACATTAGGAGAGGGCTAAAGACCAAACTCTAGGGTGTGCCCATATATAGTAGGCATGGCACAAAGGAAGATCCAGCAAAGGAGACAGTCAGATAGGAAAGAGCAGAAGAAAGAAGAACAATGTCCCAAAGACTTAGAGAAGAAAGGGGATCAAGCAAGTCCTTTGACTTCTTTGACCTTTATTTTCCATAAATGTAAAATGGATCTAATACCTCTGCTACCTATCTCATAGAGTAGTTGGGAAGAAAATGCTTCATCAGTCTATTGAAATGTGAGGGAAAAGAATTAGTTTAACCAATTAAAATATAAAGTATTAGGTTGTGGTGCCCAGATTCAAGAATGAACTGTTGGCACTTACATAATATGGGTGAAAAAGGCAACTAATTAAAAGAAGGATGGGGTGGAGAAGTAGAATAAGTGTCTAACGGAGAATATCAAGAAAAAAGACAGAGACAGGCAGGGTAGTAAGTCAATGACCCAACAAACACGTATTAAATATCTCCTCTGGGCCAAGTGATGGGCATTCAAAGACAATAATGAAGCAGTTCCTGCCTTCAGAGGGCTTCCATTCTGGCAAGGGAGACAGACTGGACAGATCAGAGTAAGCACAAAGTAAGCATCGCACGGAGGCTACCAGCATGTGGAGATAGGAAAGACAGGGATTGGGAAGGACTTCTTGTACAGGAGAAGCTTGCATTGAATATTGAAGACAGTGAGGGGATTCTTAGAGGTCCAAGAGAGCAGAGAATGCATTCTAGGAAGAAAGGAAAGCTGGTCCTAAGACTGTCTGTGGGACTAGGTCTAGTTGAGTTAGTCAAGAGAGGCCATGGGGTATATGGAACGAACAATAGATTTAGAGTCCTGGGATCAAATCCCTTATTTCTCACTTCTTTGTGACACTGTCTGGACCTCAGTTTACTTATCTGTAAAGTGAAAGGGTTGAACTAGATGGCCTTGAAGGTCCTTCTGTCTCTAAATCCATGACCTTTAGAGACTGGACTAGATGTCCTGTAGTGGGTACTGAGGAGCTGAATTAGGCAGAAGAGCCTTTGTACCTTGTAGAACCATTAACCTTGTTATCTCTGGCTGTATTTGCCTTTCTCCACCTCTACCAGTCAATATTTCATGGTAAATACCCTAAGAAGCTGGCATGTTATTATTGGGAAACATGAAATGGAGAGTGGTGAAAAAATCTTTGGATTCCTCCCAATCCCCACCTTATAGAATTCTTTTTGTTTAGGGGAACCCTACAAATGAGGGGTATCAGCAGCAACCAGAAGTCTGAAATATTCACCAGGAAATCCAGGGGTGGGTTTGTTGATGGGAGACTAGGAAATGGTGGTGTCATGAGATTTAGGATACTTCCTGTACCCCCCAGTCACTATAGTCCCTAATTTAGGAAAGGACATTTAAATTGATTCCCCTTTCAAATCCCTAAACCCCTATTCTCTCATTTCTGAAGGTCACAAGCTATGTTCTTTTGAGGTTCATTCTGTGACAGCTCATTGGGGAGCAGGAGGGGCTGAGGGAGGGACCTACAGCAAAACATGGGTATCAGTTTATCTGAAATGGTGGGTAGAACTTGCTTCTCCCTTCACTTTTTTGTTTTTCTAACCCTACTCAGTGGCTCTATAACAAGGCTGGTCCATATTTTTACTTGTTTTTGGAGGGCGGGGGGGGAGATAGAACTTTGTCCAGTGATTTCATGGGAGGAGAGGGGTGGCTTCCAGCTGAGGAAGTTCCTGCTACCAATGCTGGTTGGTGCTTTCTCTGCATCATTAGAATCTTCAAAAGTTGCCCAGATCATTGAGAGATTAAGATATTTGTGCAGGGTCACACAGAAGGCATATGGCAGAGTTGGACCTTGTATATAGGCCTTCCCAGCTTTGAGACCAGCTCTACCCACTGCATAATAACTGCATTACAAAAATAACATTTATCCCTTCTGGACTTGACAGTGTAGACAGTCACTGGTAAATAGAACTTATGTCTTCTCTGTTAAAGCACTTGATTGATTGGAAAGGGAAGGGAAGATGGGAGTAGTGGTTGGAGTGGGGATGTAGTTCTTGGCCTCTGCTGTGTTCTCTGTCCTCTTGTCTAAGTGTCACTTTAAAATGTTTGAAGGAACATGTGGAAGATTTGGAAGATCCCAGGGGTTGGTGGGAGGGTGTCTTCCATATTTCTATTTTGCAAAATGTACAGAAACAAACTTTGTGACTACAGTCTTTTTGGTCTGCTTCCTAGGCTAACTGGCTTGGGGTGTTTTTAAAAACAGCCCTGAGGTAGAAAAAGAATTCTGGGGATTGATGTACAAATCAGGACACTCTGCTTAAGGCAAAAAATGCTGTTCACAGTTGTTTTTAGGTCCTCAGTAAACCCTCCCCACCAGACAAGAATGAACAGTGCTGTGACCCCCAGGTAAGGCTGCTTGAGCAGAGTAGAATTCAGCAAATATTCATCTGAACATCAGTCCCCACAGGGCCATGCCCCTCCTAGCTATGATCTGGGCCTTCTGAGTTTGAGGCCTTGAGGGCTGATTCTAGTGGGTACCAGGTAAGTGAGACTGAAAGGCACACATAGGGCTTCAGAAAAGACAGCTCCTTTGAAAGGGTCCAAGTTCTTCATGCTGACTTGTAATTTTTTTGGAAAGGAGGGCTTCTAGTCAAGGTTGAAGAATTTGATAAGTAACATTAATTAATTTATATAAAATAATAACACTTTAAGGCTTTGCAGAGCACCTTATAAATTATTTCATTTGATCTTCACCAGAACTCTATGAGGGAGGTGCTATTGTGACTTCAGTTTTATAGATGAGGAAACCGAAGATCTGGTGATATTTTACAGGTTCCACTGGAGCAATGAGGTGTTCTCATCCTTTTCTTTCAGCACATGGCCTACACTTTAATAGAAAATAAATACATAATTGGGACAGATTATCGAATCTGGATTCAGGTGAGAAGAGTTCAAATCCTGCCTTGCACACTCATTAGCTCTGTGGCCATAAGAAAGAGCCTTTAACCCAGGCAGCTCTTGAAGGCTTCTTTATTAGGTCATGGACTGCAAGCCTTTGTGTTGGCATACATTTGATCTTTATTTATGATGTCTGGGTTTTGTATTATGTGGCAGAAGACTCTGATTATTTCCTTTCCTCTCCCTTTCTTCCTGAGACACGTGATTTTCTGTGTCCCACCTTGAGACACAGCCATTAAATGTCACAGTGGAGCTGGGATAATGGGAGCTGACAAAGGTACAGTGCTTTGAGGCTTTTAAAGCATTTTGTGTCTGTCATCTCATCTGACTTTTCTTGGCACCTCTGTGAGGCAGGAGATCACTATGACTCTTGTTTTGCAAATGAGGGAAACTGAGGCACAGAACATTGAAGTGCCTTAGCTATGTCCATGCAGCTAGTAGGTGTGCAAGGTTTTCCTGAATTCAGCTCATCTTTCCAAACCTCCTGCTGCCTCTGTTCTAGCTTATACAGCTGAGCCAAACATGTTTGTTTTCAGATATGGTGCTCTTCCAAATATCTGCCACAAGAGGGTCTGTAGCAGGGGCAGTGAAGCCTGGGACACTGTGTTCTGGTTTCCGAGGAATGCAGGACCATATTTCCTTTGCCCTGACCTTCAGAGGATAGAAGAAAAATGTGGATCAGCAACCTGACGTGAATGAGGGACGATTATACTTGATACTGAATCAGTGCTGTAGCAGTCAGCAGCCCACGTTTGGTCCATTTTTAAAATAGAAGGTATTTTCCAAGTACTTTCCTACACAAGAGGATTGTTGAAACTGGAGTGACTGAGTCATGAGTTAGAATAGTCTGATTCTAATCAGAAAAATCACAACCCTCTCTTTCCCACAAGCCAGATTCCCACCAGACTGTGGGTTCTTAGAAGTTGTATGCTTGTCCCAATTATCTAGACAGCAAAATGAGGGTGAACATCGATGAGGAACCCAGCCCTCACTGATTCCTCCAGTAGACTGTAAACTCATTGAAGGCAGAGGCTGTTTTCATTGACTCTATGTCCTTAGCACATAATTGGTGTCTCATCAATTAAAAAGGAAATGGAGCTTGAGTTGAATTCTGGGTGTCAGTGTGGGAGGAGAGTGTTCTAAGGAGGGCTAGCTTGGTCCCGAGGACTCTGGTACTGTTTCCAGGGTGCTGTTTCCATTGGGTATATCCTGGCAAAGGAAATCTACCAGGAAGAAATGATTCGAATTAGAATTATTCCAATCATTTTTAATGTTATGTTGGAGTATGATTTCACATGTTCCTTTTAGGACATCTTTGGGCCAGTGTAAAAGTGATTCAGTGAATCTTTGTGCAAAAGGGCAATGGGAATGCAAAAGGGAACTATGAGATGATGTGGTCCAGCCCAGCCACTATTACAGCTGTGGCAGCCCAGGATAGGTGACTGACGTAAGGTCATTCAAGTAACAAGTATGGCTGAGCCAGGATTTAAATTCAGACCCCACGATTCCAAACCCAGTGCTGCCTTTACTGCACTGTACTAGGATAATAATAATAACTGAGGGCCCTCAGTAGACAGACATCAGGTACAAAAAACTGCATAGACCTCCCACTTGCGTCATGGTTCTTGTTAGGGGAGCTGCTGAAACCGCTTTTTCTCTCTTTTATACTTGCTGTTATAAGTGATGACTATCTGGGGAGACACAGACATTTGGAAATGAGGGTAAGGTAAAAACAAAATCTTTCCATAAAAATTAAAAGACAGACATCACAGCTGACAGTAAAAGTGATTTCAAGTTTTCAAAGAGCTTTGTATATCTTTTCTATTTTTTTTTAAATTTTATTATAGTTTGCATCATTCATTTCCACAAGATTTTGAGTTACATATTTTCTCCCCTTCTTTCCCCCACCCACTGCCCCAAAACAGCCATCCCAGTGTGTCCCC
>CM053581.1:565435913-565476252 GCA_028627135.1 Pseudochirops cupreus
TTACTAACAAGTGTAAGAGGAAGGATTTGAACCTAGATCTTTCTGGATCCATGTTCTCCATGCATGCTGTCTAGCCTGCTGCTTAGGAGATTCTGTATACAGCTAAGAAGATGCCAATGGCTTTTTTATGAACATATAACCAGCTTCATGGAGAACAGTGGTGCTGGTACAGAGTAATAACTGGTTGTTTAGAAAAGGCCTGGGTAAGGCAAAGTGTCATCTTCTTGCCCCACCTTGGTATCCTTGCACTGGCCATCTCCAGGGCGTGGAAGGCATGCCCTCCTTTGTTTAGGTTCTGGGTTCAGCTAAAGCAGCCCTTCTGGAGGAAGCCTTGCCTCATTCTCTAAAGGAAGAGGTTATTTTTATTTCTCTCAGTATACATCTTCAGTGCTTGGCATATAGTCAGTGCTTAATGCATGCTTGTGGATATAAAGGATGATCCTTGATTTATTACCCCAAACCAGGATTCAGAGGGACCCACAGCAAATTGTTGCTTCCTTGCCAGGCCCGCAACCTGGTCCCTTCACATGGCTAACTCCCTTGCTTTTGAACTTTCCAGGGATGGAGTTTCTAATACTTCCCTGGGTAGGCCTTGGATTCCTTGTGAATCATTTGTGGAGTGGCTTTGAATTGCCCACGTTGCTATTGATGGAGATTCCTCAGAGCAAGTTAAGGTCACCAATGGTGGCTGAGAGAACTGCTTTGTCCCAGGTGTTTTGTACTCATTTGGAATTTATTCTTAGCCATTATAGAGAATGGTCCCTACCCCTTCTAGATAGTTCCAAAGAGCTGGAGGTTCACCACCTTTAGTAGGATCTGGTTAAACCACTGCCTGAAGCATCATTGACATGTCCTCATCACCAACCATTTACTAATGATTGTCTTCCCACTGTAGGGATTACTACGATGGTGCTTATTGTCAGAACACACAGGCAGAAAAAATATTTCTAAGAGCCCAAATCTAATGTAATTACAGAGTCCCTGGCTGCTGCCACAATGTCGCTAGGAATTCATTGTGAAATTATCAAATGGATAAAGAACTAAGTCACATCCTGAGCTTACCCCATCCCCTCCCCATTACATGCATTAAAATAAATTGGTGAGTACATAGTGGGCGTTAGTGACAAAAGGGAGCCTTGGAGAAAATTCTGGGAATAGAGGGAAGACGCTTCTTCAATCTATTTTATTTATTTATTTTTCTTTTCCCCCTTGAATGAGAAGAGAAAAATGATATGACTGTCTAAAGGCATGAGGAGTCTTCTAGGTTCTGATATGGAGGAAAGAGGGCTGGCCACCCTTCCTGTATTCTCGCCTATGATTGGGTCTTTGGGAGAGCAGCAGTGGGAGGCCACCCCAGGGAGAGCTCGGGCCAGCTCTCCTTCCTTAGGCACTTAGTACTCTCACATTTGCAAGGTGTTTTTCATATATCTTAATTTAATTCTCACAATTTTCCAGTGAAATTGGTGCCATTATTATCTCATTTTACAAATGAGGAAACTGAGGCTAACAGATATTTGTAAGTGTCAGAGGTGGAGGTTGTGCCCAGGTCTCTCCTGACTAACTCTCTCTCTGGGTAGACAGGTTGCATATGGCAGGTCACAGATGCATTGAGGTACATGATCTTTTTCATGGGCCACAGGGTCATTTTCATAGTTTAGCCTTATTTGTTCCAGTTTATAGTTGACCATACTGCTGTTTAGTTCATTTTACTGTCCCTCTTCTCTTTCCTTTTCCTTTCCCTAGTGGGAGGTAAGGGGGTTAATTCTGATAGCTACATCTAGCTCAACAGCTATGTTAGAATGACCAATTAACATAAGGTTTGAGATAGCTTTTGGCATGGTCAGCTCTTTCCTGAAATGCCTATAAATATGGTGGGAATTCTGTAATTGTCTTGAAGTGATCTAAATAAACTCCTCTCTCTTCACAAAATTCCTGATTTGAAACCCCCAGGAGCCTGTTTTGCAGAAAGGATCATTACAGCTAAAGGGGATTTGGAGAAAAATACAAGATGTCTTTCTTGGCTCTCCCCTCAGTGTAGAAGTTGGGTACCCAAGTGTCCAAGGCTTCTCTGTACAGGAAGTTTCCTTCCTTAGAATCCCCCACACCAGTGACACATAGTCAGTGGAACAAAAATCAATTTGGTGGTAAAATATACAAGAAAGACAAGTCCATGTCTGAACTGTTGATAATAACCAAATGCCACTGTTGAAAGGGAATTTAGATCAATGTTATTAGTTTTATAGCAGAAAAAGTGGTGGAGGGGAAAGGGGAAGATTCAACCTGAGCTCCTGAGCAGGGCAGGGCATCAGAGGGGACCCCTACCCCCAGTATCAGCCATTCTCCTCTTGGATCATCAAAGGAAGGGAAGGTAGAGCTCATCCAAGATTCCTCAATTCCCTGGTTTACTTCTACCTTTCAGGATGTCATGGGGGAAAACAGCACCCTACAATGTTTGCTCTAAAGAAGTCTGGAATGTGGTAAGATATAGGTCAAAGGCAACACTTGAGAGAAGAGAGGAATAGGTACAAGAGAGATACATTTATTATTATTTTTTTACTCTCAGGGCCTCCATGATTTAAACACAGTGTTTATGTAGTCTGGACTTGAGAGGTGAAAGCATTCTCTCTCTGGGAGAAACATGCTGACTGACCTCGGGGTCACAAGAATTAGAGGGAGCTAAATGGCTGAGTGGATAGAACAGTGGACCTGGAGTCAGGAAGACCTCAGTTCAAATCCAGCCTCAGACATTTATTATCTATGTGACTTGGAGCAAGTCATTTTCTTTTGTATGTTTCAGTTTCTCCATTTGGAAAATGGTGATAATAATAGGTCTTTACTTTCATTTCTGCAAATGATACTTGATAAAGGCTGCAGAAGGTTATGAATGAATTATGATTTTGATGATATCCTATGACCCTTAACATTCATAGTCTGACTCTAGCATACCTTTCTGGGCTTGCATTACATTACTGCCTTTCACCTACCCTTAATTCCCCAAACTTGCATACTTGGTATTCCCAGGACTTGGTATTCCATTTTCACCTCCATGCCTTTGAACAGGCTGGACCACACACCTGGAGTTATCCTTTGACTCTGCTTTGAAGATCTTTGGCTTGAAGTCTCAATTCAGGTACCACTTCCTAGGAGAAACCTTACATGATCCTCCTGATTAACAACTTCTCCTTCCTCAAATTACTTTGGTGCTTATCTATGTAAATAAATATTGTATCCTCCTCATCTGCTTAAGGAGCAGGGTCTGCTTTTTTTTATGTTATGTTTTGTTTTTACTGTTACCCAGGTGCTTAGCTAGTGTTTGTTGGACTGAACTGAATCAGCCAGTTCTCAGAGCTAGAAACTGTGTCTCAGAGATGCCATTCTAAAATCTAGGGAAAACGATAATAATGTGATATTTCTTTTTTCTAAATTCACGTTGTGTTAAAAAAAATCTGGCTATTACTCACCTATTATGTGCCTCAATAGTCACCATCATTTTACATTTGATTTTGGGGGAAGTTGACACAGTTCAACATTTTGGGTGACACTGAGAATCCTGCTTGGAGAAAGGCAAAGTGGAGTTTTGGCCACAAACTGTGCTCTAGGGGAGGACCAGAGAGCTCTCTAAATTCATCCCTCCCCACGTCTGGATTCCTTGCAATTTCTCCATCTTCTTCCTCAACTGTGGTGCCCAGAATTCAACACAGTGCTTCAGATAGGATCTGACCAAGGGCAGAGTATAGTGAAACTTGCCTCTCTGCTCTTAAACACTCTGTGCCAAGTACTGGGGATACAAATAGAACAATAAAGACAACCCCTGCTCTCAAGGAACTCATATTCAAGGGGGGAAGATGGAAGGATCACCTATGGGAGAGTTTCATCACAAGGTGGATCAAAAAACCTTTAGGGTACTGCAGCAGGATGGAAGACAAGGTCCAGGGGTCTTTAGGGTACATTGGCTGGGTTCTCTTAAGGCAACCCAAGATTACATTAGCTTTTTTTGATTGTTCTATCATATGGCAGGTGTATGCTGAGCTTCTAGTTCACTGAAACCCCCAGATCTTTTTCAAATGAACTGCTGTCTAGTCATACTTGGCTTATATTGTACTTGAGGTATTGATTTTTTTTTAACCTATGTGTAAGACTTGACATTTATCCCCATTAAATCTCACTTACTAGTTTCAACCCAATGTTCTAGCCTGTCAAGATTCTACTGCATCCTGACTCTATTATCTGGGCCCACAGGGCACATATGTTGTTCAGTGAGGAGAAGATATGGATAGCTCCATCATGAAAGAATTCTGTCAAAACTGGAGAGCTGGGAAAAGCCAAACTGTCGTTTGCCATTTCCTGGTGCTGCTTCCCCCACAGTGTTATCTAACTTACTGCATGCTGGTCTTCCTCCCAGCTTTGCATTACTTCTCTGACCTCAGTTTTGTGAGTTCCTCCTAGGTTCCTTGATTTATTTACCTAGCACATCCTTTGGCTTAATTCTTAAAAGGCATTCTGTATAAACTTTTGCCACGTGGATGAAAGTATTGGCTTCTCCAAGGAATGCTATCTTTGCCTTTCTCCAAGCTAGTTATTGATAGGGGTGGGGATTTAGTAGTTCTCACTAGTGATTCTATGAATAGTTCATTTCTATATGCTGAATAAAGAAGTCATTTTCATGGCAGAATCTAGAACTTTTCTTGAGAATGCTCTGTGGATCTTTGTAGTCATGTATAGAAATGTCCCACCATGTACTTAATGTAAACAGTGGTGGTGATGACTCCATGCAGAGGTTGCAGGAGACATCTCTCTGCTAGCTATCCCTGTAGCCAAGAGGCTAAAACATTATACTTTTCCCTTTAGCTAGAAGTTAGTTGAAGTGATAGGTTAGGAATATTTTCTCTCCACCCCTAGCTGGGGAATGTGACTCCTCTGGCTTAAAGCTGAGAATCCAGAAGCACTCAAGTTGTGGATTTCCCAAATGACAATGGAAAGGTATCATGGTGGGTGTTAGTTAGCAGGATGCACCTTATAAAAAATAAGGAATTGTGCAGTCCATCAAAGGTAGGTATGTTAAAAAAAAAATATAGACTGGTCTCATACCAAGGGATAATCAATAAACAGCCCAGGTGCTCTGTTGATATATTATGATGTCAAGAGAACCCAAGCCTAAGGATGAGATTTTCCAGGATAGAGAGGCATGGATGGATTGCAATCTACATCACTACAGTGAATAAATAGCCCATCAATGAGATCACAGATCAAGTGGTGAATGAAGGTAGAGAAGACATCTTGTTAACTTAAATTTTCTTCAGTAAGGATCCCAAATCTCAAACTGTTTACATGTTTCCTTAAAAACAATTGGAATTAGGATGTTTGGCACAAAGTATAGTTTGCACTGATTTGTTGGGGATTTTTATGCTCTGAGGATAAATAAGGACAGATGAATATCCCTTGATGTCAATTTGTCTCTTGGCTAGCCCTATTCAAGGAGCTGCTGAGTTGACAAGGTAAGCCATGTTGGCTTCACAGAGTTCCACTTAAGTTAATCATTTTGGCTGGTAACCATTTCCAAAGATAAATTTCAATTTGGAGGATTCACATTTTGCCAACTTTTCTCTTTATAAAATCTTATCCCAACTTAAGGAAACATCATGCCAACTCTTTAACTCTGTCAATGGTTTATGAGTTAGACTGGATCATTTCTCATTGCCTTGGTTTCCTCAGCTGTAAAAAGGGAAGGAGAACATATAATTATGAGGAATAATGCATTAAAAATGGTTGGAACAGATACAATTAGTAAGCTGTATGGAACAGAGTAAAGGGATTTGGAGTCAGTCAATAATTGGGTTCCTGTTCCATATGTGACCTTGGACAAATCATTTTCTGGATCTCTTTTCATCATCTGTGAAATGAAGGACTTGGACTCAGTGGTCTCTAAGATCCTATCCAACTCTAAATCTATGATCATAATAAAACTGAATATTTAAAGGGGTTAAGAAATACAGCCATTCCTGCTTCACATGAAGAAAATCTCATTGATAAAAACCTAAGTGTCTAAAATCATGTCAGGGGGTGGGGCTGGGGTGGAGGAGGAATGAGGTGATGATTCTCTAAGAATTCTTTGTCATGCAAAAAGATTGTTTCAACTGTGTGTAACTCCTCTGATTCTTGACCTTTCTCTGTGGCAAAAACCTGGTAAAACCCATGGAGCCCTTTTAAAAATAATATTTTTACTGATACAGGACATTTGTTTGAAACTCCTTACGTACTTGGGGGGGGGGCAGGGTTCGTTTTGATTTTAGCTTCACAGATTTGGAGCGGTGAGGGACCTTGGTGTCAGTGCCTCGAGCCTCATTTCACAGGCAAGAAAGCTGTGAGGCCCATAGAGGTTGGATGACTTGTTGGGGGTCATGCAGCTGGTAGGTGTATGGAGCAGGATTTAGACTTGGGGCTTCCTGATTCCAAATTCACTGCCTACTCCCATTCCACTATGATGTAGTAGATGGAGCACTAGACCTGGGTCAGGAAGATATGAGTTGGAGTCTGACCTCACATACTTATTAGGTGTATGGCCCTGGGCAAGTCTTTTAACCTGTCTGCCTCAGGTTCCTCATCTATGAAATGGGGATAATAGTAGCATCTACTCCCTTGGTTTGTCATTAGAATAAAAAGAAATAATATTTTAAAAATAATTTGTTGGTTGGTTGGTTATTGTCCTTTTCTCCCAAAGAGGACCAAAATGACATTACCATGTTAGATTCAATTTACAACGCATCTGACTGTGACTGACCATACCAGGATGAGCTTGGAATGCTCTATCACAGGTCAGGCACAGATAGTCCAAGTGACTATTAGAGGTGCATTCTCTAAATTTACACATCTCCCGCTTCTTTTGATCTACTTCAATTCTCCCTGACTCTTAGAGTGCAGCACCTTCTCTGATATGGGCACGCCATGCTGGGCAGTCCTGTGCCAGTGCCTTACGTGTCACACAATCAATTCCAAAGTTCTTCAGAGAGACCTTGAGAATGTCCTTGTATCACTTCTTCTGAATGCCATGTGAATTCTTGCCCTGTGTGAGTTTTCCATAAAATAATTTTTTAGGCAAGTCTACATTTGGCATTCAAACAATGTGGCTAGCCAATAGTTGCTAATAATTGCACTCTCGGCAGTAGAGTTTGAAGGCTTGGGAGTTCAGCTCAAGAAAGGGCCTCAGTGTCCACTACCTTACCTTGCCAGGTAATCTTCAGAATCTTCCTAAGACAGTTCATATGGAAGTGATTCAGTTTTCTGGCATGGTCCTGGTAGACTGTCCAGGTTTCATGAGCATACAACAATGAGGCCAGTAGGCTCTGTAGGCCTTCGGTTTGGTAGGCATTCTAATACCTATTTCTCTCCCACACTTTCCTTCAAAGCCTCCCAAACACTGAACCAGCTCTGATACTGTTATCATAATTATTGTTATTATAGAATAATAATAACTATTATTATAGGACCATTAAAAATAATGTTTTATAATGTATAAAATAAAAGACATAGGTTTACAAAGGAAACCAATTCTATTGAAATAGTTATCAGAACAATTTTTTAAAATGTCATAGAGACTAGTTTAAGATGTCCTGTTCAAGTGCATCTAAGTTTTCATTTATGGGCTATCAAGTAACTAGTGTCCAATTAAGTCTCTAGAGCCCTGAGACATCAAGCCATTTTCTTTTCTGGGAAGAGTGGAAAGTTATTCTAGTCTGAAAACAAAACTATAGTGTGTTTTGGAAAAAAAATTTAAACTATTATAAATGGAAATTTGGTTGCTTCTGCGATTGTAATTGAAGGGATTTTTTAAAGATTTTAGTTCCTCTTTTAAAACCAAAGCTTGCTCTATTTTTAGAACATAGTAACAAGAACTTGTTGTAAAGCAGTAAAAGTGCTAGTTTCAGAAAGTACAAGATTTATGTAGTTTGTAAATTGGATAAACTGATAAATACAAAATCAGAGAAAAGTAAGTTTTAGAAAAAGTAACATCTAAAAATGAAATAAAACTATCTTGATAAAATAGCAAGCTATCAAATTACATAATAGTCATCGTTTTCTGCATTAATTATCAAAGTACCAAATTGATGGGATGCCAAAATAGGGAGAATTGTTTGCAAATAAATCAGTGTCAGGTGGGCACCTGGAACCCATGGGAAGTAGCATCAATTTCAGGCATGTTGGTGGCCTTGGAGATGCCTGGTGAGTGTGGCCAAGGATCGCCTCATAATATCTTCTTTTCCCAGAGATTCTGCCTCGGGTAGGACTCACAGATAAAAGCTCCAGTGTCCTACAAGAAGGCTGACAAATGGAGACGGCAGAGACTGGGGCAGGGCCAGATGGTAAACCAATAGTTGAACCTGTAATTTTTTTTCATTTGTTGTGAATTTTCCATTTTATTTTTAATATTGGTAATTTGGTTTTCCTTTTTCTCCTTTTAAATCAAATTAGCTAATGGCTTATTTCATTGGATTAGGAAAACAGCTCCTACTTTTATTTAATTCACTGGGTTTTTTTTTTTTGTTGTTATTTTCAACTATACTATCGTCTTTAATTTTAATTTTATTTTTAATTTTTATTTTTGGTGTCTAATTGAGGTTTTAAAATTTGTTGGTTTTCCAACATTTTAATTGCATTCCTAATTTGTTGATCTATTCTTTCTCTTCCTTGTTAAGAAAAGTACTTAGAGATATAAAATTTCCCCTAAGGACTGATCGGGCTGCATCACAAAAATTTCAGAATGTTGTCTCGTTATTTTTATTATCCCTAATGACATTATCCATCATTTCTATGATTCATTCTTTGACCCCACAGTTCTTTAGGATTAAATTATTTTGTTTCCGGTTGATTTTTAATACTTTTTCAGTAGTCTTTAATTTAGTATACTTTTGTTGCATTGTGATCAGCAAAAAGGATGTATATAGTATCTTTTTGGTCCCACTCTGGCATAGTGTTGAATGTGAAGGCAACAAGACAGAGGTTCAAATATTGCCTCATAACTTATACTTATTAGCTGAATGACCATGGACAAGTCACTTAATATCCCTGAGCCTCAGTTTCCCCCATCTGTGAAATGTAGGTAAAAATATTTCTAGTACTTATCTTACAGGACATTTGTTTCATTTTTAACACCATGACTTGCAAACTGGGGAATACTTTATAAGTTCTTGTTGAATGAATGAATAAATGAAGTGTGAGGCCCAAATGAAGACTATAGTCAAAGCAGCCTGAAAAGTTTAAGCCACAATATAACCAAATGTCAATAGTAGTATAGCAGCAGCAGCAGCAGCAGCAGCAGCAGCAGTAGTAGTAGTAGTAGTAGTAGTAGTAGTAGTAGTAATAGTAGTAGTAGTAGTGGTAGTAGTAGTGGTAGTTGAGGTGGGGGTGTAGTGGTAGCAGTAGTGGGAGTGGTAGCAGTGGTGGTAGTAGTTGTTACTATTCCCCTAACCTTGGGGCCCCTAGACATCTGCTCATATCTGAAATACCTAAGTATATGTGAACTATACCTACTGGGTAATCCAGCCCTGAACTTAATTGCACAAAGGGAAGGGTCTCAGTACAGATAGATGTTGTATTCATTTGTTAATGAATTAGTGAGTAAAAGGCAGTGTTAATAAACAGTTAAAAATAGAGTGTTCAGTCAGTGGGACTATGCTCCTTTCATCATCCTCGTCATCAATCTGTAACATGCCCTCAATTCTAGATCTAGTTGGAAGGGAAGTAAGTACCAGACATTCCAACAGCTATTCCTTATCAGTGTCAGGCAGTCAGTGAGGGGGCCCGAAAATCTACCTGTCAGAATTGTGGATGGTAATTGAGATGATTCATCGTGGATTTTTCGAATACATCCTTGGTAGTGTGTGACAAACCTTGGCATGCCTTTTGTTTTCCCGCCAGCTCTATTCTGTGTCTTCATCCTATAGTTTTCTGATATGGAGTGGTATTATTAGGCCTTGTCAATGTGTTGGTTAACATGATGTAAGATCCAGCAATGGATTTTGGAAATAGGAAAAGAGAGAAATAGAAGCCAAGGCGTTCTTCACCTGCTTTGCCTGACTCATCACGCCAGCGTGATGAAACACCATGCCACTTTCCACAAGCAAGTAAGGCTCCATAGAGAAAACATGATGGGTATTTTTTTCTCCCACTCCTTTATCATCCTTAGTCAAGAAGATCAAATGGAGTCTGTGCAGGTTCTCTCCATTTGGCCTTAAAGGAGGCCTGCTGTGCTCTGTACCCAGATAAGCACAAAATTGTCTGGGAGTCTCTATTTTAAATACAATGTTCCTGAGAAGCCCTCTGATTTTTTGAATGAGTCTGTGCTGTGTTCAATTAAACATGTTTTCTCATTTCAACCATACTTCAGTGAAAATGTCTTTATGTTTACTTTTTGCATGATGCAGTAACAGACTCAGTGAACAAAGTCTTTCATTGGTCAAAAGGAGACCCTTATCCATGAAGAGCAGTTATTACCATATGACTTATAGGAGGAAAATACAATTACCTGAGTGAGGTATCTAGTACACTTTCCTTCCCTCCTCTAATAGTTGGAAGAATTAGAAATAGACAAAGTCTTTTCAGATCATTTTTTTTTTGAAGAATCAAATACAATTTTGGGACTCTCCTTTGAAGAGTCATTTTTGGGACTTCAATGAGCATGAAGGTCAAGACTTTAATAGGATCACCGTTCTCCTCCTGAATTTCCTCAAAGGGCATGATTGATTTTAGCTTTACACTGAATTGTTGCTTGGGTAGAGTGGCTAGGACACAATGCAGGATACCATACCAGAGGGTGCTAGCAACTCTTTCACTCAACATCACATCATTTTGGGGTTAGGAGAGGCTTTGGTGGCTGTCAGGTCCAGCCTTGAACCGCAAGAGCAAATTGAGCAAGGTACAACATCTGACCTTAGGCCATGGGAGAAAGGGGTGCTTTGGACCAACTTTTGCTGAATTTTCAACCAATATTAGTTGTAGTATTTATGTGTTTCTTAACCATTTAATGTGTGTAAAACTGTGCTACCATTTTTATTAGATTCCTAGCTTTTTAATTTTTTATGTGTTCCTGGTGAAGTTTTTGAACGTTGTACCTCTAACCTCGTTTTCCTTGTTAGCTCTGTGGTTTTTGTTGTGCATTTTTGCATATTGAGATGCTTTGGGGGATCATGTATGCCAAGCTATAGCAGAATGGCCTACTTGAGATGAGGTTTGGTCAAAGGGAGAGTACTAGTCCCATTTTATTCCTGGAAACGAGGCCTTGCTTAATGCAACCCATGATTTCTGCATTCCAGAAAAAAAAGAATAGCTTAGCAAGAAGAATAAGCCAAAAGAGGAAGTTGCCAGATGGCCCAGAATTCCTCCAACCCTTTCTCTCCATTTTTCTGTGCTCCTGCTTTCCAGGTGGTTATTTGTCCTTCCACTCTGTAGCCACTAGGTGGTATGGTGGCTAGAAAGTTAGACCTGGAGCCTGGAAGACCTGAATTTGAATTCTGCCTCAGACATTTAATAGATTGTGTGACCTTGAGCAAGTCCTTTACCTTCTCTTATTCTCAGTTTTCTTAATTGTACAACACGGAATATAATGGTACTCATAGCATTGTTGGGAGGATCTATTTAGATAATAAATATGAAACACTTTGCAAACCTTAAATCCCTGTAGAAATACTACTTGTCCTCCTTTTTCTCCTCCTCCTCCTCCTCTTTATCATCATCATCCTCTAGCAGGGGAGTGACCCAAGGTCTCTGTCTCCTTGTCCCCATTTACCATCACTGAATTTGTTTTAAAGCTAACTAAAGGGCACTTCCTGTGAGTCTTGGCCCCAGGCTTGTTTTGTGGTGCTTGTTTCAGGTAGAAAGAAATCCAAGTCATGGCCCTGGCTTTGTGTCTTCATGGACTCACTTTACTTGATGAATTCAGAAAGTTTTTCTTTCCTAATGAGAGCAGCCCATGAACACAGTAGGGTGGGATACAGAGAACAGAGTGGGTGTCGGGGCTTGTAATTTCAAAAAGATTTATTAAAAGATTTAGCAGCAGGCTCCTTGGTGGTATAGTGGACAGAATATTGAATTTGGAATCAGGAGGCCCATAGTTAGAATTCTGCCTCAGACATGTAAGTGTAGCTGAGAAAAGGACTCAACTTTTAACTTCACTGTCTTCATCTGTAAAATGGAAATAATAAGAGCACCTATTTCACAGAGCTTTTGTGAGGAGCAGATGAGGTTATATATATATATATGTATGTATGTATGTATGTATGTATGTATATGTAGTGCTTTGAAAACCTTAAAGCATGCTATAAATCTAAATTCTCCTTCTCTTGTCCCTCTTCCTTTTTATATTTTTTCTCTAGGAAATTATCATTGGTCTAATTTTCCCAACTAATTTAAAGACAAAAAGTTCATTATAGAGTCCTATAAATCTCTCCAGGAAACTTTTCCAGGTATTCACAAGGTTCTTTGGCTTGCTTCCACACTCCATTTTCTAGTAATCCCTTGGCTCACACACCCCTCATTTCTCTTAGCCCTGATGTTCAATGAACCCTCCTTCCCCACCATTTCACGTGCATTTTTATCCTGCCTTTTAGATATTGAAATAGCATTGGCTTTCTCTTCTTGAATTCCAAGTCTCCACCATGAGTTCTGAATTCATTTGCTCTTATATTTCTTCCTCTGTCTCACCTTATGCAGGTGTTTGCTTCCTTCAGTTCATTTCAAGCCATCCCTGTTCCTGGTCCTAACCTTGCCACTCCTGAGTGGAGGAGTGTCCTTTTCCAAGGCTATGGTATGAAGTCTCCGTATGTTCATTAAATAGACAGCAACTTCCCTCCTTCCCCCTTTGCAATAAGTCTAATTTATAAATTAATTTGTAAACATCTTGAAGAAAATAGGGCGCTAAGTAATTACTAGCTTGGCTTTGTAAAAACTAATCCACTGTCCTTGATGACAGAATGATGGGACTGATAAATCAAGGGGAAGCCAAAGCTGTAATATATCTTGTGCTTTGACAATGCCCTTGAGTTTTGTCCCAACACATCGGAGGCAGTGTGGTTCAATGGGAAGAGTTTTGACTTCAGAGTGAGAGGACATGAATTCAAATCCCACCTCTCAAGTTTATTATTACTTCTATGATGTTGGGTGAGTCGCTTCCCTGGGCCACAGTTTCCTCCTCTCTAATGTGAAGGAGTTGAGCCAGTTGGCTTCTGAAATGTCTTCTATGTGGAAATCTATGATCTTAAAAAAGTTGAAAATGATTCCACATATATACTTATCAGCAAAGTGAACTTTAACACAGGCAACACAATTTCTCAGGTTTTTCCAAGCTTGTAGCCCAGGTCATCATTAATGATTATTTTCTTTATTTCGCCTTGCTTAGCCTGTTGTAAGATAAATTCAGTCATTTCTTTGTGTTCTTCCTCAGATCTGTCCCTTTTCTGTGCACTGTCAGTCTGAGTCTAATCTGAGCTCTTAGCTTGATACTTCTAGCCTTCCAATCAGCTCTTCAAAGAATAGAGAGTGTCATTGTCCACAAACATAACTGACCATGTCACTAAGAATCTGCCATTTCCTCTCAAAGGAATCCAGATGATCTGTAGCCTCAATCTGTGTGCTTTCATTGGTCACAGCTCCATGACTTCCTTCTCCTGACTATCCTCTGCAGTGGATTGCCCTACCTAGTTCAGTGACTCAACCTTTAGCCTGTGGCCTCAGGGGGTGAGGACACAGAATTAAGACACAGGGACTGAGTTTTCATATACAAAGAACACATTGTCATTTTGATCTTTATATACCACCAACAAAGTCTGTAGTGTGACTTAGTAATAAATAAGCAAGCCTACCATCTGTAAGCTGGATAAATATTGGTTTTTTGCATGTATACATGTTATTGTTTTTCAAATATGTGTAGATGTTGTTCTGATGAATAATTCAATTCAACAACCTTTTATTAAGCACCTGCCATGTGTCTTGGACTTAATTTCATAGTATGTGCTTAACTTTGTAATAAAATACAAATTCACTTAAAAGCATTACTCAATTAGTAGTACCTTTTTGTCATCATGTGTCTTCTCATCATCTCAGTGAGCAGATATTAATGGTACAATTACTATTATGTGGGAGTTTCCCAGAGGAACAGTGAATCTTTCCTGATTCCCTTAAGTTGTTACTGTTCCTTCCCTTTCCCTCCTCAAATCATTATGGATATACTTATATTTTTAAAGTTTATGTTCCCTCCCCTTTCCTGAAGAATGGAAGCCTTTTGAGGAGAGAGACTGATTGCTTTTTTGTTCTTCTTGTTGTCTATGTATCCCTGGCATCTATCACAGTCACTTAGCAAACATGTATTAAGCTCCTACTGTGTGCCAGGCATTGTGCTAAATGTAGGAGATGCAAAGAAAGGTAAAAGACAGTCCCTGTTCTCACAGTCTAATGGGAGAATCAATAAGCAAACAATTGTACAGATAAGTACCTGGCACATAGTAGGCACTTAGAAAATGTCTCTTGGATTGATTGGTTCCTGAGTCTTCTTGAACTTTTCATACTCACAAAAATTGAGTACTACATCTAGAGCCAAGCAAGGTAGGGTAGGTTCATTGATAAGTCATCAAAAAGGTGGTGAAGTTATAAAAAGTCATATGAGGAAAAGTCAAAGGATTGAGAATTATTTAGCTTAAACAGGGATTTTAATCCATAAGTCAGTCTTAAGATCATGGATATAGAGCTGGAGGGAATCTTAGAGGTCATCTGGTCAAACCCCCTCACTTTATAGATGAGGAAATTTGGGTCAAGAACCATCAATTGAGCCACAAGCTCAATTAAGTATGGGGGATTAGCCAATGAGCCCAGTCCTTCTAAGCATGTTCAGAGTACTCAGCCGCTGCAGTCCTCCCAAGGACTGGGCTCATTGACTGGTCCCCCATTATACATGTATCCACTATATCAGCTCATAGAGAAGCAGCAAGGTTTAATGCATAGAGTTATCCTTAAAGCCAGGTAGACTTGAACTCAAGTCTTGCCTCTGAAACATCCTGGCTATCTGATCCTGGGCAAGTCACTTAACTCCTCAGGGCTATAGGCAGTTCTCTAAGACATGAGTTACAAAAAGGTTTCTGACTTACATTGCTAGTGGAAGTTTCTTCATTTGGGACTTCCTCATACAATGAAATCAAGTGTCCAGGTCCCGACCCTGTGTAGGCTCATAGAGTCTATAACCTAACCCTGGAAATTGAAGGGATGCTTCACAGATTGGGATGTTCAGTGACTTGCCAGAGGTCACATATGTAGTAAGCATTAGATATGGGATTTGAACACGACCCCCAACTCCAGAGTAATTGATCTTTCTTTCCACTGTACCACACTGTACAAAAAGAAAATCAAAAGAGTCCCTGCCTTCAAGGAACTTACAGTCTCTTCAAAGAGGACAACATACATATATACAAGTATATACAAGACAGAGCCAAGATAATTTGATAATTTTAAAAAATAATTTAATTATAGTCTTCTAGTGTTTGGAGAACTCTCAAGTAGAAGGTGATGACTAGCTTATCTCTGTCTCTTCTGACAACACAATAATAGGAAACAGGTTAAAGTGATATCTTGGGTCACTTTTTAGAACATGGAGGTTTTGTCTGGTAACGTGTGGAGGCTGTTAAATTTTGAGTTTAAGTTAGCAAGAATTATTGAGCACTTGTAAAAATTGGTGAGACTTCATGCCATCAGATGGTGGCATGTTACTCCATTTGACTTCCTCCTGGGTGCCTTGTACTTTAAGGGGATCGTTTACTCTGTGACCTCTCCTAGATCCTCCTAAATCAATGACTCCAAGTTTTCATACATCATTACATTACCCTGCTTTTGTTGGGATCCAGCTGAGCTCATTTAAATGAATTTTCTAAGTAGGCTTTTGTGAGACCCTTGGTCAAGTTGGCTGCAGTCTAGATGCATTTCTACTACAATCTCTTTGTCCATGAACTGTGATTCTGGTGGAAAAGAAATACTTTTTGTTTATTGTTGTTCCAGTTATTTTTGTAAAGATTACAAAATTAATTCTACTTTTGAAAATGAAGGATCCAAGTGATACATAAATTCTTAGCCTTCTTTCCATTTCATTCCCTACTCCAACCTTTCATTGCAGATTGAGGGAATTCAAACCTTTTCAAAATTTCTTCTTTTGGGGATGTCTTTTCTTTTGAAAAACATTTCTCTCTTTCTTGGTTGTCTTTGGGGCTAAATGCCTAAAGGAAGACAGTTGCATTATTTTTTTCCATTCTAAATAAAAGACCTCAGGAAAACTAAAACGAGTATTTTAATTCAGTCTTTGGGGACTTAAAAAAAACAATTTTCAACAATTGTGGGTATCACTCTTCTTTGTTTCCTCTAAGTATTTTGTCAGTGAGAAAAAAAGTTAGTTGCTAGTGCCATCACTGTGGCAGGAGTATAATGCAATTGATAAATGTAGGTGGAGGTCAAAGGGCAAAGAAATTGAATGAGCACATTTCTCTAATGGCAACTTGCAACTGGATTTTGAGCACTGAAACTCCCTATGATATCACTTATTCATTCTGCAGGTGGTTATAAAATGCTTGCTATGGGCCATTGTAGCATCCTGAAAAATGATTTAGATACTAAGACTAGGATAGAATCTCCTGATTTTAGATAAAGGCTATCTAACTAACAGTCAGACAGTTTTTTATGTCCTAGGAGGGTGGATAATATGGGACACACACTCCAAAAAAAGATATGAAGTTAGGCTGTGAAATTTCAGTGAGAGGTAACAGAATTATACAAAACAGATTCTAATATGCAAATATACTATTTTTCTTATATATTATTAACATTTATATGCCTGTAGGTCCATGATCTCATTGTGTGGGTCCTGTCCTCAAGAGTACAAATTGCTATCCTTTGACAATTTCTTACCTTGTTCCAACCTTGTCCTTGTCATCCCATAAACCTACCCCAGGGACTCAATTGATCAATCAACAAGCATTTATTAAGCACCTGCTATATTGCCCAGGAACTGTGCCAGGCCCCAGGGATACAAGGGCAAAGTAAAAGCATGCCACTCAACTACCTGTGGCTCTTCCTGGAGATATTTGTTCTGTTCAAACATGCTTTGTGTGCTAGTGAAAAATTTAGTTAATGTTCAGTTAAGAGATGTTTGTTGTTTCCATTAACTCCTAAATCCCTCACTTATAATGCATGATGGCTCTGCCTCTTGTTCTTAGGGAGCTAGGTGGCACAGTGGATAGATTCAGGAAGATCTGAGTTCAAATCGGTCTCAGACACTTCCTGGCTTTGTAATGCTGAATTCTCTACTGCAATCCCTTTGTCCATGAACTGTGTTTGTAGTGGAAAAAGGATATTTCTTGTTTTTTTTTTTTGCTCTAGTTACTTCTTTTTTGATTAAAATACTAATTCTGTTTTTTATTTGGAAGAATCCAAATGATACATAAATTTTATATCTAGCCAGATAGTATCTCCTTTTTACTACCTACCCCTCTCCACCCTTCCATTAAAGACTGAAGGAATTAAAACTTCTGTGAGATTTCTTTTTCTTTACTAAATATTTTTCCATTTCTTGGTAGTCTTTTTTTTAACCTTTGTTTGCCTCAGTTTACTCAATTGTAAAATGGAGGTAATAACAGCACCTACCTCCCAGGGTTGTTGTGAGGATCAAATGAAATATTTGTAAAACACTTAGTACAATGCCTGGCGCATAATGGGCACTATGTAGAATCTTATTCCTTTCTCCTCTTTCTTATCTTGATAAAACATTTCCTGAGAGGTAAGGAGCTAATGCAAATTTATAAGAATAAGAACCATTCCCCAATTGATAAATGGTTGAAGGATATGAACAGATAATTCTCCAGGAAAGAAACTCAAGCTATATATAGCCAGGTGAAGAAATAATCTCAATCACTAATAACTAGGGAAATGCCAGTTAAGGAAACTCCAAGGTTCTTCTCTATATCCATCAATTTGGCAAAGCTGAGAAAAAAGATGAAATAAAGACAAATTTCAGAGGGGATGCTGGAAAATAGGCATATTGATGCATTGTTGGTGGAGCTGTGATTTAGTACAGCCATTCTGTAAAGCCATTTATATCCATGCCTAATGTTACTAAACTCTGCATGCCTTTTGAATGAGACCTTCTTCACAGTTTCTTGTGAACAATCCTTTGTTAATATGTTACAGATTATATATAGCTAGCTGATTCTCTCTTCTGTTCTTTGGTGTTACAATTCTTTGTAGATTCTAATGTTCCATAATCGACACTGCAGAGTTTCAGAAGAATATTGTCATTTTAAAAAAATGGGTTTTTGTTCCCTGGGACAGCTGGAAATACAAAGAGGGAAAAAAGTAGTCCATGCCCTCAAGAAGCTAATATTCTAATGGAATAGAACTTCAAATTAAAGGAAACCTGAATTTTCAAGTGGGATTGGTGGGGGGCAAACTATATTCTAGAACTGGGTATAGAAAAAAGAAAGAACAAAGGAACACAAGTCAAGCTAATGAACATTTATTAAGTGCTTACTATGGGCCAGGTACTATGTCAAGAAATAGGGATATGAAGAAAGGCAAAAGACAAATCAGAACCAAAACAAATAGTCCTTGTTCTCAAGGAGCTCACAATCTGATAGAAGAAACCACATCCAAACATACTATGTGTAGCATATTTGGATGTTGTTTCTTCTATTATATATTCTCTGTCTCTCTATGTGTGTATTCCTGTGTATATTACATATATAAGTATATATATTATATGTATATATATTTTATATTGGATCATTTAATATTTTATTATATTATTTATATAATGTATTTTATATGTGGACTTTCCACTTTATCATATGTATTTGTGTATATCTGTGTGTATATATACATATGATAAATTAAGGATAAACTCAGGAATGAACACACTAGCAAAAGTCTTCTGGGAAGAGTTGGGGAGGACTTCAAGGCTTGTACTCGAGGGAAGATGATCTGTTTTTTTCCAGGAGTGAAAGGGAATGTGTATGATGGAGGTATTGTGAGTTAAAATGGTCTTGGGCAACTGAGTCATAAAAATTTTAGAAATAGACATGTAATAAAGCAATGATCAAAGAGGTCTCATATTAGAATTGAGATCATTAGGGAAAGAATAAAATCTTTACTGAGAGGAAGCTGGAAGGAACACAGGAACAAAACAAGTGACACACAGTAGGATAGTTTTTTGGTTGATGGTGATGTTTTGGGTTGTTTTTGCTGTACTTGTTTGCAGCTACAAAGCTATGATATGTAGGAGGGAATATGGCAGAATGAAAACAATGTGTTTTACAAGGCCAGTACTGTGGAGACGTAAGAATGGGTTTTCATAGACTATATTACTTTAAACATTTTTTAGGAACATATTTCTTATATTTTATCACAGAAGGGTCCTGTCAACAAATTATTTATTAAGCTCCCACTATATGCCAGGAACTGGAGATACAGCAAAGGAAAAACAAGACTGATGACTGTGCTTGAAGGACTCTCATTCTAATGGTGGTGCAACATGCAAACATCTATGTGGAAATGTGAATTGGATAAGAAGGAATATATTAGCATTAAGGAGGATCAGGAGATTAAAGAACTTGCCTGAGGTCACATCACAATTTTGCACAAGGTAAGATTTAAGTTAAGCCTTGAAAGAAGCCAGGAAAGCCAGGAGAAAGAGATAGAGGGAGAGGACTCCAGGTATGGGGGACTGCTTCTAGAAAGGCACAGAGTTGGAAGATTGAGTGTCATATTTTAGGATTAATTAGAAGACCAGTGTCACTAGGTTATAGAATATGTGGAGGAGAGTAAATGTGAGAGGAAAGATAGGAAGGGTAATCTTGGAGGTAACAGGGAAGCACTGGAGTTTATTGAGTAGTGATGAGATGTGGTCAGATATTCAGCTGAGTGAAGGATATCCTGGAATAGGGAGACACTTAAGGTAGGGCATGCAATTAAAAGGTTATTAAAATAGTTTAGGTTTAAGTTGATGAGGGATAGTATTATCAGGGTGATGGCCATAGAAGAAGAGATAAAAGGACACATAAAAAGATGTTGTGAAGGTAGAAATGGCAAAACTTGGCAATAGAGTGGATATATGGGGTGATTGAAAGGAAAGAGTCTAGGATATCACTTAGCATGTGAAGCTGGATGAATGGGAGAATGGTTTACCATTAATAGCAATAGGGAAGTTTGAAAGAAGGTAGGGTTTGGGGGAAAAGATAATAATTTGGTTTTGGACATGTCAGGTTTGACATGTCTATGGGACATCTAGTTCAATGTGTCCAATAGACAGTTTGAAGAACTTTTAAATAACACAAATTATAATGAACCCACATTTTTATAATACTTTAGGAGTTACAAAATACCTTCCCAGTAACAGTCATATGAGGGAAGTAGAGCAAATGTTATTCCCAGTTTTGCAGATGAAGAAATCAAGACTACGAAATAGTAAATGGTTTACCCTTGGTCATAAAGCCAATGAGAGTATGAGGCAGAATTTGAACCCAGATCTTCTGACTTCCTAGTCTTCTACACTTTCCACTACACCAGAAAGATACTTTATGGAAAGAAATAGGATTTCTCTCTGAGGTGTTTAAATTCACTTGTGATGTACATATTTTCTCTGTTGGATGTTTGCCAGGTGTCCATAAGAGTCTCATTAGGTCCGGTCCTTTGTTCCTTGCATAGACAAAGCACTTACTTTCTTTATCAGGATTTTTGCCTGTGTAAGCAGTAGGCAAGAGTCCCAGGACCTCAATAAGAAGCTGACTGAATGACTAGTAGTTGTCTGAATCATCCCCTCCACCCCCACCTCAGCATCTAGACTTTCATAGTGCTCAACATCAGAGTTTTGTTTTATGATGAATATTACTGTGTGCTCTTACTTTCCTTAAGAGTCAGCATAAAGCATCAAGGATCTCTGAGCAAGTTATTATACTTCCCAAATACTGAGAAGTCCATTCCATTCTTCTCCACCTCATCAATTAACCAATCAATAAATTAACAAGGATTTCTGAAGCATCAACTATGTGCCACACAGAGGTAGTATGGCATGATGTATAGAGAGTCAGTCTTGAAGCTTGGAAGAGGTGGCTTCAAGTTCCAGACTCAGGACAAATCACTTAAATTGTCAATACTCTGGGCAAATCTCTAAGTCTATAAGTTGCAGGGTAGAGGAAATTTCCTTATTTGGATGTTGCTCATACAAATGAAAGCACTGTTCAATTTCTAGTAGATACCCATGCTAGGCGCTGTCCTAGGTACTAGAAATGCTATCCCCTCCCATTGTACAAACATTGATGATATACCCCCTACATTCAAGGCACTGGGCATGCCAAAACAAAAATTTGATTGCTCCTATACTGAAGTAAATGCAATAAATCATCAATTAAAGAGCAATGATTTGTTCTACATTTTCAAGGTAGTTAGGTCAGTGACCTATTTGAAAAAGGCAACTTGAATATTCTTTCCTAATATCTGGATTGCCTTAACTTAAAAATAGCCCATCTCCCAAGGGAGGTTATTTAGCATATTTGTTTGTCTTTAATGGTCTTAACAAATAGGAAATCTTGTTTTGCAATTTAGGTATTTCTAAGAAGATATTGAAATGTCATTCTTAATTGTGTAAATTTAGGCCAGGAAGGAGAAATTTTCTTTATGTTTCATTAAAGGGCCTGTAGCCTGTCATCTAGATTCTTGCCTATGAAACTACCTTAACATTACAGCAGAGTGTGTGAAATTGTCGTCTTCAATGAGAGCTGATCCTAAGCCCAGGGTTTGGTTTAGGGTGGGCACCTGTATTATAGATGAAGCACTTGAGAATTGTTTTTTATTCTGAGAAGTTTTCATATATTGAGGTTAGAGCATGTCTGAATCAATATAATATGTGAAGATTCATAAGTTTGTTTGTTGCAGACCATAACCAGTCTATGAATGGTATCTGAACCTGATTCTTGCTGACTCCAAGCCCAGCTATCAACTTAATGCCATGTTGCTTCTGTGTACTATTGGTGCTAATAATAGAGTTCTAATGGAATTTTACCATAGAAACCTTAATAATTTTGTTCACTTGGAAAGTATAGCATCTTTATATAGAAAAATTTGTAAGGTGTTTTACATGTTTTCTATTCCAAGAAAGCTCAACATTCTAGCAAAACTATAAAAATTATCACTTCTATGTAAACATAGTCTTAAATTTTTTTAGTTAAAAAGACAAATATTTTCTAGTGGATTTTGTTTTGTTTTTGCTTATGGGTTTCTTTTCTGTTTCTTTGGGGCAACTATTCACTGTCAAGGTAAAATTTCCCAGAGCTCTTTGCAAATGTTTTTTTGCCAAGGAGCAGAGAAAGTATTAATTTGTTTTAATTTTTTAAAATTAATAACAAATTTACATTGCATATTAAGCTTTGCAGAATGTTCTTCACAACAACCCTTTAAAAGTTTTATTAGCCCCATTATAAACTCTTTGAAAGTTTTATTGCCCCATTTTACAGATGATGTTACTGAAGCTCTGAAATGTTAAGGAACTTGCCCATAATCACCCAGCTAACAAATATCTGAAGTGGGAGTTGAGGACCTTTGACTCCAAGTTCAAATATTATACTTAAAGATGGGCTAGTGAAAAGACATGCTTATAACACTGAACCAAAAGGTACTATAATCAAATTTTGCTATAAAATTATTGCTCTTTGTAGCATTTGAGTGTGCTGCCTTTTGTCTTTGGGCTTTAATTAAGAAATATTCTTGGTGTAACCATGCTGTTTCACCCCTTAATAGACAGTCTCACTAGCTTACTTGAGTTGGGCATCTACATTGCCTGGTCAGAATTGGATGATGGGCCTCTGGGCCTATACCAATCCTTTTAGAGGAGGAAAAAAAGCTCTTGTATCCATGCCAGAATTTCATTCCAGTCTCATGTTTGTTATTTTACGTCAAAGCCTTTCTGCGTCCATTTCCTTCTTTTAATGTAAATTGAGAATTCAGGGTTTAAAAGTAAATCATCTTCATGTTATGAGACTTGACTTCCTAGTAGTTTCCCCTTTAACATTTCTATGAAATGTCTTAGGATTAGAACAAAACCAGCCACAAATGGGTTTGTATTAAATATCACCCTACCATATGAACTTTTTATGAACCAAAGCTAGGCTGCAAAATATCATGTATGCATTTGGGAGAAGATTGGCTCTGACTTTATGACTGACGATGAGTGGGTTTTTATCTCCAGCATGAGTTTTAAAGATAGGATTAATGCATTTTAAGCACATAAACATGGAAAAGTAGGTAAGAAATATGTTCTCATGTAAGCCAGTAGTGGTGTACATCGAGTCTTTCTTTTCTTTTTTAAAGCTATTGCAAAATACTATCAATAAGTAGAAAAAAGGCATACATTTCTTGGCCCCCTAAATACTGAGAGGGGTAACTCTAATGTCAACTCTGCATCTAATAATGGGCTTGCCAGGACTGTCTGAGCTTGATGGGAGGCCAGTCCCATCCAATCACAGGCATCCTGAAATGTGATTAGATGCTGTCACAATAAATTTAGCCTTCATCTGTTAGATCAGGAATTCAGGTGAAAGGTCACCCTCTCCCACAAAGTGGGCATTGAATGCTTTGATTTGTTCTAATTGTAAATGATAGTCAATGAAAATCATTTATAAACCTTGTCTAAATGAGTGATGCTCTGTGGGGCATGCTTGGCTCCTGTCACTTCTGAACTCGGCTGGTTTCAGAAGGCTTCATGCCATGTGACTGTAATAGGGCTCAGAACCTAATGAAGTCTGTATATTGAGACTCATCTCCAATTGATGGTCAAATGGGCTTCAGTGAAAAAAGTCACCATTGGAATCTTGGTTGCATGACTTCATTTGGCTTGATCTTTGTTACCCTGTACTTTTAATTGAAATATTACCTCCTTAGAAATTATGTGCCTAATCTAAGCCCTTCACACATTTGGGTAATGGTTGACATACACTATAATGATTATTAATAGTCTCTTCAACTGAACTCGTTATTTTAAAGGTCATCTAATTTTTATGTACCATCTTAAGCAAATGTTTTAGACTTAATTTGTGCCTAGTTTTGGGGAAGAACACTATTGGTAACATATCAGTTGATTTTCCTCTTAGATTTTTTCCTTATTTTTTAAGAGCTTTCTTTTATCCAAACTTATTTTTCTTATTTATCTTCAACATTTTTTTAAAATTAAGTGCCTATTATTATCTGCTAGTGGCTCCCAATCACCTATGGCATCAAATATAAAATTCTCTGTTTGTCTTTTAAAGCCCTTCATAACGTGGCTCTCCCTTACCTTCCTAGTATTCTTACACCTTGCTCCTATTGATATACCCTGTGTCCAGTGACAATGGGCTCCTTGTTCCTCCAACATGACAGATATTCCATTTCCTGACTCTAAGCATTTTCACTGGCTGTACCCCATACCTAGATCTCTTCCTCCTCATTTGAACTTTCTGACTTCTTTGGCTTCCTTCATCTCTCATACACAGTTCTAGCTTCTGTATTAAGCCTTTCCCAGTTCTTAGTTTTAGCACCTCCCCATGTTTTCCAGTGAGTTTTTCTTTTTAACAGAAATGAGTGTTGTATTTTGTAAAAAAAAAAAAAACCCCTTTTTTGCATTTATTAATATAATTAAATTATTATTTTTTGATTTTTTATTAATCTGGTTAGTCAAGTTTATACTTTTCCTAGTATTAAGCCAGAATTCTTGTTAAAAATTCGATCTGATCATAGCATATAATCAAATCACTACTAAATAGAGAAATGCAGATTAAAACAATTGTAAGGATCCACTTCACACCCATTAGGACAAAGATGACAAAAAAAGAGAATGGTAAATACAGGAGAGGCTGTCAGAAAACAGGCAGATTGATGCACCATTAGTGAGCCTGTGAATGGGTACAAAAACTCTGGAAAGCCAACTTGTAATTTTACTCAAAGTCACCAAGCAGTTTGTGTCCTTTAAACTATCTATAGCACTGCTAGGTCTATATATAAAAGAGATCAAAGAAAGAAAAAAAAGATTCTTTATGTACAAAAATATCTATAGCAGTTCTTTTTGTAGTGGCAAAAAATGAGAAACTAAGATGTCCAACAATGGAAGAATGGCTGAATAACCTATAGTATATGAATGTGATGGAGTTCTATTGTTCTACAAGAAATGAGGAAATTAATAATTCCAAAATAATTGAAAAATATGGAAAGACTTATATGAATGGATGCAAAAGCAAACAGAATCAGGAAAATGATTTATACTGTAATGTCAATGTTACAAAAATGAACAATTTGAGGACTTTTGTAAGTATTTATAGAGAATAAAATGATCAGATTTGGGAGAACAATCTTACAATAATAACAAAACTGTAACGACAACTTTGACAGCCATAACAACTATGACCAAGACAATGAGCACTTATGATTCCAAAGGATTTTATGATGGAAATATGCTATCCAGAGCACAAGGAGGTGATGGATTTAGGGTGAAGAATGATACATACACACATGTATTTTGTATAACTATTGAGGGAATTTGTTTTATTTGGCTGTGCTTTTTTATGAGTAATTATTTTTTATTTCCGTTTCTTTTTTTAAATGAGATGGTGGGGGTGGGAGAGAAAATAGATTTCTATTCACTAGAAAAGTAGGTAGGGAGTGATACAGACTTGCAATGTTGCTTGCATTTTCAGATGAGGTCACTGTATTATAAGATTTGCTTGTTTCTCTTCCTTATAAAAGACCTCTCAGGAAGAGGGAGCAATCTGTAAATGTATTTAATATAAAAACAAAACACACCAATAAAACTGAAAGTGACAAAAAATACTTAGTGTTTTTCCTCTGAGACTACCTCCAATTTATCCTGTAGACATCTTGTTCGCTCTTAGTTGTTTGCATGTTGTTTCTTTCATTAGATTATGAGCTCCTTGAGAACAGGGACTGTTTTTTCTTTTTTCTTTTCCTTTCTTTGTATTCAGTTCTCCCCACAGTGCCTGGTACATAGTAGGAGCTTGATAAATGTTAATTATTTGGTCACTTACTAGTCACAGTACCTAAAACAATATATAGATTCATATTTAGTATCAATGAAAAGACATTTGGTAGGCTCCTACTATGTAGCAGGCACTGTCCTAGGCACTAGGGACACAAATCCAGAAGGGAGGTAGTTCCTACTCTCGGGGAGCTTGTAGTCTTTTTTAGGGAGGGGAGGGGATGGGCTGCTTCATTCTTATTCTTTTTTTTAATGCTTCCAGATTAAGCTGGTTTGATGCTAATTCCACTGAACCTTCATTCTTCTCTTAGAAAATGTCATTCAAGGTGTCTGACCACCTTGGCAGTTTCCAGAAATCTCAGATTTTAGATTGTAGGAGTGGGCATTCATGGCATAGTGAACATTTTTGCTACTAAAAACAATCCCTAGTCTACGGTAGGCATACTCCTTGATATTTTCTAACTTCAATGAAAAAGTGGGAACACTGGAGGGTAGAAAAAAATGTATTGGGAAATGGTATGGCTCAATAAAGGAAGGAGGACAAAGGCTTTCTGGCTTAGAAGCTTCACACTTGTGTGAAGAGAGTTGGAAGATAGCAGGTGAGGGGAGTGCTGAACAACTTAAAAAAATGATATTGACTATAGTGTAACAGACAGGAAACAACTGTTTACTGATGTGGTTACTTCTGATGAAGCAAATAAATTCCACTTGTCATTTCAGGATCAGCTGTTTGCATAGTGAGATTGATTAGAACAAAGATCAAAATCAATATCAAATGAGAAGAAAGAAGAAAGGCTAATGATAAGAAGACACTGTGTTTGATTATGGCAGCTCTGACACAACCTGTTTAAGCAAGTTGTTTATGCCAGAAAAAGATAAAAGTAAAATCACTTGACTCTTACAGTACCTTCTTCTTAAATAAGTTTAACTGATTTACAACTGCCAAAATGAGTTCAAAAGAACTTAGAAATACCCTCATCCAGAAAACATTTACTCTCTTCACCAAGAAACAACATAGCAGCCTATGGCAATGTGAGCTAATTTGTAAAACATTACAGGGCAAAATGATGGAATATTATGGACATTGTCATCTAACAAAATAGTGAAAATTGATTAAGTGATAACCGAGCCTATAGAGAACTTGGCATGAGCCAGCTGAGCCAGCTAGATCATCCTGAGAGTAGTGACATATGGAATTAGGAGGAATGCAATAAACAGATGTGACAAAAGAACAGATTAACTAGTGTTTCCTTAATGATCTAATTTTATCAGTGCTGACAGAGGTATTACCATGTTTGTACTTTACCACCTGAATACCCTGCATTTGACAGGAAATTGTAATAATACTTAAGAGGATGAAGTCAGAAAGATCACCTGGAATATCAAGTTCACACATAAGAAGCTTGTGATATAGATGGCACAATTTTAAAGGCACTCAGGAATTAATTTTCAAGACATCTCAAAGACAGGAAGATTATAAAAAAAAGGGAAAGTTTGGAGATGATATTTTTGCCATGAAAAAACATTTGCAACTATAAACTCAGTGTCCACTTCCTAATCTCTATACAATTTTTCAAAAATTGTTTATTAGTTGTTATCTTCAACACATGTGTCTCTTTATTATTAATTGAATAAAAAACCTTTTTCTTTAGAAGAAAATATAGCCTCAAAGGATCTTTCCCAACAAGGTATCAGTTACCATGCCTGTGCTAATACGATTTAAAGTTCTATGAGAGGGAGTAGAAGCACAAACTTGGCATGAGCTCTCTCTCCAATAACTTCCAATACATGTAAAAAAACAACTCTAAACAACTTTTAGAGCTACAGAACCCACAAAGTGACAGAGAGAAACAAATCTCCTGCTGAAGGCAGTCTGGCAGGCTGACAGGAACAGTCTAAAGCACCAAACTGGGAGCTGAGCACAGTCCTGCATGAGCCATGCAGTTCTGCCCCAGGGTGGCTCTGACCAGCAACAGACAGAGCAAACTGCAGGAGAATGAATCAGCAGCAGCCGTGGTGGTTTCCAGACTTCTCAACCCACAAACTCCAAAGATAAAGTAAAAGGTCAGTGTGGAACTCTGTTGGAACAGGGGGATAGAAAAGTGTGGTCTGGCCCCTGACCCCTGGGCAAGAGGTAGTGGAGGCACAGGGGCAGCTGCAGCCGCTGCCTCATGGCTACTTCCAGGAGCTCCTGGCCTGCAGATTGTAGTGGGACCAAATGACCATTCAGAGGGTAATCACTTTTGTTTTAACCTTCTTGGATCTGGATTGTGGTCTTGGGTGGTGGTCCTGAGATATGTGGCCAGTGTTGCCAGAGCTTTGGGGGGCTGTAGAGAGGGTACCCTCCTAATAGCTATGGCAGCTGCAAAAAACCCAGCAATTTGGGACAAAGCTCTCTCCATTCTGGAAGCAGAGTTCTACTGTGGCAAAGAGCTCAAAAGTCAAGTAATTAGCTGGCAATATGAGCAAGCAGAGGAAGCACAGACCATAGAATTCTTTTCTGGGGACAAAAAGGATCACAACATGGAATGGAAGGAAGACAATGAAGTCAGAACTCCTACATCAAAAGGTTCCAAGAAAAATATGAACTGGTTACAAGTCATGGAGGAGGATTTTGAAAATCAAGTAAGAGAAATGGAGAAAAAATTGGGTAGAGAAATGAGAATGATACAAGAAAATCATGAAAAGCAAGTCAAGAGCCTGCTAAAGGAGACCCCTCCAAATACTGAAGAAAATAACACCTTAAAAATAGACTAACTCAAATGGCACAAGAGGCCCAAAAAGCCAATTCAAAATTAGATTGGAGCAATTGGAAGCTAATGACTTTATGAAAAATCAAGATACTATAAAACAGATCCAAACACACGAAAGAATAGAAGGCAATGTGAAACATTTCATTGGAAAAAAAAACCAAACAAACAATGACCTGGAAAATAGATCCAGGAGAGAGAATTTAAAAATTATTGAACTACCTGAAAGCCATGACCAAAAAAAGAGCCTAGACACTGTCTTTCAAGAAATTATCAAGCAGAATTGCCCTGATATTCTAGAATCAAAGGGCAAAATAGAAATTGAAAGAATTCACCAATCACCTATTGAAAAAGATCCCAAAAAGAAAACTCCTAGGAATATTATAGCCAAATTTCAGAGTTTCCAGGTCAAGGAGAAAATACTACAAGCAGTCAGGAAGAAACAATTTGAATACTGTGGAAACACAATCAGGATAATACAAAATCTAGCAGCTTCTACACTAAGGGATGGAAGGGCTTGGAATATGATATTCCAGAGGTCAAAGGTGCTAGGATTAAAACCAAGAATCATCTACCAAGCAAAACTGAGTATAATGTTTTGGGGGAAAATATGGTCATTCAATGAAATAGAGGATTTTCAAGCATTCATGATGAAAAAACCAGAGCTGAACAGAAAATTTGACTTTCAACTACAAGAAACAAGAGAAGCATGAGAAGGTAAACATGAAAAAGAAATCATAAGGAACTTATTAAAGTTGAACTATTTATATTCTTACATGGAAAAATGATAGTTGTAACTCATAAGACTTCTCAGTATGAGGATAGTTGAAGGAAATATATATATATACACATATATATGTATATATTGTATATATATATACATATATATACACACACACACATACACATATATGTATGTATAGGAGGGGTATGTGTATATAAATATATATGTGAGTGTGGACATATGTACGTACATGGATACAGAGACAGAGGGCACAGGATGAGTTGAATATGAAGGGATGCAATCTAAAAAATAAAATTAAGAGGTGAGAGAGGAATTTATTGGGAGAAAGAGAAAAGGGAGTGATAGATCGGGGTAAATTATCTTATATAAAAGAGACAAGAGAAAACTGTTACAATGGAGAGGAAGAGCAGGAAGGTGAACGGGAATGGGACAACCTTACTCTCATTCAGTTTGGCTTAAGGAGGGAATAACATACACACTCAATTGCGTATCTTGTCCTATAGGAAAATAGGGGGAAGAGGGGAAGAGGGGGGATGATAGAAGGGAGGGCAGATTGGGGGAGAGGGTAGTTAGAAGCAAATACTTTTGAAAAGGGACAGGGTCAAAGAGAAAATGGAATAATTAGGGGTGGGATAGGATGGAGGGAAACATATTGTCTTTTACAATATAACTACTATGAAAATGTTTTGCATAACTATACATATACAACCTATATTGAATTGCTTATCTTCCCAGTGGGGGTGGGTGAGGAGGGAAAAAGGGGAAAAAAATCAGGAACTCAAAGTTTTAAAAACAAATGTTTAAAAAAATTGTTTTTTTCCCGGAAACTGGGAAATAAGATATACAGGCACTGGGGTATAGAAATCCATCTTGCTCTCCTAGAAAGTGGGGGGGGGGGAATGGGTGAGGATATAAGAGAGAACAGATTGGGAGAAGGGGTATTCAGTAGGCTTGCTATTTTGGGGTGCGGGTAGGGGAAAGAAGGGGAGAAAAATTCATAACTCAAAATCTGGTGGAAATGAATGTTGAAAATTAAAAATAAATAAATACATTAAAAAAAGTTCTATGAGAGATAGGTTCAACTATAGAACACACACACACACACACACACACACTAAACCACTGAGTTTCATCATCAAGCAAGATACAATAAAATTGGAAGTTGGTCTTGTCTCAGGTGTTTCCTAATGTAACAGAGGGTGCCTTTTACAGACAAATAGAAAGATTTCCTATTAATGCCAGCATTTTCCAAATGTTCCTATTTGCAGATGATAACATGTAATTGAATTATGCTGTGAAACTCAACAACATCTCCTTAATGAAATGTATAGTTATTTAAAGAGTTTGGCTTCATCATGGGCATATATTGGAAAAACAAAGTGCATATAAAGTGTGTATTGCCTAGGTTATTACAAAGCTCAACTGTATGGGCAGCCTGTGGAGTAAATTGGTGGAGAGTGATCTGAGACTACAGTTGAACAGGAAAGGACTTTGGTTATGTTGCATTTGGGCAGCTGCCCAATGCTTTCAGTGATTTCCAAGCTGCTTCACTGCCACAAAAGCTCAACATTTTTATAGGAATCTTCTCCTAGAGATGCTACATAGGCTGGGCAATGTGGTACAGTAGAAGTATGCTGAATTTGAAGTCAATCTACATTCCAATGCTGGCTCTGTTTCATTTGACCTGGATCGCTGTGAGCAAAAGGATTTTACCTATATAGACTTCGACTATAGTTCTCTCCATTATTAAATGAGGAAGTTGTACTAGAAGGCCTCTGATATTCTTTCCATAGGTCCGTGATCCTATTATGATATCAGAAGAATGAAAGTTGTGAAGGACAATAAAAAGACAACTAGTTGGTAGGTTAAGTAGGCTGTGCCATGTGACTGGAGATGATTTATGCATGAGAATGATCATAAAAGATATCGACAAGAACATGGGGGCTTAGAAAAAAGGAGTGGGTCAGTCATGTGGCAAGAGTCAGCAGCAAAGTGTATTCTCCTGAGTGTTGCATTGGTCCCCACAAAATATTGAAAGAACCAGAGAAAGACCTTTAGCACATTGAGTGGAATGCTTCTTGCAGGAAGACTTGGGCAAGAATTGCCTTAGAATAAGGTGGTATGAAGAGAGAGAGCCCCCATACCAGTTAGATCCACTGAAGTTTCAAAGTCAGCAACATGGAAGAACCTCTCAAATCATCTTAAAGAAGGCTCTGCATGGCTGACTCAAGAACTTTGATGAAACTTATCTTCTCATGCATCAGAGCAGCTTTCAGGAGGACAAGAAGTACACTCAGTTTCATCCCAGCTTCTTTGTTTCTGACTCCATTATCTGGCATAGCTTCAGAGAATTTTGTTCAATTTATTTCTCCTCTTCTGAAACCTTCTTCATGTGACACGTAATGAGGAATCTGTTAGCCTGGAGGTCAGAAACTCTGACATGACTAGCTGTACTCTCAGTATCTTTGTGAAAATCCCTGGGAAGCCATTTCTTCAGGGGTTTGCAGGGTTAATCCTTCAGTGTCTGTTTTATTTCTCATTAATGACTTTTCAATTCTAGGGTAGCTGCCACCATTGCCTGAACACACACTGTTGCCACCCACGGAATGCCAAGAGAGCATTTCCTTTGTCAAACTATGTATTTTATTCTATGCATTTAAAAACATTGGGCATACCCCTTTGCAATATTTTTAAAAGGTTACAGACCAGATTTTTTCAGGATGAAAAGATGTTGGAGTAGGTAAAAATCTTCACTGTTGAAGCAGGTAGCCATGTCAGGTCCCAGATTCATTTAGGTATCAATGTGCCATCAAATAATATGAAGGTTAGGTTTCACTGAAAACCCAGGGAGTGGTCTTCACATGGGCACTGTGGAAAGCAATATGACCTGTTCATCCTTCTTTTTCATCACATCCCCATTGCTGATTTAAAATGTCACCAACTGCAGAATCTTAAATGCTGAAGGATAACATCGCCTATGTAGTAAGCTTTCTGTGGTAGGAGGATAAAACTGTTGGCTAAAATAAAATGCTTTTTTCCCCCTGTAGACTCAATATAGCCACATTATTTTAGTTCCCTGCTATAGATAAAGTTGGCTGCACCTTTGCATTTTTCTCTGCTTGATTTATGATTGTGTACATTTTCTCTAACAGTCTTTTAACCTAGCCATTTAACTACGGCAAGATTAATTTTCCTTCCCAGTTTGATTACTTTAGTCATTTACATGTAGGGTTTGAAGTAGGTCTCAAAGCATGTTTCCTTTTAAAAAATTTAAAGAAGTGGAAAAGGAAGCATAAGCATACAGACTTTCAATAGGGAGTCTGGAAAATTGTTGTATTCCAACAAAGTCTGCATGACTGGAAGGATATAAAAATACTGCATATGACTCTTTTGAATGCATCTAAAGAAAAGAGATTTGTACATTTATAAGCCAGCTTAAGGGTTGTAATCATCCAGTGTGCACACTTTGCAAATGAGCCCACTGAATTTTCTTCTGTTTCTTGCGAATGGAATTTTTGCCCATGTTAACTTTAATACCAAATTAACATCAAGAATTTCATTGATTCCTAGTTATAGATAATCTTAATGATGTATCTTGAGAGGGAGGGTACTTTTGAATCATTAAATGTAGCAAAGAAGTAGAAAAGATGACCTTTTCATGATTTCATGACTCCCCTCCTCACCAAAAGTTTAGTATTCCCCCCGCCCAGATGTCACAAATAAAATATAGCTTTAGGTTGAAACAAACATGTAAACTTACATAAAAATAAACAGTATTATTGCTAAACTTGTCAACCAAGATAGGAGAAATAGTAAGATGGTCCAGGCTGGAGAGTTAGGAAGATGTTAGGATAGGGTTTCTGAACCTGGGATCTACAAACTCTTTAAAGTACACACACACACACACACACACACACACACACACACACACACATACATACATACATATATATATATATATATATATATATATATATATATATATACACACACACACACATATAATTGTAATTCAGCTTAACAGATTTCCTTTGTAATCCTATGTATTTTATTTTATGCATTTAAAAGAAAAATTCTGAGAAGGGGTCCAGAGGTTTCACCAGATTGACCACTTGAGAGGTCTAGGACACAAAAACATTAAGGCTCTCAGTTTTGGAGAGCAGGTGGGAGAAGGGGATCCCTCTATGGCAGGGGTTCTTGTTCTTTTTTGTGTCATTAACCCCATTGGCAGTCTACAGAAATCTAGGTATTTAATATCTGTTAGGAATTTTTCATTATCATTCCCAAATATTGATATTTCTATGGGGATTGATGGAGGACCCACCGTCCACAACTTCCCTGTTAACTCCATAAGCAGGAATTATTTGCTTTATCTAGAACTCATTTTCCACCCAACTGGATTGGATTAGCACTGAACTGGATTGGAATCATTCCAATCAGCCAGTCAAGCAACATCTATTTCTTAAGTACCAATTAGATGTCAGTTCTGGAGAGATGAAAGAAAAAAAAAAGTAAAAGAGCCCCTGTCTTCAAGGGACTAACATTCTATATGAGGAGACAACATGTACTCATATAGTATTTGTAAAGTAACTTTTAGTAGCAGTTGGTGGGGAAGGACTCATCTTGGAGATGCTAGCACAGTTCCTGGCATATAGAAAGCACTTAATAAATGTTTATTGAATTGAGTTGGTTCTCTTGATCTGAGTTTTGAAAGACACTAGAAGTATAAGACTTGGAGGCAAAGAAGCATTGCATTCCAAGTATGGGGTGGCATCCTGTACAGCTGTCATCCCCACATTTCAATTAAATCATTGGCTCCAATGGTCTGTGTGCATTCAGAAGCTTTGACTTCCTTAACCTTCAATATTCAGAACCTAACTGTACACCCTTACTTTAATCTGTTAGGTTTATTCTCTTTCTTTCTCTTATGCCCTCATCTGTTTGTGCAACCACTGCTTTTGGCTCAATTAATCTGTTGACAGACATTAAGCCTCTGCTATGTGCCAAGCACTATAGTTAAACACTAAGGGAAACAAAGAGAAAGAGAGAAAGAATCTCTGTTCCCCTTCCATCTATCACAATCATCATCTAGTCCATAGGCTAGAGTTCACTGGAGCTCAGTACCCTCACAACCAGTGATGAGGACATTAAGACCAAGTGTTTTTACAATCTAAGTGGTAATTGACTGTTGTGGACAGTTGTATGAATTCTGCCTCTTGCCTGCACAGCTGTCTGCTTTCCCTCAAGATTCTCAGTATTAAGAGTTTGTAAGTATTACTGAAACAGCTAAAAAATGGGGGTGGGGGTGGGGGTGGTGTGGTTAACACATATCCCGTCCCAGGTGGCAAACACTCTGAGAACAGTGCTTCTTACTGTCCAGGCCAGTCTCCTTCTTGTTATGTTTCTGAGCCTAAGCCTAGTAATAAAAACTTTATTGGTAAGAGGATGTTTTAATTGCTCTTTTCTTTGAAAAGAGCCTATGTTTAACTCAAACAACAAAGAGAGTCTATTTGGAAGCACAACCCACTCTGCTTGGGATTTTGACTGGGACAAGTTGACTGGACTTCCAGATGCTTTTGTGTGTGGTCTTGGAAAGAAAGATGGAGATTTTATTGCAGTACAAAGATGAAACCTTATGAAAGTCCAGAACAGAATTCAGCCAACCTAACTCTTCTGCAAATACTAAAATATACCTTTTCGATGAATATTCTGTTAGGAATAGAATCAAGGAGAATTTGGAAAAGCTTAAAGATTTTTAAATAACACATATGCTTAGAATATGACTCTTACATGCAAACATTTTTTTGCCTTTCTTTTACTTTTAGAACATTCACAGAGGTCAGCCAGAATCTTGTCTGGGGAAAGGTTGCCATCATTTAATATGATGCATTAGATAGTCCCTCCCTGCAGAAACCAAGTAGAGTGTGGGTGAATGTTGTTCTATTTGAGTCAGTGAAATTCTCTGGCCAGTATTCATTTAACAATTCTCCTGTGATAAAGATATTGTGCCATCATCCCATCCTACTCTGCTTAAATGACATCTTCTTATAGTCTGATCAATTATGTATAGTGATTACTTTGTTTTTCTCTTCTCAAAAACCCAATTTGACATATCACTTTTCTTTCATTTTCTCTTCAATGACATTTCCATGAATGGACACAAGTTCTCCCCTCTGGAGACTTCTGTTGACTGGATGATACCATCTGTGTAGATGTGTTTAGTGACTGTTTTCAATGTTTTTAGAACTGTGTTTAATTGATAATCAGGATGGAGTCCCAGTGATTAGAAAAGTTGACTTCCTTGTTAGTAAACAGTATTTGTCACACTAATGTTTCAGGCCTTCTAATTAGTGATATTTCTAAACTACTTTTGGGATTCTGTCTCAGCATATATTTTTCAGAAGATAAATTCCACCTTGCAAGTTAGTTGCAATGTTTGGTTTTAGGCCTTTGTTGTATACTTCCATTAGGCTTGCCAGACTTCTGGTCACACAGCAAGGTTGAACTAGTAGCCCTTTTTGTGGAAGGAGTCATGGGGGTGCCCATGTATGGGGCCTTCTGATTTAATAAGAGTGTCATCCTAGAAACAGAGCTTACATTTAGTGTTTGTGCAGGTGACTTCATAGACAAATCTGTGTTCTATCCATTTTCTGTGTTGTTTCTTTCCATCACTACTTCCCCAGGCCCTTCTGTCTGCTCTAGCTTCCCTACCTCTTCCTTCCCTACAGGTTTGGTGTAGATAATTAAGGTATCTCTGATTTTTGCTTTTTATTTGGTTCTTGGATGGCAAACTCTTTGATATGGGCACTCTCTCCATTGATGAAGATTGTGGCCAATCCCTACTATCTTATTTTGTGAAGTTCTTACTTAGCATGTACTTCCACTGATTCTCTAGGGTCTGGTTGCCTAACATAATAGAAGTCTTCTATTTCTATGAGCATTTAGGGATAACCTGTGTTTCACTTGGACTGTCCATCTGACATCCCTCACTTGTGACACATGAATAGCTCGCCTCCAATTCTGAGCAAAATTTCCTGGAGGATGGCTTTTACACCATACCAAGAGCTTCTCTATTATCCCTGGGACTTCCAGGGACCAATTGCTTATAGATTATAGTGGTTCATGACCCCCAGTCATGCAGACTCCCTGGGTGAATACTGACATTAAAAATTCTATTTTGGAGAATATGATTCAAGAAATCAGGTGACTTTAATAATTAAGCTTTATTAACTACTCATAGTAAAAAAGTCCTTAGTAAATAGCAACTGGAAACAAAATGTCATGATTATGACTTGATTCTAGTATAGCTTTGCTATATTCATTACCCCCTTCATTTCTTCAAATCATCCCCTTCCCCTTCTTCCTTGTCTCTCTTACATTGGACCTCTTCTTTATTAATTGGCCTGCTAATAATTGAGGCAATTTCCAGATTAGGAGGCATGCTGAATAGTCCCTGGGTTAGGGGAGAGCTTAGTCATAGGGACTTCCTTATGATCTAAAGAACCATCTGGATCTCCTCTTTTCCTTGAGGCCAAAAAGAACTTTAAACATCACTTTAACAGCTAATCAGTCATCTGAGATAGCTGGGAGAAAGGCAACTCCAGCCAAGGGAGGGAAGACACAAGGCTGAGCTTCTGAACTCAAATATTCATGCCCCAAATAGTGATGAGCCACTGTTTAACTCAGAGTAGACAGAGACTCTCTGTTTGTCTTTGTGTCCCAGGGCTTAGCACAGTACCCTTAATCCACACGTAGTAGATACTTAATGAATGTTCGTTGAATTGAACTGAGTGTGTACAATGAGGGCATTGGGTAGGATAATCTGCAAGGTCCTCTTAAGCTCCCAAATATTCTTATCCTGTTACATGCCAAGTGTCTCGGGGAAAAACTGAAGGAAGGTTTTGAGACTGAGTAGAAGAGTGGTATCTGAATTTTAGTTCGGCCATATGAAAGGTTGCACATTTAGGGAAAAAGAATTTTGACTGTTTTTGGGGATGAGGGGTCCTTGTTATCAATTTTAGCTTGGTGAAGAGTTCTAAGAGTTATAGATATTTATAAAGGCTGAACCACAGGCATTCTGGTCTTCTTCTTAGGAAAGGTACCATTAGAAAAATAGGAAGCATTGTGCTATTCTATGAAATTATTTTATATATATAAAATATACACACACATACATACATATATGTATATAAAATCTATCCATACAAATACACACACATACTGGTACAGTCATGAATGGGGGAGGAGTGGTAGTAATAGTAGACCTTTCATGTATGGACAAAGTAAAATGATGAGGACTATTCATTCTTTAAGATGAAAATTGAGATGCAATAGGACTGTAATATAAAAACCACAAGAAGTGATTGATTGGTTCCCCCACTTAGGTTCTCCTCAGCTATCTGCCATGGTGTACAAGTGATATTGTATAAGTTACTTAAGGTCTCTGTAGTTTAATTTACAACATGGGGCTAATACCTGCTTTACTCACTTCATCAGGTTAAGATAGAGTAAGTTAACATATGTAAGGGTTCTTTGTAAGCTAATTGCCATGCTAATAAAAGCATTACTATGTGCTCTCATGGACTCACATGTCCTATTCAAACATTTCTGGGTACCTTCAGCAGTTGTCACAAACTCTTGATTTTGAACTCTAAACTTTTCCATCTGTTACCATTTGAAATTTCTCTCACCAACCTCTTTGTTTCATTCCAAACAGATAAACTCACTCACTGGCCCCACATTTAGACCCTCCTCTAATGGATCTCTTCAATTTGTCTACTTATCTGGAAGACCCTGCATTTGGTCATCTGCCAGCCTAGAAGACTCCCATCATTTAGATCCCTACTCTCAAACTGCCTTCCCCAGGCAGCATTCCTTGAGGTAGCACAGGGCAATGGCAAGAGTCCTGCATTGGGAATCTGGGATTCTCTGTTTAAATCTTGGCTTTTCCATTTACTTTCTGAGTGACTTGGGGTCGATCATTTCACATTTCAGTGTCTTAATTCTTCCTTTTAAAATAGGGTGGAGGGAGTCTGAGAAGCTGGACTAAATGAATGAATGAAAAAGCATCTGAGTGCTGTATTTCAGACAATGTTCCAAATCCTAAGGGTACAATACAAAACGGACACTCTGTGTCTTCAAAGAATTTACATTCTAATTGAGGGAGTCAACCCATAGAGGAGAATTAGTGTCTGGGGCAGGGGTTTTGGTTTTGGAAGTCATAGGGAAGGTGAACAGAACTGTGAGGCAGTCGATCAACTCATCCTTTCCAGAAGCAATGATGGAATTACTTATGGTTTCTGCTGCAAGAGTTGGAAGGATAGTGTGGAGCAATGGGTGGAGAAGGGGCATAGCAGAAGATGGTTTGGGCTTTGGGACTGGCTAGGTATTGTAGGCTTTAACCAGTCAAGATAGCATAACCTTCAGTGACCTCTATAGCCCTAGATGACCTCTGTGGTTACTTCCAACTCTAAATTTATACTGTTTAGTCCCATAATCCTGTGAGTATAAGAGAGCTAAAATTAATATCCATATTCAGATTGATCAATGCATGAAATCTGAATTACTGTGGAGCAAGACTCATATCATCAGAGGCTCATTACTATCATTAGGCTCATGGTTATAGTCGGAAGAGAAAGGTGTCTATTTAAATGGAAGGTTTTAAAGTCTGTTACAGTAGCTTTCCTGTCAATAAAAGACAGCATACTTGCATTTTACCAATGTGTGTGAATTACAGCTGTCATGCGTCAGGTCTGAGTATGTCGCTTCTATGCTTGAGAATATTCACAGGATCCCAGATAAAACAGAATCCTCTTCTCAGCTTGGCATTTAAAGACCTTCACCATCTACTTCCAGACTATCCTCCCATATTTATTCTATGTTATTGTCTTCTTGTACTGTATTCTAGACAAACAAATGTAGTAGTTATTTCCCAAATTCAATATTCTTTATTCAACCTCCACACCTAAGCATTGACTATGTTCCCATCCCTGGAACACACCTTCTCCTCAATGCCCCCTCTTATGATTCCTAAGCTTCCTTCAAGGCTCAGTTGAGAGGCCACCTCCTGCACAAAGCCCTTCTTTATATCCTAATTTGGTTGTGCTCTCTCCTTCCTCAAATTAATTTTAATTTACATGTAATATTCTTTAGCAAAAGGCAAAGTCCTTGAAGGAGGGGGCAGTATTTGTTTGTCTTTGTATCTTCAAGGGACAACTAATGCAGTCATGGTAAGTACTTAATGAATGAGGCAGCTAGGTGACTGAGTGGATAGAGCACCAGGAAGACCTGAGTTCAAATCCAGCCTCAGACACTCACTAGCTGTGTGATCCTGGGCAAATCACTTAACCTCTGCCTCAATTTACTCATTTGTACAATGAGCTGGAGGAGGAGATGTCAGACCACCTCAATATCATTGACAAGAAAACCCTGTGGACGATATTGATATAATATAGTCCACAGAATCATGAAGAATCAGAGACGTGACTGAATGACTGAAAAACAACTGAATAAATGTTTGTTAAATTAAATTGAATTGAATTGTAGCTGGGATCCCATCCTTACTTAGTGTCTTCATGGAATGACATTTCCCAGTTTCCCTTTTTCCTCAGTCTGATGATTGGTGATGGGCAACTAATAGATGAAATGGCTAGCATCGATTCCTTTTTGTTTGCGTTGACTTGAGTTCAGACTTCAGTTACTACACAGTCTGCTCCTCTTCAAAGTCCATTGAAAGGCCCTCCCTTTCCTTCTTGACTTCATGTGATGTGGTTGCTTCTATCTCTGATTCAAGTGATGTTTGTTTGTTTTTTTTTT
>CM053581.1:565476752-565495649 GCA_028627135.1 Pseudochirops cupreus
ATAAGCAGGTTCTGATTATGTTTTGATTGCACTAACTGGTTTTGATTGTGCTAACTGGGCCTTCACCTTTCTGCCTCACTCTTGCAGACTGCTTGGTCAGGATGCCATGGTTAACCTTTGGCTTTCTATTTTCAGCCTGTGATTAGGGTGAGCCTTTCATTTCCATCCCACACCCTATGAGCTGGCGTGGAAACCCCTTCTTTTAAAAATTCCATTCCTCCAGCCAACTGCTGGGTTGGATCCTGTACTTGTTTTGAATGGCTGGGGCACAGGGAACTCCTGTAGTCTGGGTGGCAGTGTGGTGTGGGTAGAGAGGGTGTTGTCCTAAATGGGCCCCTGCCAGGTCCCCACACTTAAGAGAGAGTTGGTACACTTGGATCAGGAGAGACCTGGGATCCCATCTCACCTCCAGCACACTTATGGGTCATGTACCTGGAGGAAACCACGTAACTGAGCTTCGTTTTTTCCCATCTATAAAATGTGAAAGGAGATATTATGTGTCTAGAATTTTGTAAGACTTAAAATTCTATTTACATGTTAACCATTATGTTATTAGGGTCCCATGTGTTTTTCCCCATGCTGTTCCAACGTGCTTTTGCAAATGAAGCCCACTAATGTGAAAGGTTGCCTGCTGCTTCTAGCAGCAGCCTGCTATGCGGGACAAGGGAATATACATCCCAGGGCTTACTCCCCTGCATCCCTGGGGGGTCATTAGTGATTCTCTAAAACCCCTGCCTCTTTCCAAATGGAAACACCAATTCTCCAATCTTTTGTAGTTTTTTTTGGATCCCAGGATCATAAATTCAGGCTTAAAAGGGACCTCAGAGATTGTCTGTTCTTGTCCTCTCATTTTCAGATACCAAGGACCAAACAAATAAAATGACTTGCCCTACCTCACCCAGGTGAAGAAGTGGCAGAGCTCAGATTCAAGTTCAGGTTTCTTTACTCCAAATCTGCTTCTCATTACATTGGGCCACATGATCACTTGAATGAATTCCCTAAACTGTCATCGGATATGAATTACTATAAGGCAACAGATTTTTGTTGCCTTCAGGATTTTGCAAAGCAATAGAAATTCAGAAAATCTTAGTGTTGTTAGGAATGTGACAAGCCCTCTGCTTTAACCTTCCACCACCTACTAGTATCCCTTCTACAGAAATCCTGATAAGTGTTCACCTATTCTGTTGCTTGAACACTTGCAGTAATGGGGAAATCACTCCTTTACACAGTAGCATTCCAGCTCAAAAGTGCTCTAATTGTTAAAAGATTTTCCTTCTATTCAGCCAAAATCTGTCTCCCTACAACTTTCCCTTATTAATTCCAGTTCTGTCCTCTGGAAGTGCCTCTAATAAGTTTAATCTTTCTTCCAGATGACAGCCCTTCAAATATTTGAAGACGTTTGTCATAGCTGCCCTAAGTTTCTTTTCTCTAGCATAAATTCTCTGGAAGTCATGTTTCCTTCAGCTGTTACTTGCATGTTGTGATTCTGAGTTTCCTCACTGTCCTGGTTGTCCTACTTTATCAATGTCCCTTTTAAAATTTGGTGCCCTGCAGTGAACACTGCATTCCAGATGAAGCCCAACCAATACAGAGTACAAGACAACGGCCTCCTTTATTTTGGACACTTTTTTCTGTTAATGCAGCTGAAGTTTCTAATAGCTTTTTTGGAAGCCATGATATAAAGCACGCAATAAACTCAAACCCTTGAATGCTTTTCACATGAATTGCTGTGAAGCCAGGTTTCCACTCTCCTGCTCTGGGCCAGATTATTATTTTTTCAACCTCAGCACAGGTCTTTAACCCCATTAGGTTTCCTCTGGCTCATCTTAGCCTCTCATTTCTGCCTGGTGAGACCTTTCTGGATCCTATTCCTGTTAACTATGTTAGGGCCACCTGGTTATCCTTTAGCAGGGATGTATTTACTAAATACAATGATGCATCTTTTTCTCCTGGGGCTAATAACAGGCATATGCTGATGCTTGTGAACCTTCCTTCTTTCCAGCCCATTCCTCCCTCCTATGTTGTCCCACCCCTTACCCCCCTCTCTCAAGCTGGGACTCTGCCCTTTCCTGGAGATCTAGCTTCACCCTTTGTGGGAAAAGATGGGACCTCTAGCCTAGCAAAATAGTTTCTCCTCCTTTCCTTTCTTTTCTGTTATATCCTTCCAGTTTCCAGTCTCTCGACACTGACTTCAATTTCCTTCGATCTCCTAGAATCTTTTTTCATTCTGGCTTAAATTCTGACTTAAGCCCCAAGGGCTGGAATGGAATGGAGGTGATCTAGTTCAACCATCTCATTTTACAGATAATGACGTGGGGCCAAGAAATGTTAACAAACTTGTCCAGGGCCCACAGGCCCTCTGATATCAAATTGAGGGCTCTTTTCACTGTACTAGGTTGCCACCTTCATATATTGTGTTTCCCATCCTATCTATTAATAATGATGGTGACAATCATAACTCACGTACATAAAAATACTACCTTGTGTTCAAACCACTTTCCTGATCTCACCATTGCCATGCCTTACAATTACAAGCAAACCACTTTGCTCACAAATAGCCCTGTGAGATTGGTACGTGTACTATTATATCCATTTTACAGATGAGCTGATTGAAGAGCTGAGACATTGAGTGACTTGTCCATGATCCTACAGATAGTAAGGGTTCATTTTCTCTAAGAAGCCAGAGTACAGAGAAAAAAAAGTTTCCATGAACTTCTCAAATGGGGAAGTCAATTGACATTATATATGTGTGTGTGTGTGTGTGTGTGTGTGTGTGTGTGTGTGTGTGTGTATACACACACACACACACACACACAGAGAGGCATATACACACATATGCACATACACCCATACATACATATGTATATACACTTATTAAAATATAAATACATATGTATGTATAAATAAATGTATATGTGTTTATGTGTGTGTAAACACACATATACACACATCATTGGTGAATACCTCAAACAAGAAGAGAAGCAGACACAAATCCATGTCTAACAGGGCATGGGAACTGTTCCATTCGTTTCAGCCCCTCCTAGATCAGAAGCAGGGCTATTGGCCTGTGTTCATTTACAAAACAATTCCTCCCTCTAAGTAGCTATGATAGTCATACTGTTGGATTTCTGGCCATGTTTAGGGATCTTTGTAACTTTTCTCCTTTCTTCACAGACCCCTGCTTACAGCATAAGCATTTAACCCTAGTTGGCTTAACTCAGAATCCTTGAGCACTTACTAGTCACAATCAGCCAAAGTCCCTTGATTAAAACGTTCAAGGGTCTGTATCATTTCTTCTCATCTCAATTCAATTAGGTTCAAAAAGCATTTATTAAATGTCTGGTAAAGATTAGATTCTGTAGGTATATTCTATAGGTATTCCTGTATTGGAGGAATAAAACTGCCTCTAGTGTCAGGGAGCTTCCTGTGGGCATTTCTTTGGCCGTGTCTTTTCCTAGTGCCATTGGGAGCAGATTTTTGGTGTTTAAAATTCCAAAATAGGGAGTTATATATGCAGTAACACTCTGGTTCCCATTATTTTTTAGTATGAACAGTTTTTTAACATCTGAAAATTTTTCAGACCTCCCTGCCTCATGCTAATAGCTGCAATTAATATTTGTTAATTAAGAACATTACCAATGGCAGAAAGCTACTGTGGATTCAGAAACATTTTATATGTACTTGCATTATATTAATTAAAACATATTTGAAAAATAGTAATGCATGAGATACATTATTCAAGGTACAAGATTTCCCATGTGAGATTAAATCTTCATTTTCATATCCATTGCCATAACTTCATGGCCTGGCCCCTTCAATGTCTCTGGTCTCCGGGTTAGGGACAATTGCACAGAAGGAATAAAACCTTGACACACGTTTAAAATCAATCTTCATGTTCATGCCTTAGAATTAAAATGTCACTTTTACCTGAATGACTTTTGTATAAAAAAAGAAGTGGCTTATTTCTGCTTACTAAGAATACATTTTAAACCAACTGTAACAAAAGTCCGTGTAACTGGGACTCAAATGCTGACTTGTCATTTTATTTAGCTCTTAACCCCATGGGATTTCCTTTGCGTTTTGGAGGTCACTGTGTAAATTGTCTTGTTTCTGTTCAGTTCATTCTGAGCCAGTTTTCAGTTCAAAGAACTCTTCCCATGTTTTTTTTTTTTTCTGACTCCTTCCTGTTTATCATTTCTTTTGGCACAACGTGGTTGTTTCTATTATGTTCACATACTATAATTTGTTCAGCCATTTCCCAACTGATGGACATTTACTTTATTTCTGGATCTTTGCTACAACAAAGAAAGTGCTGTTTTCAATAGCTTTGTGCCTATCAATCTTTTTTCCCTATTGTAGACTTCCTTGAGGGTATAGGTAGTAGTATTAGTAGGTAACAGGTTAGTGACAGTTGCACTGTTTAGTTTTTAAAATATACAGTTAAAATATACAATTTAGTAACTTTGGTGTAGTTTCTAATTGCTTTCCAAAGTGGATAGAACAAATTATTGCTCTGTTAGAATTACATTAGTTTGCCTGACATCCTGCATCATCTCTAACAATTGCCACTTTTATTTTTTGTCATCTTTACCATTCTTATTGGTATGATATGAGACTTCAAAGTTCTTTTAATTTGAATAGTTCTACTGGTGATTTTGGAGCATTTTTTTATATTGATAGCTTGGATTTTTTCCTTTGAGAAATGCCTGCTCATATTCTTTGACCTTTTTTTTTTTTTAAAGTGAGAAATGGTGGCACATTATAGATGGAGTGCTGGGCTTGGAGTCAGGAAAACCTGAGTTCAGATATTGTCTCAGGTACTGACTACATGTGTGATCCTGTTCAAGACACTTAACCTCCATGTGCCTCTGTAAAATGGGAATCATACTAGCACCTCCCTCACAGGATTGTTGCAAAGATCTAATGAGTTTAATGGATGCTATTATGCTATTAGTTGACAAAACCTATGTCAGAAAAATTTGCTAACTGTGCCCCTTCTGACTCTAATTGCCCTGATTTTTCTTGTGCAAAGTATCGTTAATTTTATGTCGACAAAATTTTCCATTGTTTCCCCATGATCATCACTATCACTGACATGGACTATAATATTGTATGTGCTGATGCTGATCCCCATTGTTCTCTAGCACAAATTCAATTCACTTTTTTCCAAGTAGCATTAAAGAGAAGCTGATTAGACCAGTGTAAGCATGAAGACGTATAAGGAAATGAAAGCTCATAAGAACCTAGTCCCCAAATTTTGCTAGTAAAGCATTTTCCTGAGGTCATTCAGTCTACAAGATACATTATGATTTATCAACCATGTAAGTATCAACCCCCCCTCCCCCCTCCCCTTATTTTCATTTATTTATTGGACCTGCCTATTGCTCCTCCCCACATTATTAGGTATAAAAGAAGGGAAAATTGTCCAAATAGCAGGAAGTCTAGGTTCTACTGTACATTTCCATGAAAAGTATGCAGAATGAAGGAAGAGGTTGTACCATTTTTCATTAAGTGTGTTGCTTTTAAAAGAAGCAAAATGGAGACACTTGAAAATGTAAATTCTACCAGCTGCCTCCTTAATTAAGCCTACTTTATCTAGTGATCTGATGTAGTTTTCCATTGTTTCACAATCCTGGTGAGAGGGTTTGGGTATATTGATAGCACCTAATAACCACTACTGGAGAAACAAATGTAACATCTACAAAAGTATTGCATCCCAAGGGAGGATCAGAGGCATCATCTTCAGGTATAAAGAACAGAGCTTATTTTGCCCAGTAGATTTTTTTTGCTACTGCGAAGTTTGTATCATCGAAACTTACAGATAATCCCCATATGCTATTTCAGCTGAGTTTCTACTTTAAAGAATCTTTTATCAGAACTAAGTTAGGAAAACAATTGAGTTTTTTCTTTCCCTTCCCTTCTCTATTTATAAGCTCTTGGCTCTGCTAGGGCCAGCAAGGTAGTTCTGCGGAAAGAATACTGAAAGTAGTTTGAAGACCCGAGTTTGAGTCCCAGATCTTTGTGATGTCTCCAGGCCCATTTCCTCATCTGTAACAGGAGAGGATGGTCCCTTCCAGCTCAAAATCTAGGGTTCTATGACTAGTGAACCACCCAAAGGCAGAGGACAGTAGACTCAGTTTCCTATTGAGTATCAACTTTGTGATCAGCACAATGCTAGATCTTCTCAGACATATAAAGAAAATGACCACCTTTAGCTTGGAGTCTAATTGGGAAGACCAGGCACATCACTCAATCACTAAGTGTTTATTAAGCACCTGCTATATGCTACAAACAGGGTATAATTCCATGCCCTTAAGGGATGTCTTTGTCAATGACTATGATGCTCTAATTCCAAGATAGACTATTAGCTTAATGATTCTTCTTCTTGTTCTTGTTCTTCTTGTTCTTGTTCTTCTTGTTTTTGTTCTTGTTCTTCTTGTTCTTGTTCTTGTTCTTGTTCTTCTTCTTCTTCTTCATCTTCCTCTTCTTGTCCTCTGCCTCCGCCTCCACTTCCACCTTTGCCTTCTCCTTCACCTTCTCCTTCGCCTTTTTCTTCTCCTCCTCTTTTTCCTCCTTTTTCTCTCCTCCATCAAGGCAATGAGAGGCTGGTATAAAGTTGTAGGGCAGACTGAATGAAAATGCCTTTATTAAGTACTATGTGTCAAGGCATTTGGGACACAAAGATGGGGACACAAAGATCAAAAAGGGTCAGTCCCTGCTCTCAAAGTACTTACATTTTTAAAACAAAGATTATTCTTTATTATGTTTTATTTTACTTTTCACATTCTTTCCCTCCTTCTCCTTTCATTTCCCATTAAGAAAACAAGAAAAACTAAAGCCATTACAAACATGTATAGTTAAGTAAAACACATTCCTACGTTGCTCATGCCAAAAAAATGATATACATTAATCTGTACACAGCCATCACCTCTATATCTGATTCATGAGTCCTTTCGAATTGTGGTTGGTCATTGTGCTGATCAGAGTAAGGAGCTTATATTTTCACAGGGGAAGGAACACAGAGTAGAATGTGTTGTCTGAGGAAGGGTGAAGTCACAGAGATGATGGGGGTAACCAAAGGAACATTGATGTATCCTTTCCAGAAACAATGGTACTATAGTAATGATTTTAGTCATCTGGAAGAGCTTAGTATCTAGAATGAAGGAAGTTATAAACTGACTGTCCTCTGCCTTCAGTAAACTACATCCAGAGTATTGTGTTCTATTCTGTGCACTTCATTTTAAGAAAGACAGTGATAAAATGGAGAATTCCTGAAGAAGGTGATAAGGATGGTGAAAGAAGTTGGGCATGCCCTTTGTGAGAAGATTAGGGGGTCTGTGTTAGTGGTTTACATGTATTTTAAGTACTCTTATAGAGAAGAAGGATGAGATCTTTTCAACTAGTCCTCAAGAGCAGAACTAAAAGCAATTAGTGAAAACTGGAGAGATACAGATTTTGGAAGCAATGTCATATAAAAATGATAAACAGTGAGGCAGAAAGATTCTGCCTCATACTTCCTAGCTATGTGATCACAGTCATACCAATTCACTTATTTGAACCCCAATGTCCTCATCTAAAAACGGGTTAATAACTATTATATTGCATCCTTTATAAGGTTGTTGTGAGGTTCATATCAGTGATGTGTAGAAGATAGATAACTCTGCAAACATTAAAACCTATGTAAATGTCAGTTATTATTATTATTTTCATCACAACTATTATTGCTGTTATTATTACTTGGTTTGACTCAATAGAAGAAAAAAAATTCCCAACTATTTACATTTTTCCAAAGTAGAATGGGTAAGGCAGCTCAGCCAAGCAGTGTATATAGTGCCAAGCCTGAAGTCAAGAAGACTCATCTTTGTTCAAATGTGACCCTGAGCAAGTCACTTAGCTCGGTTTGCATCAGTTCATCATCTGTGAAATAAACTGGAGAAGGAAATGGCAAACCACTCCAGGATCTTTGCCAAGAAAACCCCAAATAGGGTCATGGAGACATGACTGAAATGACTGAACAATAGCAAAAGTAGAATGGGATGCTTTGGGAGATAGTGAGTTTCTCATTATTGGAGGTCTTGAAACAGAGGATGGATGGGCATTTGTCAGATCAAATCTGTACTTAAAAACATAGCATAGTTAGAGTAGGAGACCTCTGAGGGTCTCTCTCAATTCTGACATTCTATGATTTTATGAGCTAAATTCAGGCTAGTAACTTACTCTTCAGAGATAAGAGCAGAGACCTAAACATAGTTATTTCTATAGCTTATCTTCAAACTTCAGCCAGTGGTACTGTGTTCCTGTTTGTTTGCAATATAGTCACATGAGTGGTATTTCCTCAGTGTAGAACAGATCAACATGTATGTGATATTAAATCCAAGATTAAATTTGTTTGTTGCCTAGTTACTGTGATGGATAATGAAGTTAAACTGATTGGAACCTTTGATAATGGGCATTCCTATGTTGGCATCAGGGCTGTGCCCTGATAGCTAGTACCATTTTCCTACTTTATTGCACATCACAGATACTAAAAGGATTGACTGCTAAATTATATCAAATTTATGAATGTTCTTATTTCTATTATTAATAGATTCTTTCAACTTCTGCTAAATTTTAATTTTTCCCTCAAAATCAATTAAAAACAAAAGATGGAAACATGCAGTTTTTATGTATTTTCTTTTCTTTTAAAGAATTTGTTTTCACTGAGTCACTAAGTTGGTGACTTCCCAAATGACAATATTTGTCTAGACAGCTGAGCGCACTCTTGAAGCTAAGGGCAACACCAGTGATATAGAATTAGACTGAGGGAAAAAAACATCTCTCTCTGCTTTTAGATTCACATATCTGGGTATGGACTTGTAATATATGAATGAAACGGTCAAAAAGTTTTAAAAAGCTAACTTTAATATGTCATCAACCACATTTTTATACCTGCTGCTGCTTAGAGGCAGCCGTTTCCCCCAAGGTAGTGTGACAGGGAGCTGTCCAGCTTAAACTCAATTAGGTAAAGCTGGAAAATGGGTTCAGTCTCACACACCCAGGCACAAAAACAAACATACTTCCACAAGATTGTGAATGCAGTAAATTGTCTTGAATTCTTTGCTTCTTCATTTGCTGTCAGCATACTGCCACCATTTTGAATCAACTGGGTATCCTGAGGGACAGACGTATTGGCATTTGCCAGAGGGATCAAACCACCACCATCAGTGCTACCACTTCCATGGAGTATCTGGTGGAGAAAGCCCCACTTTCATGCTGCAAAGCCCTTGAAAGAACAGACTCTATACCTCCTCTGTTTCCACCTGCTTCATCTTTGTTTCCAGGCATCTATATGAGTCATCTAAAGCAGTTATCTCTGTGGAGAAGGGGTCTGCTATCTGAGGGATTACTACTACCCAGTGATGACTAACTGCCAACTAAGGATAAGTAAGGAAACTTGTCAAAAGTAGCACCTACATCCCCACAACATTCAGCCCCCTTCAGCCATCATACTCACAGAGATGTGTCTTGGCAATTACGTCTGCGGGTGCACTCCCTACTTTCAGCAGCTGCAGCTGCTGAAGAACGAGGAAATGGAGTACTCACCGCCAAAGACAGCTGAGCAGTACAGTGAGCTAAGCACTGGGCCTGGAACCGAGAAGACCAGAGCTCCAGTCCAGCCTTGGACAGTTACTAACGGTGTGACCGTGGGCAAGTCTCTTAACCCCTTCCTCAGTTTCCCCGTCTGCAAAATGAGGATAATCACGGTACCTAATTCCAGAGTTGTGAGAATCAAATGAGATAATGTTTGTAAAGTTCTTCCCATACCTTAAAAATGCTTTGTCAATGTTATTATTGTTATCGTTAAGTTGTCATCAATTATCTGTTTGCTTGCCCATTCACTATATCATACTCTAAGTTCCTTGAGAGCTAGAATAGTTAATCTAGCCCAGGGCCCAAGTAGATGGCTAGCAAATATTTATTATCTTGAAATGAAGCTATGAAGAATGAAATCCTTTATTTTGTAAGAGGTAGTTGTGTCCTTGAATTCCAAAGTTTAGTTCCACGGACATTTATTGACCATATTTTACATGCCATGCATACCATGTGCCAGGTATTGGAGAAGACTTCAAGACTAATAATCAAAATTCACAAGTATTCTGTGCCTACTATTTACCAGGTACTCCACTGGGTGCTAAGGATATGAATTGAATGAACAAAGCAAAACCTACTCATGAAAAAGTTAAATATACAAAATATGTATATACAGAATAAATCTAAAGAACATAAAGACAAATCAATACAAAGTCGTTTGGGAAAGTTGGAGGGAATCAGGAAAGGCTTCATGTAGAAGGCTAGTTCTTGAACTGTATCTTGAAAGAAGAGAGATATCCTCTAAGGTGCAGGGAGTATGTTCAAGGCATATCAAATGCCCATTACAAAGGTAAGAAAATGAGAGATGAGGTTTGGGGTGTGTGGAATATATATGGGGAAGAGAGAGGCAGCCTTTTGGATGAAACGAAGAGTGGAGGGTGCTGTGAGTGTGAATGTACAGTGAGTCTGATAAGACAGGTCAGGTGGAGGTTATGGAGAGCCCTAAAAGTTAAACAGAGAGACTTTTTTTTATCCTAAAGACAAAGAAGCCACTGGAGTAAGAAGGGGAGTGATGTGGTCAGATTATGATTAAGGAAAATTACTTTAGCAGCAGAGTGTAGGATGTGCTGAAATGGGAAGAGACTTTGACAGGAAGATCAGTTAGGAGGCTGTTGCAATAATTTAAGTGAGAAATGATGAGGATCTGAAACAAGATAGTAGCTTTATGAGTAAAGACAAGGGGATGTATGGGAGAGGCATTATGATGGTAGAAATAGTACAATTTGGCAATTGATTGGCTTATATGGGATAAGAGTGGGAGTTAAAGATAACAATACAGTTACAGATCTAGGGAATCTGGAAGAATGATGGTGCCTTCAAAAGATATCAGAAAGTTTGGAAGAGGAAATGATTTCAGAGGTAAAGATAATGAATTTTGTTTTGGACATGTTGAGTTTAAGATCCTTTCAGGACATCCAGATTGAAATGTCCAATAGGTAATTTTATTGTAGGGTTGAAGCTTGGGGGAAAGGTGGTGCTGGGTATATAGGGTATGTAGATCTGTACTTCACCTTCAGAGGTGATAATCTCAGATCTCAGAGTATAGAGAGAGGAGAGAGAGGGGGGGGGGAGAGAGAGAGAGAGAGAAAGAGAGAGAGAGAGAAAGAGAGAGAAGAAAGGGAAGAGTAGGGGGACTATTACAGAGTCTTGGGGGAACATGTACATTAGAGCATGTGATTTGGATGAAAAACCAGCAAAGGAGACTGAAAAGTCATTCAACAGATGGAATGACATCCAGCAAACCTAGTGTCATGAAAGTCCAGGGAACAGAGAGTATCATGCGGAGAAGGTGTTCAGTAGTGTCAAATGAAGCAGATAAGTTGCGAAGGATGAAGGCTTAAAAAAAGAACATCAAATTGGACAATTAGGAGATCATTAATAATGTGGAAGGGAGGAATTTCCATTGAGTGGTGGGGTTGGGAGACAGATTACAAAGAATCAAGGAGTAAGTGAGAGGAGAAGAAATGGAGGTAGTAAGAATAGACAATTACCCCCCCTCCCCCACCCTGGAAAGTAGCTAAAGAGAGGAAGAGAAAGAAGATGCTATCTTGAGGGGGTGGTAATATCTAGTGAAGGGTATTTTTTAAGATGGGGAGATTGGGCATGTTTGAAGGCAATAGGAAAGGAACCAGGAATAGATAGGAAAATACTGAAAATTAGAAATGGGTCTGGATGACTGAAGTTGCACTCAGAGAAGATAGCAGGCTATGCTTTCAAGGGTTCATGTAGCCCAGGAGTTGGCCTTTGCATGGAAAATAGCCCTAACTGTCAGAGACTTGGAGAAATGAGGATGCCTTGGAGATGATGAAAGGAGAAAAGAGGGAGAAACATCAAATGACCTCAGTCTTACTACCAAAATGGTAGGTCCTTAAGGTAAGGTCCTTAGTTGGGGTGGGGTTGAGAACAGGAAGGTGTGAGAGGCTTGAAAAGAGAAGATATGGAAAAGCTTTTGTGGGAAGTAACATAGGAAATCAGTTACAGAAGAATAAAATGATTGCCTTGTTGTAGTGAGAGCCTATTTAAAACTGAATAACATAAATTTATAATGTACCAAATTAGTGTGGTTGGGTTTCCTCCAGCTTTCAGCTCATTTCCTCCAGCCGATTCAGAAGCATATTAGTAGGAATAGAAAGGGTGGAGGGCGGAAATAACCAGGAGCTGAGGTTTGCCAAGGAATGAGCAGCTATAGCATGAGGGAGAAAGGAATGTAAGATGACAGTGTAATGTGCAGTTCATTAACTATGAGGTCAAGAGTAGAGATGGAGGGAAATAAAGTCAAAGCAGGGAAAGAATTGAGGGGTTGTATTGTTTCTGCTTTCACGCCATTTGCCATTTAACTGGGGAGATAAGACAACTCACTACATAAATAAGGGTAATGTCATCTAGAATATCATAACCACATGGGAAATGTAATAAGGTTTGGGGGAGGTTCTGAGAATTCATGGGAGTGAAAATTGTTTCTACTTAAAGTTAAGAGAGAGGGAAGATCAGTGAAGACTTCATGGAAGAGTTGGTAATGGCACTGGGGTTGGAAGGACAGGTAGGGATTTTTAAAAAAATTTTATTGGTTCATTTTATTTTTACAGCCCAGTTGTTCCTCTTTTTCACCCCTGCATATGATCTAACTCTCCCTTGAGATCATGAATAATATTTAAAGAAAACTAGTAGGCATAATAATCATTTTGGATGACCTATATCATATTTTGTATTGGTAATCCTCTACCTCTCTAGTGACAGGAATATGATGTGTTTCAACATCAATTCTCTGGAACCAAGGTCGACAATTTCAATTAATCAGAGTTCAATGGACTTTTCATGAACTTTTCACTTACATTCTGATAGTTGTCTATATTGGTTCTTTTGGTTCTACTAATTTCACTTTGCATTAATAATTAGGGAAAAAATGGAAACTATTATCCTCAACACAGGATATAATGAGACCAAAGGCACCAAGGTGAGAAAGAGTAAGATAATGTTAGGGAATGCTGACTTAGTCCTGTTTTCCCTGAGGTGAGGGGCAAGTATGAGGGCTGGAAAGGACTCAGAATATAGAGAACCTTGAATGCCAGGCTAAAAAGCTTGGAGTTTATGCAGTAGGCAGTGGGAAAACAATGAAGGTTTTTGGGAAGAGAGATGGCATCTTTGACCCATGAATGGTTTCTTGAAGTAGTATTTCAGATGAATCAGACGGGAAATAATCAGAACCAGAGTTATTGATTGTGAGGTTACTGAGCCTTTTAGAAAGGAAAAAAAAATGCCTATGGCTTTCCCTAATCTTCTCTTCCTTTGGTGACTCAGGTAATAATATAAACCATTCTTGAGGCTAAACTTTGGGGGTGAAATTATAGCTGAGAGCATCTTTGCTATGGGGGTCCACTGTGTTTGGTTCTACCAGTTGAAAGCATTTCAGGGTTACTAGCAGCTTGTCCAGTCTCACTTTCTTGAGAATTAAGTGGATATTATACATGAGCAAAAAATGAAGGGGATAAGTGAATGTATCAGGTGGCAGTTTTTCAGAGTGACAACATGTAATGTTCTCTGGGTTCTTGCAAAGGCAACTTTGTCAATCTGCTCTGTGTTGGGTTTGGTGGTTGATAAATGAAAATTCCATTTTTATTCTAAATAGCATTCTGCAAGCCTGTGGTTGTGGTCCTCTTGTTTTCATGACTCTTTTTTCTCAGACATATAACTAATGTTCCACAACAAGGATTGGATTTGAGGAGCAGTACAAAATCTCTCCCTCTTGGTGTTTGGACTTCATCCTATAGGGAATAGGTTTCATCATAGGGAGGGGGAAGGCAAGGGAGGTTATAATTGTGCCCAACAGTGGGTCAAGTAGAGAAGTCAATTCCTTGATGTTGGTCATTCTACACTGCTGATTAAGGGCAAAGTTTAAAAAACCATTTGTTAGTCCAGCAAAGTTCTTCTTGCTCTATTAGGTCATTCAGCTACTCTTGACACATAGCCCAACCACATGGTCAGAGTGTGATTTAACTATTTGGACATTTGTTGGCTTTCTAACAAATAAGGCTGTGGCCTTGGTGAAAAGCATAACTTCTCTTTTCAGTAAAATTTCATTTAAAACAAGAAGAATGACATATCATCTCTGACCAGGTAAAGGGCAAGTATTCTATGTTTTTGAGCTAAGATATTGTGATTTTGTGGTTTATGTTTTCCTTTAAAACCATTTTTCCCCTCATAAACAAGATAACCATCCCAGGTAATTCTCAGTGGCTATCCCCTGAATCATTGTTCTTAACAGTCTACTTAATTTCTATTAGCACACATCCATTGATCAGTATTCTATAACTCCTCTTGAAAGTCTCCCTACAGCTGGGTTGTTCCCTTTGCCTAAGGTTCCTCCCAATTCAAACTGGCTTAAATGCTCCATTTTGATAAAATGGCATTAGACATTTGACTGGTTGGTATAAAAGCCTGCCTCTGGTTTGTTCTCCAGAAGTAATAATGTTGGTCCTAAGTAAGTCTTCCTACAGGTGCTGCCTTTCAAGAAATGTGGAAGACTGTACTAGTAGTTCTTGTCTTACTTCTTTAAGTGTTATTATCAACCTTTCTTCCTCATCACACTCAAATCTCTTAGGAGTGCTTTCAGTGGCAAACTCAGAAAGTTGGATTTGGATTTGTGTGACATACATTCAACCCTTTCTTCTGTCACTATCTGTGTGATGTTGGGCATGTGATTTAATTCTTCTTGGCCGTAGCTTTCTTACCTACAAAATAAGTCATTGGACTAGGATCAGTGCTTCTTAAACTATGGATAACTATCCATATGCAATAACAAAAAATTAATTCAAAATCAAATGCATAATGAATTTGGGGTGTTTCTGGCAGTGCTTGCCCATGTTGTATCATGCAACTTCACTGCAGTCTTGGTTCTGAACCTAAAGCATGTGCATTTTACATTGATCATGCCCTTGGGCCACATAGTGCCAAAGAACACTGCCAAAACATGAAAAAAGGGTCATGAGTGGAAAAAGTTTAAGAAGCCCTTGACTAGATGACCTCTATGGGCCCTTCTACCTTTAGCTCCAAGATATTATCATCTTAGTCCTTCCATTTCATGATTTTTTCCAATAGTGGTACTTCATACCAAATGTTCTTTTGAAGGAGATGCACAGTATAATTAGCTTCTTCACCACTCATTTTGTATCATTTTGCTTGGGAACATTGATGTGGCATCAAGGTATTATCATGCCATATAATTCTCTGGGGAGTTTCTACTAAGTGACTTTGACCCCTACCTTTGTGCACCCATACATTAAAAGCTTATATTTAACCCGATAACAATCATCTTCCACCTACCCAAATCTTATGTGACAATGGGAACTACTGTTACACCAGAAACATTTGCTAGTGTTCTGTGGTTTGGGATCTTCTAACATCTGTCATAGAGAGGCCACTCCCATTTGGGGGATGATGTATTTTTATCGTGTTCTTTCAGAGACCTTTTAAAATTAATGTAGTAGACTAAAAATCCAAATGAACTTAAAAATAACCATTCTTAATTGTATTGGTAAAGGGCGAAGTTGGACAACTGTTTATGAATGACAGGCATGGGATATAGTACATGAATGAAAGCATTTATTAAACACCTACTGTGTGTTAAGCCTTGTGCTAAGTGCTAGGGATGCAAAATGAAAATAGCTTATATTCTGATAGCTTATATTCCAATCAGGGAGATAGCCCATAGGGGAAGTTTCTGGGCAGGTCAGAGGGGACAATCCCATGATCCTTAGGATGCAGCAGCAAAGCAGATGGTTAGGTCTCTTCTTTAATGATATTTCCACAGATAAAATTATGTCAGTTTCTGATAATTGCCATTTAAAAATGCTTAGGACTTGGGTGAAAAGAATTTCCTTTTTAGGTTTTTCAATAGATGAAGAGATTATTGGTTTCCAGTTTGCTTTTCTTATTAGCATAAACACATTTGGCAGATTCTCAAGTTTGTGATAACCTTCCTGAACTTGGGTGGTAGTTGTTTGTACTGTTTATTTTTTTTATTAAAATTTTATTCATATCTTTTTTCAATAATATTTTATTTTTTGCTAATTACATGTAAAATAATTTTAACCTTTATTTTTTAGTTTTGAGTTCCAAATTCCATTTCTCCTTCCCTTTCCTCCCCACTCTTTGAGATGGTAAGCAATCTGTTAAAGTTATACATGTGCAATCATGTAAAACCTTTTTATGTTAACCATTTTGTGGAAGAAAACTTGAACCAAAAAAAGAAAGTGAAAAATAGTATGCTTTGGCCTGTATTCAGATGCCATTAGTTCTTTCTCTGGAGGCAGAGGTCATTTTTCATCATGAGTCCTTTGGAATGGTCTTGGATCATTGTATTGCTGAGAATAGCTAAGTCATTTACAGCTCTTCATCATGCAATATTTCTGTTACTGTGTACAATGTTCTCCTGATTTTTCTCACTTCACTCTGTATCAGTTAATAGAAGTCTTTCCAGGGTTTTCTGAAATCATTCTGCTTGTCATTTCTTATAGCATAATATATTAAAATCATATACCACAACTTGTTCAGCTGTTCCTCAATGGATAGGCATCCCTTTAATTTCCAATTCTTAGTCTTCACTGTTTTCTTTTGGCAACTCATAATATATTCCTCCTCCTTCTACTACTAATTTAGAATAATAATTAGCATTGCTAGAGCAAGGTTTGCAAAGCACTTTACATATTTTATCTCATTTGTTCCTCACAACAACCCTGGGAGTTAGGTTGCTATTATTTTCCCTACTTTTTTAAGATGAGTAAACTGAAGCAAACATAGGTAAAGTGGTTTACTCAGGGTGAGATGGCTAAGAAGTGTTAGTAAGCTGGTCATTGCATGATGAATTTTTCATCCATGGCAACCCATGAATACTCAGTGGCTTCAATGGAAAGGTGAGAAGAGAGCAGCAGTTCTCAACCTGCGGGTTATGTTCAATTTGTAACAATGAAAATACATCCTACATATCAGATATTTACATTATGATTCATAACAGTAGCAAAATTATAGTTATGAAGTAGCAATGAAATTAATTGAGGAACATGAGGAACTGTATTAAAGGGTCATGGCATTAGGAAGGTTGAGAACCACTGGCATAGAAGAATATGATAAAATATATTGGAAAACATAGCTTAATACTAAGAAATAATATTTATGTATTTTGCATACTTTCTTTAAGAAGAGAGTTGGGAGGAACTTGATACAGGGACCGTAGAAAAATGACATAAATTGAAATTGATTGTATTTTAGTATATAGAAAGAAGGCAGACATTGTAGAAAGCATGTCTGAACCAGTTTTCTCTGTATAGTCAGATCGTGGACTTATTAGAGCAAATATCAAAATCAGCGCCAAAAGAGAAGAAAGAATAAAGAAGATAGGTGCAATCTGCCCTATTTAAGCATTGATACTAAAAAGTAGAAAGAAACTGAGCTGATGTGACTCAGTTATCACAATAAGGAGGCCAAAGGATTCTAGAAAGTGCCTTACCCAGCAAATGCTTCATTCCTTTGTCAAAAACAGAGATCATAGCTAAAGGCAACACTTGTTTAGAATATAAACTTGCTTGTAAAAATCTAAGAGAGGAAGATGACAGAATATTAGAAGTATCACCTTATAAAATAGCAGATAGGAGAGATAAACACATTTATAGAAAGGTGGGCAGGAGATCCAGTTGAACCAGAGTATTTTAAGATGAAACTGTATGGAAGACAAAAGAGAGATGAAAAATGAAAAAGATCTGCTGAGGCTTTTATGACAACTATTTTATTTATTGAAGGGAAGGGAGCCACCACCAGAGCCATCATAAGGCAAGTGAGGAACTTGCCTGAGGTGTGAAGAAAACATATAAAATATTCATCCCCTAGCTCAAGCAAACCGTGACATTAGGATAAGGAGACAGAGATTTCTATTCTTGTTTCAGGAGCAAAATTAGTTAGTTTGTGATGGCCATCACTTAGGGTTCTAACATCGAGTGTTCTTTGAGGAAATAGAAATGACACATAAAAAACTAGAAAGAATAGCTGCATTAGTCCAAAGGTAAGAAAAGCAATTCAGGTTGGTGATGCCATGATTTTGATGGTACTGGGGGATTTCTTTGCAAAATATCTTGTTCAGAGGAGAATGCCAAATAAATATCTGGGAAAAACAATCTCCACTGTTGTTATTGCCACCAGATAAAAAGACAATAGAAAAGGCAGCAATAACTCCTCATCCATACACTTACTTTTCCCCGCTTCTATAAAAATTTTGGCACTTTTTGTACATATGCACCCATTGCGGATGCTCTTGATGAAGGAATGAGAGTAGAAAAGGCAATGATATCCTACAGCAGACCATATTCTTATATAGTTACACCATTGACTGAATGATTCAGAAAATACCAAGTTCTGTTTTGCATATTGTTCATCGACTAGACAAATGGATTTAGCAGAGCAAAATGAGACCTTAAAGGCACTTTCTCAACAAGATGTCTCCCATGAATATGTTAAAATTATATAAGATTCCTTGAAGGATCCAGCAATAGAGATAAACTTTGTTCAAAGTTCTGATTATCACCAAGTGGGGACATAATACAAGCAGATATCTATTTACCTGGTATGCTTTACATTGTCATGGAAAATGTTCAGGATACAATGCAAAGAAGAAGAGATATTATCTCTAACTAAATGGTGATGTTATTCAGATATATCTGTTTATGGATGACAATATATACGCCAAACTCCAAAATATTGTAGAGTCTCTTAAGTGAAAGC
>CM053581.1:565496149-565540551 GCA_028627135.1 Pseudochirops cupreus
AATATTATCTCAGTAGTGAATACTCAAGGAAAGGCCCTTCTTTCATCTTCACTGGAGGCAAGCCCTCAGCAATCTCAGTTCCTGGGGAGACAAGGCTCAACAAAGCAATAGCCAGTGTCCTCATCAAGTCACTCTCTGCCTATAGAACAGTCCCAGAACCCCTGAAAACATCAGCAAGGCCCTCTTCTAGGATTTCTGTAAACATACAACAGGAAAATCCTCCTTCAGGGCTTCTGAACCAACAGCAAGGTTCCAGGACCTCTACAACAGCAGCACTGTCCTTCACCATCAGGTGAATCTGGCAAAGAACATCAAAACAGACAGACAAAATACAGGCATCACAGCCATGCCTCCTCAGTCCTTGGCAGCTCTGGGTGGCAGTTCTCAAAAGTCCTGGGCAGCTCCAATGGGCTCTCAGCAGTCTTTCTCTCAGCAACTCAGGTTCCACAATACAGGATACTGCTCTCCCAAAAGTCCTTCTGGCCTTCTCTAGACTTGGGCCTTGCTCCCAATTCACAGCTCCTCCCAGTTCAGCCCTCTCTTCATGTCAACAAATCTATCCCACAAGTGGGATTCACAAGCTCTGGGTTTTAACACTCAACCCCAAAACCAAGCCAATACAGGGGCATCTCCAAATTCTATTACCACTACAAAAAGGCAAGTAGAGGAAGGACACCCATTGTCCAGATGATGACATGAAGCTGAATGGAAAACGCATTGAGTTAGTTCACAATTACACATGTCTCAGTCAGTCCCTGAAGATGGACAGTGAACTGGATCTATACTTGGAAAAGAAGTCAAGTCAGTTGAAGGGCATTTGGGAAATTTCTTAACGCTGTTACTTACTCATAGTTTTTCATGGGAACACCAATATTCATTGTGTAATGTAAGATGGATATAAATCATGAAATACAGTCATAGAATAATCGAAGTTTTCTTTACATAAAAGATAATTGAGAGAGTCATGGTAAGTAGGGAAATGACTATTAGTAACCTCATGTGCACCAAAAGTAGGGTAAAAAATATCCTTGAGGATGTGCGTGCTCAAAAGTTGAGATGGCCTAGCCATATAGTCAGAGAAAGAGATAGCTGGCAGATAGCTCATGAGCTCCATTTGTAATCCTGAAATATCAAAAGATCTTTTTTTTTCTTTAAAGACTATGTCTTCCCGCCTTGCCTAGACTGGAAGTCTGCCAGAGACTCACAGACCTGATCTCACTGCTAACTGGCATGGGAGCTTTGATCATCTCTGTTTCTCACCTGAGTCAGTTTGCCTCTTCTTAGCCTGGTGGCCCCCAACTCCTGGGGACTTACCACATTGGCACCAGAATTTAGCACAGACACCCAACTGACCCTAGTCTAACTGTACCTCACAATGCTTGAGCCCGAGAGATCTACCAGTCTCAGCTTCCCCAGAAGAAGGGATTGTAGGTATGTGCCTCATGACTAGCTTAAGAGATCTGCAAGAAGAGACCCAGCATTGTGTTGACCCTCTCTGTGAGGCATTTATGGGAAAATAGGAACAAGAACTGAAAAGGATAAGAAGGCACAGAGAGGTTGTCATCCACTCACTGGGGAGAGTACTCACGTCAGTGCAATCACACATCCATTGAGCTGTTCATGCCATAAAATCTTAGGATTTCAGAGGTCATGTAACTCAGTGCCTTCATTTCACAGAAAAGAAACTGAGCTATGGAGAAGATAAATGACTTGTCTAAGGCCATACAGATAGTTAAAGTGAAGAGCTGGAATTTCAATCCTCTTCTTCTTCAGGTTAATATATACATATATATTATATACATACATACATGCAATATAGATACATACATGTATACATATATGTGCATATATAAATTATATATACAATATGTATCTATATATACATATATGTATAAAACTTTAAAAGATAATATATGTATATTTGTGCATGTGCACACACACACACACACACACACACACACATTGACCTGTTTTTATGTTGCCTTTTTCCTGTAGAAGAATATAACCTCCTTGTTGGAAAGGCTCTTTTAAGTTTGTCTTTTTAGTGCTTTAAGCACAGTATGAGTTCAGTCATTATTTTCTGAATCAATGAATGTGTAAATTAGATCCATTCCTATATACGTTGAGTCTCCCAGGTCTCTAGTGTGACCACTTAGTGTATTGAATTTTTATGCACTATCGCCTTCAGAAAAGCTACTTACCAGAGTCCCTCCTTTATGTACAAGAAAAGAAGGATCAGTCAGATTTCTCTCACAGTGAGGGCTCAGTCTTGGCATGTATAAGGTCAGTTAATTGGGTAGTTTCCAGGGATGAACAGTGGCCAGTGGTTTGAAAGTATGCTACCCCTTCCTGTCAACAAGTCAATGCCTTGTCCTTTGAAGGACTAGTCCAGGGGTGGGGAACCTGTGACCTTGAGGCCTTGGATATGGTTTTTTGACTGAGTCCAAGTTTTAAAGAACAAATCCTTTTATTAAGATGATTTGTTCTGTGATGTTTGGATTCAGTCAAAGGGCCACACTTGAGGACCTAGAGAGTGGCCTTGAGATTGCAGGTTCCCCATCCCTGGACTAGTCCAACCTTATTTCTTGGTGCACCCTCTTCCAAATTAGTGATTTTGTTTTTTTCTTCTCTTTGGTCTCTTCCTCAAGCCCTTTCTTATATTCTTCTTCCTCTCTTTTTTCTTCTAGAGATAGTTAGGTAACACTGTATATAGAGTACTGGTTCTGGAATGTGTCCTCAGATACTTGCTGTCTGTGTGACCCCTGGGGAAGTCACTTAACATCAGTTGGTTTCAATTTTCTCAATTCTAAAGATGGGGATAATAGTAGCCCCTGCCTCCCAGGGCTGTTTAATGATCAGATGAGGTATTCGTAAAGCACTAAGCATGCAACATCACTGGCGCTCTGTAAATGCTTATTCTCTTCAGCTTCGCTTCCCTCTTCCTCCTTTCCCTCCTCTTTCTTTCCTTTCTGTTCTTCTTCCTCTTCTTTCCCTTCCCACTCCTTCTCCCCTCTTCCTCTTTTTCCTCCTCCTCTACATCCCAACAGGCCTCCTAACTCCAGTGAATAATTGTCACAGCAGGCGGATGTGACCGGTTAAATAAGTATGAACATCTAGAGAATGGGGAGTTTCCTCCCAGCCCTTTTTTGGGTTCAGTTCAACTGTTTTCCTCCCAAGTCAATTTGTGTCTATTGTCATAGACTTTCCTTAGTGGAGAAAGCCCTGGATTTGTGGTCCAGCTCGAGCCGGGACACAGCATCTTAACCTCGCTGGTGCTCAGCTTCCTCCTTTGGGAAATGAGGATAAAATAATCACTTTTCCCTACCGCCCTCACAAGGTTTCCATAAATGAAGCCTTTCAGAGACCTTAAAGATGTGAGTTCTTACAATAATAACCACAGTAACATTTATATAGCACTTTACATACGCTCTCCCTTTGGATCCACATATCAATAGGCACGTGCTATTATTATATCCGTTTTACTTATGAGGAAACAGACTCAGAAGGGTATTGTGACTTGTAATTGGAAGTTATTCTAAGCTTTCGTAGTGTCTCCTTGCTGTCATCCTTAAACAGCAATGGTACCTTGCATTCTCCCCTCACCCAAATTTGTATATGTCATCAAAGTCTTGGAATAGTGGAAAGAGCATTGGATCTGGAGACTGGAGACATAGAATTTGAGTCCTGACTGTGTGACCACCTCCAAGTCACTTAACATCTCTGAGAGTTCCTTCTTTTCCTGTCAAAAGGTGCTAGTATTCTTGGACTACCTCCTACATATAAGAAAAGGCTGCTCTGTAAACCCCAAACGGTCTGTATAGAGGCGAGTTATTTATGAATATGTGAAACTCTGTTTGAGGGCCCTGCTGCTGTGTGTGAGCTCACTGATAGCCTCATGTTGAACAGAGAGAATTCATCTCCCAAAGAGTCTTGGGAAGAGTAATTTACACGGCAGGCAGGAGGATTCGCCTGGTTAAGAAGATATTGGGGATGAAAGAAAGTCAAGGAGCTGGCAAATTAGTATCAGAAAAGTCCAAGAAATGAGCTCACAGGCCAAGCAGGATGGAGAGACCTCAGTGTTGTTATGGGGGCTGGGGGTCATATCTACCGACCAAGTCTAGTATTACCAGCATCATTTGAATTTTTCTTCCTCTACATTCCCATGCATTGAAATCAGAAGAATGAGTAAGATTTCCTTTGATGCCCACCAATTCTGGGAAGGAGAGACCTTTTTCCTCCAGGAGCTTGGTTTCCTCTATTTTGTACCGTTAACACAAAACTTACGAAAACTCACATGGGAATGGAAATAGATAAGGGAGTGTGGATGCTGATGTCTTGGAATCCTTTGAAATACACAAGGTCAGTGCACATTTTATTGTCTGAACATGTAGCCCTCACCTGTAACCAGCATCATCACAGAATCTCAGCTGCAGGAAGGCAGAGGCTGTTTCATTTCTGTCCTTGTTTCCCCAGGTCCAAGCACAGTGCCATAGAAAGAACATGGTAGATTCCTGCTGGTGGATTAATTCATCCTCCACCTTCACATCTATGCAGTGCTTTAAGATTTTCCAAGGGCTTTTACATCTCAGATCTAGTTTGGTGATAGGTTTAGAATTGGCGTGGACCTACTTCTGATATCACCAAGTCCAACACACTCACCATACAGATGAGGGAAATGAGGCCGAGGGAATTGAGTGACTTGTCCAGTGTCACCCAGAGAGTAAGTGGCCGAGTCAGGATGTGATTCCAAAGTCCCTGACTCCAAAGCTGTCACTTTCTCCACCACACATCACTGCCTCAGGATAAACCACCATTCATTGGAAACTGTATTTTTCCTACGAGAAGTATTAGAAATACTACAGATGTTAGAGGTAGAGATTATTTTAAAAATTTTTTAAGCATTACATCTGTAAGAAAGTATGCTTTGGATGGACATCTTCTAAGAGCCATCACAGCATCATGAATTTAGAGCTGGAAGGAACCTTAGAGGTCATCTGGAATAACCATCTAGTTTTACAGATGTGGAAAATGAGACCTGGAGTGGCCACTTACTGAAGCAGCTAGGTGACACAATGTTTAGAGTACTCGATCTGGAGTTGGGAAGAAAAGTTCAAATGTGGTGTCAGACACCAGCTGTGCCACCACAGGCAAGTTACATGTCTTCCGTCTGCCTCAGTTTCTTCATCTGTAAAATGGGAATAAGATAGTAACACCTACCTTGTAGAGTTGTCCTGAGGATAAAATGAGATAATTCTTGTAAAACACTTTGCAAACCTTAAAGTGATGTGTATAAATGCTAGCTCACCATTATTATTGATATTATACAGAGCCACACAGGCTCATAAGCTCATTGATCTGAGCTAAAAGAGGATCGTACACTTGGCACTAGCGGAGTCTGAGAAGTCCAAATGAAGAAACTGAGACCCATAAAGGTTTAGTGACTTTGTACAAGGGGAGCGGGGTTGAGCATTGAATGTAGGTGCTCCCATCTACAAAACCAGTGCTCATTTTGCTCTACCATGCAGCTTTCTAATAAGTGACCAAGCCAGGCTTTGAACCCAGGTGCTCGGTCTCCAAATTTGGCTCTCTCAGGCTATAAACATTCAAACATGTTTTGTTTATTCAGATGTTTAGAATAAAAATAATGCTATCATTGAAAAGCTGGGATTTCAATCAGCCTTTCTGATTCTAATTTTTATAAAGCCTTGAAATGAAAACTTAGAATGAAAATGATGGAATGCCTCTCCCCCTACTCTTAGACCAAGTGTTGATGGCCACACTCTGTGTGCCCCCAGTTATGCCTGCGATCTCCCATGTGCTCAGGACTATGTGTTAGAGGGATGGAGCCAAACGTGTCTCTAGCACAAGGAACAAACCAGCCCTTAGCAAAACAAACTGTGACTCCTCCAATTTAAACTCTGGCTGTCAGCAACTTTGCTTTCAAGTATCTTCTTATGGCAACAGGGAAGAGATTTGGGTTTCTAGTACAAAGACCTCATCATTGTTAGCTCCCAGTATCTAAAGTAGTGCCATGAAAATCTTTGTGACATTCCACTTTTCCATGTTTATTCTTGTATTTGATCTTTAGAGAATCGTACGGTTTGTGGGAATCGGTGAAATATGGTGGAAAAGGGTGTCTACCCAAAGTCAGGAGGTCTGGGTCTGACAATTCCCTTGCCCTCTCTGGGTCTCAGTTTCCTCATCTGTCAAATGAGAGGAGGTGGGTTTGATGACCTCGCTCATCTCTCCAAGCTATAAATCTATGACTCTCTAGTAGCTAAACATTGTCAAGACTCCGTTTTCTTATGTAAATGGAAGTAATAATAGCATCTACCTTGCCCAGTTGTGAGAATCAAATGAGATAATGTATTTAAAGGGCTTTTCAAACCTTAGAGCGGCCAATAACTGTCAGCTCTGGTTATTATTATATGTCTTGGTAGTGTGTGATAGCAAGCCACCATGCTGAGAAGACATGATTACATGCTGACCACCAGACCATGACAACTCCTTAACAGGGTCTTGGGCATGTGGCTAGCTTAACTCTGCTCAGAGTTATAGCCAGTGTAATCATCTGCTATTGAGGAAAAAAAAATTCCATTGCCGAGCACTAATTTCAGGCTTCATTTAAGCACAAGTAACACTCCACTGTTAAAATAAACAAGAAAGGGTTTTCTATTACCCTTTATCATGCTTGCAAAAATATTGGGCATGTTACGGTAGTAATAGTAGTAACCCAGCCAGTTAACGTGTTTGTGCTAAATCATAAAAACGGACACTAAGCAAAAAGAAACATGTTGGAAAGAAAGAGAGGGTTCAAATGACCCACCCCTGAGAAGGATGGCCTTTTTAAACAACTACAAATATATTTTAGATAGTGGGCTAATAATTTTTCACATATGTAGGTGTTAAGCATCCTGGTAATATTTCAGTACCTTGGATTCTTTATGCTTATGTATTCTTCTTGGTCTGAGCTATTGGGGAAGACCAGAAGGGAAAAGTCAGCCCTGTGGTGGGTGATTGTGAGACTGTAGTCAGAGTTAGCTAATGAGAGCTGAGAGACAGTGTGGATTAGGTGCTGTAGGGCTGGCCTAGGCTTCAGAAAGATGGGTTCAGATCCAGCTGCTGCTGTAGCTTCTCTCCCTGTGAGACCTGGACAGATGATTTATCATCTTTCAGCCTCAGTTTCCTCATCTCTGATATGAGGATAATGATAGCTTTAGAAACTACCTAAAACCTCTTGGTTCTTTGTGTGTATGGAAGAAAGAAAGGGAAAGTACAGAGAGATAAATTAGCCTTGTCTCACTCTCTTAAACGTTCCATTCTTCCCTGTTAGGGTTAGGCTTTTCTTTCTACTGGAGTTATGAAAGTTGTTTCTTCTTTGAAAGTGTAAAAAGTGATGTATTCTGTGTGTGTGTGTGTGTGTGTGTGTGTGTGTGTGTGTGTGCCTGTGCATGTAGGCCTGCTAGATCCTTTGGAAAGTAGCCAACATAATTGTGTCTGGAGGCTATCCAGAGTTCTTTGTGATCAATAATGCAATTGACAGGACTTCCTCTTGTGATTTGGGTCCAGGTAGATCATGAATGACTCCATGAACTTGTCTTTTCTTTCCCAGAAAGGGCAGTCATTGGCGCTGAGGCTATAACGGATCTCAGACCACTTAGTCTCTGTCGTTCATTCATTTCAGTCATGTCTGACTCTTCGTGACCCCATTTGGGATTTTCTTGACAAAGATACTGGAGTGGTTTGTCATTTACTTCTCTGGCTCATTTTACATAAGAGGAAACTGAGGTAAACGGGGTAAGTGATTTGCTCAGGGTCACATAGCTAGTATCCGAGGCCTGACTTGAACTCAGATCTTCCTGACTCCAGGCTTGGCACTCTATGCACCTAGTTGCCTTTCATGTAGTCCAACCCCTGAAAATGCAAATGTGGAAACTGAGGTCTGGAGCAAATTGCTAGAAGTCACACAGGTAGTAAGAAGAGGTAGGATTTGACCTAGGTTTTCTGGTTTCTAATCTAGTGTTCTTTCTACTCCACCATTCTCTAAAATCCAATGTGAAGACCAGGGTCCCTCAGTTTGGTCACTGAATACTGGATTCATCTCATGGACTGCAGTCAAAGTGTATGGAAAGCTATTCTGGTCATAGCTGCTGAGCTTGACAAAGCTTGCCCGATGCTTTCCTTTTGCTTCTGTTCTAGTGTCTGACTATATGGTTCTGGTAGCTTCCTTCATATGATGTGCTGGGATTCAGTGTGTGTGTGTGTGTGTGTGTGTGTGTGTGTGTGTGTGTGTGTGTGTAACCTTTAACTTTTCTTCCTTGTTTGATGTTACTGTTGCATAATGGATGAGCCCAGGGTGTCCGTGATAATCCAGGCACCTGACATCTTTCTCACTCGCTTCTTGCCTAATATAGAAGTCAGCCTGTCCTTTTCCTCCTCCTGGGCCAGTGACAGGGCTGCCAGTCTTGTGACTGCACAGCCAATGAATCTTTGGAGGGGCTTCTGGGAGCCAGCCAGCATAATTGCCACCTAAGGCTAGCTGGAGTCCCCAGGGATCAGTGAGAGCAATACAGGATTTTTTTCTTCTTCCTTATATTGTGATTTGGATCATTGTGGATTGTTCTCTGTAACATTTCCTTGTGGAGAAAGACTTCAAGTTATTAGCTATTAACTCCCCAATAAAAGTTTTTATAATAGCAGTCTTAAACATAACAGTTCAGTGGTGTCCTAGAATTTTGAAAGAGGTTTACCATGTATTTGTCCGTGTCATGATGGGCTCATTGTGGCATGGAGGCAATGCTGGGGCTTTGTAGGATATGCCAGCAGGGGGCAAGCTTGGGCCAGTTGCCATGAGACTTGGCACCAGACTATTTCCAAGGACCAGCCTAGCCACATGGAGAGAAGTAGTGTGAAAAGAGCTCTCTCTGCATGTTGAGTCAGGGGACCTGACTGGTTTCCTATCCCAGCACTGCCACTTATTACATGTGACCTTGAGCAAGTCATTTTTTTAGCTCTCTGAGCCTCAACCTCCTCATTTGTAACAGGAAAAGATAGGACAGAATGCCTTAATGCTCTTTCAGCTAAAAATCTTTGATCCATAAGACAATCCTTTAATGCTAGCCTTGTCACCAGAAGGTGACTTAGTAGGTGATTTTTTTCCCATCCATATGCTTATATGTTCCTTTGGCATACTGTATTGTGGTCTGAGCTATCAGAGAAGACCAGAAGGGAAAAGTCAGCCTCATAATTGCATGAGTTATACTCATGCAAACCACATTTTGCCATCCTGAAGAATACTGAAAACATGACATTTGAAAACATCAGTACTACTGTTATTTTTAAAATAAATAAATTTTATTGCTGTATTTTATTTTTACATCACCTTCATTTCTTACTATGTCCCTTCCTTACTCCATCCCAGATACTCAGCCCTTTCAAAAAAGATTTTTTCTTTTTTTCCAATTCATTTATTTTTACTTTTCAACATTCTGCCATTTTCAAGATTTTTTTCAAAAAAGAAAAAAATCAGCAAAACCAATTAGAAAAATGAAAGGTCGGAGGTTATTTTCACTATTGCAAAGCCAAGGTTACCCTGCTGTACAAAGAAGCAGGGGAGGGGATTTATTCCCAACTCTACTTTGGGCCTTCTTCATTATAACCTAATAAGATGATCTCCTTTGTTGTTGATCTTTCTGTTTACTTTGTCGGAGTTATGTGCATTGTTTTCTCAGTTCTGATTATTTTATTTAATATCAGGTCATATAAGGTCTTTCCTTGTTTCTTGGTATTCATCATACTCATTCTTTATTAGAGTGGAGTGACATCCCTTTTCCATCGATGTACCACAATTCATTTGGCCATCCCCCAGGTGATAAAGAGTTGAGGCTTCTAGTAAAAAATAGATGAGGATGGTGGCCAAGGTCCAGGTGGCATCTTGTAGTGATAACTGAGAAATTTATTCATTTTGTTCATGAGGGAACTTTGCAATTCTCTGTAATTGAAATAATCTCTTTTGAATTTTGTAACTGACCTCTCTTTCTTGTTTAGCTTGGAATCAATCCCTTCCCCATAGCTGTGAAAGGGACACTATCCGTTTTGCCTCTAATTTTTTTTTTAAGGTATAAGCTTTAATATGCATTTCTTGTATCTATTTGAATTTATTATGGATTATAGAGCATATAGAGCATAATGTTGGTCAAATCCTAATTTCTCTTTGACTGCTTTCCAGTTCTTCCAGCAATTGTCATATAGGGAGTTGTTTCCTAGGTATTTTATGTTTTCAGGTTAATTGAGCCCTGAGTTACTGAGTTCAATTATTTCTGGTTCTTTCTTGTCTAGTCTGTTCCATTGATCTAATTTTCTTTTTTTGACTAGTGAAAAATGGTTTTGAAGAGTACTGTTTTAAGCTCTAGTTTTTCTATTTTTTTACTAACCCCTATTTTTTCATTATTTCTCCTAATATTCCCAGTCACTTACTTCCTCTCCCCCTGTTCTTTGCTCATAGAGACTCTCCAGAGCAGGGTTGCAGAGCTGCCTCAGCCTGTCTTTATGTTGGATTTAGTATTTGTCTGAGTCTCCACCTTGCAAGGGGGTGACCGAAGCATAGAGAGGCCGAATTAGATCCAGCTGTGTTTCAATGCCCTTTCTATCCCAGGCAGAAGGAAAACATGATTCCACTCTACTTTACTCCTCATATGTGGTTGGCCAGATTCAATGTCTGCTGCATTACCGTTGGGGGTGGGGGGGGCAGGCAGAGAATGAGATGTTCAGTCAAAGTATTTACAAGAAGGGGGGACTTTTTCCAATATAGATTGTAGACACAAGCCAGGGCCTAAATTTATGTGTCTAACAGGGTGAGGGAGATTGGTAGGGGATAGATGATGAAAGACCTGAGTACTTTAAAGATTAACATTGTCAGATATGGTCATTCATATGTATTTTGTTTTCTTTGAACTCTCACTTTTTTATTTTTGGGGGGATTCAGCTGTGATTATTCCACATCTGGTATGTAAATTCCCTTTAGGTGAACTTTGGAGAGTTAGTAAGAGCTGGAGACAGTGTCTACTCTACCATCTTGTTGCCCCTATGCTATTAGAACTTATTGGACAACAAATCTTCTAAATGGAATTCAAAAACTGGGAAGCCTAATTCTTTTTGTTTTTAGTTGGTCCTGAGCACACTCATGCCTCTTTGTATTCCTTCACTGCTTATCCTTTATGGTCCTTGGAGTTAAACCTTGAAGGAGAGGTCTAAGTCTAAACTGAAGATCAGAAAAAATAAATATTGTGTACAAAGTCACACAGGTAAGTAGGAGAGCCAGGATTTTAGTCCAGGCACTCTGACTCCACATAAGGACTTTGCCACCAACTTCCACCATGCTCATATCCCTCAATCAGAACAATCTGAGCTCCTCCACTGGTCTAGAATACCATCAAAGAAAATAGAAAATGAATTTGAATGTGTTCTACTCTTTTGTGACCTCCTACAGGACACAGTGCAAAGTGTACTAGGCTTGGTGTCAGGAAGACCTGATTCTTCAAATTCTTCCTCAGACACCTCTGTAACCATGGGCAAATCACATAACCTCATTCAGTTTCAGCACCCTTCTTTGTAAAATGGACCTAGGAAGAGAACCTACTTTCCAGGGTGGTTTTTGAGAATCAGATGAGACAATACATTTAGAATGTTATTTGAATGCCAACTGTTTAAGACCACTTGGACTGTCCTTATGTACTAGGTATGCTTTTCATGGGCCTGCCTGATTTCTTCATACCCCTTTATCACATGGGGATGTGCCTGTTTTCATAGTTGGATTAATCTTGATTTCATTTTCTAGGAGTAGTATGTAGCCTTTTGGAGGATTTATTTTTTTGGTTAAGTGTGGAAAAAATAACTTGTTTAGTCACTGAAGTAGCAGCCTTGTTGTTGTTTCAATGACATTTAAAAGATGGATGTTCATTACTGGGCATCTTTACAGTCTGGGAAGCAAGTGCAGCCAGAGAAGATGAATGAATTGGAAAGACTTGTTAATGCATTATGTTTGGTTTGTTGCAGGCTGGCTAGGGAAAGGACTTACTCTTGGCCAATTTGCTGTCCGGCTCTTTTTTTTTTTTCTTCTTTTCTGTGCTGATGTATAAAGTGTCCAGTATGCATAGCTTAGAGAATTTTCTTAAACCAGATCCTGAAGAAAGCTAAAAAATAGTGAAAATGAGTGAAACAACCTTCAATATTCATCCTGTCCCTTTCTTTTGCTTCTTACCCTACCAAAATTTTCTTTTGTGATTCTTTTAAGACATGATGATTCCTGACTATCAGTTTGCAGCTTCTTTCATGAGCTTGTGAGGGGCTGGGAATGGGGCATTGGTGGGTTGATTTCATTGTTTGTCTCTGCATATCTGTGTTTGTTGAGGATGGAAGCCACTGAAGAGCTCAGCCAGCTGGCATTTATCCCAACCTTGTATGTGTCAGATACTATGCTGAGAACAGGGAATACAAGGACCCCAGAGGAATGAGTCCCTGATTCAATAAATCTCTCATTCAAAAGGGGGAGAAAACATGCTGGGGTGGAGAACCCATTGCCTTCATGTTCTTGTCACTTATTTGGATGAGAAAACTCAGAAACACTATCTACCCATAAGCTATATTCAACCCACACTTAGGAGATGAATCAGTCACAGTGTTTGGTGTCTTACTAATTCACACACCATGTAAAATGACATGTTCTAATTGTCCTTGTTTGTTTCTTATCCTGCCCAGCATAGACTCAAGAGGGCAGAAACTATCTTATCAAGGTTTTTGTCTCCCTTGGGCCTGGTGCAAAGCCTTGCACACATTTTGGCATTTAATAAATGTTGGTGGAAATGAATAAATTCTTGAGAAGGGCTCAAGAGAGCATCTAGTTTGTCCTGATTTCCCTTGTACCCAAGAAGGTGACTTACCCAAAGTCCCATAGCTGGCAGCATGAGTCGTGGTTTATCTCTCTACATGAGCTTGCTTGCTGATTGATTGTTGGCATAGTAGCCATGATGAGCCCAGCAAAGGGCTATTGCTTACTGAGGGTGAGGAATGAATTGACTGGAGATAGCATAGCTAGTGATGGTTTTGGCCAAAAGCAAAACTTCTTTCCTTGTGTTCCTATATGAGACCATACGATGTGAGTGACATAGGGAAAGGTCACTGATTATTTGTCTTCCTTTTCTGTTTAAGATGATGTTCAGCTAGAATGCGTCTATGAACAGATAGGAAGGAAAACAGAATCATAGCAGTAAGTGGTAAATTTCCCCATTGGAAAGGTGAGAGACCTCTCAAAGCGGCCTCATCATTCCTCATAAACAAATAGAAGATACTTGTAACCATGTTGACAGGAAACTATGTGCGAGACATAGTTATCCATTTTCACTGGCCAAGTTTGTGGTAATTAGGGACTGGGTATATATTAGGTCAGCCTGAGTTCAGACAGTAATGTTTGAAGAACTAGTGAAGGAGAAAATCTCTCCTTTTATGAGGAGACTTCTAGTCACTAGACTAATTTGTTTATGGTCTAAAGATTAATTTGTAATCCCAGAGTTACATATGTTGGTAAGGTTGTGGATTGCTAACGATATGCATTTAGGCATTTGTTTTCTTTTGGACATCTCCGGTCCTTTTTTCTTTCCCTCATCCCCTGTGCCAGCTGCAGATTTTTAAGGTTAGCACTCTGGTTTCATAGAGTATGTTGATCCAAGTAACTGCGTCAGCCACCACTATTTTGTTGGTGTTTGGCAAAAGAATAATGAGATATCTTAACAGCAGCCAAGGATCAACGAGTCTGTTTGCAGGTTACCTGTTTTCTGTAGGCTTATGGTGCTATTTTATTTCTTCTGTGGAAAGAACTAAATTTAAATAAACTATCTTCTTTGCCCACAAGTACATTCTCCATTGCCACCTTATTTAAAATTGTTGCCTGCATTTCCTCTCTAATATGAATGTGAATATGCTTATCAAGAGCCCCTGGCTTCATCAGCATGAGCACTCTGTCCACTGATAAAAGTCATGACCCTTCTAGGCTTTCCTTGATGGTCCTTGAGAGTAGTTCCAGACAAAACATTCATCATCCAGAAACTGCTCTCCAAACCTCTTTCAGTGGGTATCCAGACAAGATTCAGCTCCATCTCTTACAAAGTTCATTCAAAGCTCTCTTCAGTAGACCCATCCCCAAAGCCTTCTTGGATGGATGCGTAGGCTCTAACAGGCCTTGTGTGCCATTGCTGATCTTCAAGCATTCCGATCCCTTCACATCATGAAGAGGCCTCAGAGGAGCATTCAGTGCGGCTTTTTATCATGACTTTGTTGTTATGAACCTGTGATTTCATTAGCATAGGGAACTCTCAGGAAGGAAATGTTCATGGCAGCATTCTTTCTGTAAGTGATGGTTTTAGAGAATTGCATGGTGCTTTGAGATGTTGTGACTTACCCAGGGTTACATAACCACTATTTGTGAAGGGCAGGACTGAACTTGGCCCCTCCTGATTCTGATGCAGGCTCCCTATCCATTATACCATGCTGTTGTGTGGACACATGATGTGTAACATACACCAGGGGAATGAAAATGGTGACCCGAAGGGGAAAGCAGAGACATGTTTGTATTCAGGCTGTGATGTGTTTCTGATGATGGTTTTCATTCAAAAAGGATGTTAGTGAGTACATATGATCAGAAAGGGAAGCAGGCTAGGTTGGTAGTAAGAAGGAGAGCCTTCAGCTATCTGGATGAAACTGTTCTGAGAATCTGAGTGACTGACTCAGGGTCATCTAGCCACTAAGAGGAAGACACAGCATTTGAATCCTGACTCCAAGACCGGCATTCTATTTCTCTCCCATGCCTCGCTGATTTACTATAAATCTATTCATGCAGTAGACAGAGGGTTAGAATTGTAGTCAAGATGACCTAGGTTCACATCTCATTTCTGATGAGATCACACTAAGTGTATGACCAGCCAAGCTCTCTAGGCCTTCGGTAAGCTTGCTAGGATTAAGGGTTATTAATTATTAAAATAATATATTAGTTGTGTTTGGTTAAAAAAGGAGGAAATTCTTAGGAAAGTAAGTAGAGAATTTATGGGAGAACATGAACAAAAATTACCTAGCATGAGGAGACATCACTAGATATTTACTTGTATAAACAGAGAATACCAGACCATGATTTAAGTACCTGCCATAGTAACTTAAGAGAAGTCTCCATCAGAATTTATTACCTCTTCAGACTTGATTTGGTTATGCATTTTCCATGAGAGTGAATGAGGTAGATTCATCCTGTAAACACTCATTACTTTTTTGATTGGTCAATTGCTTGGGAGGATATGAAGGAAGAGACTGATGCATTAAGAGCAAATGAAAAAATGATTAGAACAAAGAAGCTTTCTGGGAATGACTCACTGAGACCGTTTTTCTCTAGCAAAATTCGTTTTTGTGAAGCTCTGCTTTGCTTTGAGGGAGAAAAAGGAACACTGGAAGACTTGTTAATGTTCTTTTTTTTTTATCCAGGTGGCAGGGGTGGCATTGTCGGAGCCTTTTGTTTTCCTTGATCTTCATTAAATGTTTCAGCTTAGGTCAGTTTGAAAGGATGCGTAGCAGCTTTGTCCACTGCTCATTGGCGTTGCTAAGGAGAAGGCCCTGGCTCCGTTAGAGCCTGACTCGTTGTTTATTTCAAGTTGACCTTTTCTTCCTCTCTACCAGTCCTATTCCTGAACTGTATGGAAATCTTCTACAAAATAGATAATACATTGTTAAGGACCTGTAGAAAAACATTAATTAATTAGGTAGAGCTAAATTTTGTGCATAATATGCTAGTCTACTCCCATGTCATAGTGAAAAAATATGTGTACATATATGCTCACACATGGATATATTATATGTGTATTTATATTATATATACATATATGTATCTCCACAAATATGTGCATATCTTTTTTTTTTGCTGGGGGGTACCCCAAATTTGTAGTTCTGTGGTATAGATAACTAACTCCTGGTAAGGAGAGTCTCTCCATGTTTGCAAATAGATAACCATTCTGTAGCTTAGCATCTTGGAGAGTTCCCAGGGGGCAACAGAGAGATCATGTGCCTTGGCCAGGGTCACAGAGCCAGGATGTGTCAGAGGAAAAACAGACCGAGTTCTCCCTGACTCAGAGGCCAGCTCTTTATCCAGGGTGACTCATCAAATACAACATGTGGAACACAATTAAATTTTTCATAGTGCTTCAAGGGTGTGAGTGTGGGCATCAGGGACCGCTCTATAGAATGGGTGTGGCAGTAGCCGGGTCTTGAAGTAAGAAGCCTTGGATTCTAGTCTGAGGCTGGTCAACAACCATCTTGGTAACTTTGGAATCTCATTTACCCAAGGAACCAAACGGAAAGTCAGAGGACCAGTGCTGCAGACCCAGTGTTTTGTTTTGTTTTGTTTTGTTTACGTTCTCAAAGAAGAGCATAGGGTATAACTAGAATAGCTGGCATGTTCACTATGCTTTAAGGTTTGCCAGGGTTTTACATCTTTTATCTCATTTGATCTTCACCACAACTCTGGGATAGAAGTACTATTATTACCCCCATTTTATTGATGAGGAAACTGACATTTAGAGGTTAAGTGACTTACCCAAGGTAACTTAGCTAGTAAGCATTATGAAATAGGATTTAAACCCAGGTTGTGCCAATTCCGAGTACAGCTTTAGCTCTTAGCTTCCCCAAAGAACTAGAAAGGATACCCAAATTTATCTAGAATATCCCTCTCACTTTCGTGATGGAAAACTGAGTCCCAGAAAGTTTAAAGGGCCATACAAACATGAGGGTTTTTTGTATGCTCAGAGAGGCCAAAGTCACGGAGTCAGGATTTGAACTCAGGTCTTAAGAGGACCATGATGTCTATTTCTGTCTGCTGACTTAACTAATACTTGCTCACAGAAGGTATCAGGGATCAAAAGCTCCTTGAAGGAGTACATTTACATGCAGGACTTCTACTCTGTCTGTCTGTCAGTGAGGTGAGTCACTGAAAAAGTGGTCTGTATCCAAAAATCAGCTAAAAGTCAACCTGCTCCTTTGATATTTTCATCAAGTGGAAAACGTTTCTCAAGATCAGACACGTTAGGACTGGAAGAGACCTTCAAGATGATTTGATGGTTCAACCCTTTTATTTTATGGCAAGGTAAAATTTATATAAAGGAGAATGTATAATTTAGCATACACTGATGCTATCGTGGAGCTTTCCTTCTCTTAGCACCTGCCTCACAGGGGTATTTTGGGCAGCCAGGTGGCACAGAGAATAGAAAAGAGTTGGCCTGGAGTCCAGGAAGACCTGAGTTCAAATATGACCCAATACATTTACTAGCTATGTGACCCTGGTCAAGTAACTTAACCCTGTTTGCCTCAGTGGGGTCACAAAGAGTTGGGCACAACTAAGAACAACTAAATAGTAACAAGACCAAATGAGACAGCGTAGCTTTGACAGTCTTAAAGGGCTTTATAAATGCTGGTGATGATGACGATGATTTTGGAGATGATGGTGATTGTTGCTTTAAAAACTTAATCTCATTGAAGATATTGAAAATCAACCCCCCAGTATTTTAAAAATGATCACCTCTAGCCCAAAGTTCTCTTGCTGACTGTTTAGCTAGGTCCACTCACTCCACTCTGCTCCATCTTTTTTTAGTATTTCTTCTAGGTCCTCATCAGATCCCGAGGTCCTTTCATCCAGGTGTGGTGATTCCATTGTCACTGATAAGAAGAGGCCAGAATAAAAATGTGGACAAATCTCCCATTTCCCGTCTTTTTGTCATCCTTCTTACTGTGTCAGCAAGTGTTCTTTCTTACTTAGTCCTGGGTGTCTCGAGCGCCACTCCAGCTTCTCCTAGCCTGATTTTCTCTCTATCCCCTTTCACTGTCTTCTGAGGGCCATGTTGTTCATGCCACTTCTTTTCATAACATTTTCTAAATGAGAGGTATACAGAATCAGCATCTTTCTGGGACAGTGCAATGAAAAAATAATGTTTCTCTCATTATCGATATCAAACAAAGAACATAAGAGGGGGTATGTTGCATCACTGTTTGGAAGGTGACCCACTTAGACTCCAAATAGAAGAGGGATTCCCTCTAGCTGATTCTCCCAGTGGATCTGTTTGTAAGTGATCTGTGCTGATAACAAGTGGCCCAGAATGCCAGATCACCAGAATACACCTTGTTCAGGCATTGTGGTGCAGGTGACCTAGGAGTGAATAGGGAGTCAGGGAGAAGATCAGATTGTATTTGCCAAATTTTGCAATGCTTTCATTGATCTCTCAAAATCTTTATTCAAAATACCTTCTCTAAGAGGTTATATACTATGAATCATGGGATGCTATAATCTCTAATGAATAAAAAATATATGTTATCTAGAAGTCAGTAGAGAGATACCTTGTGGGTGTAACCAAGTGGTAGCATAGTGATGACTTGTGTATAAGAAGTAGCCTGAAACATTGTCAAGGAAATGTGTATTTGGAATAGGATGTGGCTGGTCATTCAGTGAGAGCTATGGAAAATGAGTATAATGGGGATTGCATTGGTACCCATCAAATCTTATACAACATGAAGAAAGGGTTCTTGGAAGCTGGATGCATCCTTCACTGATGAGTTAAGGAAGGATGTGGACAAGCCTTCTGCCAGATGAGAAGGCACAAACGGGCTGCCTTTTGGACTGAGTACTCACATCAAGACTGCCTATGTGTCTTTCATCAAAGGTTCTGTTTATTGAAGCTTACTCATCTGGTTTGCCCTATGGTTTAAGGAGTCACATGAGGCTGATCTGGATGGACTAAGTGAAAGGGGCAGTAGAGCCCAAAGGAGATCAGCTTAGGTGCTCTCTTCTTCCCCCCAAAGATAGGAATAATGGTCAGCTAGTCTCACAGAGGATGCCGGTTCAAGATCTCTTGATATTTCCATTAATATAACACAATGATCTCTATTTCTGAAGTTTTTGCATGGAGTTCTGGAATTTTAAGGCATGTGTCATTAGACCAGCCAGAAAATAATCCTTACTCTGTTGGATCAGATCAATTCCAATAGAGTGCTTTCCAAAAATATCTTTCCTGAATAGCATGCATTTGAAGTTAAGTAGTCTTAGTTCTTTATGGTACAGTGAAAAGAACTCTGACTTTAGAATCAGAGAAAGGACTTAGGTTCAAATCCTGGCTCTGATGCTTCATGTGTGACCTTGGGCAAATCAATGAGCTCTTCTGGGACTCACTTTCCTCATCTGTAAAATGAAGAGATTGGACTAAATGCAGTCTAAAATCCCTTTAGACTTGTGATCCTATGTTCTTCTTGTATAAACATGTTCAGACTTTCAAAGAGCATCTTTTCCTTGGAGTAATCAACCCACCAGGGAGAGATCTGCTCTCTTCATCTTTAACCCATTTCAAGGCTGAGAGACCAAGGTAAATAAATGCACAAGGAACTCATGTGGCATCTTAGATGAACATACCCAGTTCCTTTAACATAGCTGGGGGATGCCATACCACATGGAATACTAGGTCTGGAGTTAGGAAGACCAGAGTTCGAGTTCTGACTGAGACAATTACTAGCTGTGTGACCCTAGGCTAGTCACTTGACTTTTGTCTGCCTCGGTTTCCTCATCTCTGAAAAGCAAGGGCAGGTAACAGAATGAATATAAAAACATAATATGGTCTTGTAAGATTAGTGAAAAGAAAGCTAAAACTCTGAATGAGCTGAGGTGGATGAGGAAATCTAAGGCTAACAAAGAGGGCTTCTGTTACCTATATTGAGGAAAAGAGAAGGATCAAAACAGGAATTGAAATGCTGTAAAATTCCTTTATAAATGTAATGAAAAAATAATGTTTCTCTCATTATCGATATCAATTAAGGAACAGAAGAGGGGGTGTGTTGCATCACTCCCACCTGGGAGGTTGATCTTTGAATTGGAAAGGACAAGACAAAAATAAGACTTATTTTAAATCTCCAGATAAGGAAACATGTAGTAGGAGATCACCTACTTGCTCTTGGTGTGTTTAAGTCATTAGCATTACATGCACTAAACCCCAGGGCACAAAAAAGTGCCTCATGTCCCTGCAAGGACACTCTTGTTCATCTTTAACAGATTATTTGAGACGGATAAGCTACCATAAGATTGGAAAAGAGTAAAAGACCAAATTCTTCAAGATAAAAGAAGAGATGGAACCTGCAAGACATAGACTACTTTCTGGAAGAACTCTAGAATGTGTTATTAAAGGGATGGACAGAAAACATTTAGAAAAGGAAGCAGTGATCACTGAAAGTTAGTATGGCTTCATCACCAACTGGTCATGGCAGAATAAACATGCTAGAACATCACAAAATCTGAGACTTGTATGGGCTTTCAATGATCATCCAGTTCAGCTCATTTTTTTTTTTTAGTGAAAAGCACCTCTATAGCATTCCTAATCAATGTTGACCCATCTTTTACTTGAAGATTTTATGTGTGAGTGAACCCATTCATTACCTCCTGAGGCAGCCTATTGCACTTTTGGACAATTCTAGTTCTTGGGAATTTCTTGTTCAAATTATGCAAATTATGACTCTCTGCAACCCTGCCCATTACTCCTAGTTTGCCCAAGTGGAACAAGTCAAACTCTTGTGGTGTATCACATAACTGAAGGCAGTTATATCCCTTCCTCAGTCTTTTCTTCTTCAAGATAAACATACCCAGTTCCTTTAACATAACGAGGGGATGCCATACTACATGGAATACTGGGCCTGGAGTTAGGAAGACCAGAGTTCACCAATCACTAGCTGTGTGACCCTGGGCTAGTCACTTGACTTTTGTCTGCCTCGGTTTCCTCATCTCTGAAATGATAACAGTAATAGCACCCACCCTGCAGGGTGAGGATCTGATGAGAAAATTGTCAAGTGCTTTGCAAATTTTAGAGAGTTCTTGTTGTTGTTATTTGATTTGATCTCTAGAATTCATTTCCTGATGTCCTCAGTGCTTCTATGACTGAGTCCTGGAGACTGGCTTTGTCCCTCATCTCCCCTTGTTTCCCTTAAGATACTATTGGCCTTGTTTTCCTGCTGCTGCTACCTCTCCCTGCTCCTCTCTCTCATCTGTCCGTGGAGTCCAGTGAGGTAAGCCACCGTCCTTGGCATATTGCCACGTGCAGCATGAGATACGGGCAGGAGAGCTTTAAGGGACGGATTGGAAACTCATGGATTGTGAGTCTATGCTCTGTCTGCCTTCAAACAGACCATTTCATACCCCGGTTCCTCCATTTCTTTATAGTAAATGAGGCTTATTCATCCATGTTCTTTCTCTTCTTTCTATGGGTATATAGATGCAAAAGGGTCCACATTCAGAATGTAAATTAGCTACCAGTGAGAGGCTAAAAATACTTACTAGTTCTTGGTTTTCTCTGTTCCCAGTCATGGTTATGATTCATGGGAGAACTGAGCTGTGGATAGCAAGAAGGAGTCTGGGTGATTTCTACCTCCATCCTCCCATGTTTTCTTCAGCAAACTGCTTCCGGGCTGTCCATTATAAGACAGTGATCCTGGGATGCTGTGATCACTCCAACAGTTTATCTAGTACCAATAAATAAGTCAGTATGTATGTATTAAGTGCCTATTGTGTGCCAGGTTCTATGCTCAGTGATGGGAAGCTAAAGATAAAAGTGAAACTATCCCTGCTCTCAAGGCGATTTCATTCTCTCTAAGGAGAGATTATAAACCTAAATTAATTATATGTAAAATGTCTTCTAAATAAACCTAAGAAAAAATTTGGGCAGAAAGAGTACCAATGGCTAAGGTGACAAAGGAAGGTTATATATAGAAAGTGATGCTTTAGAAGCAGATTTTCAAAGGAAACAAGGGCTTCCAAGAAGTAGAGATAAGGTGGGAGAGGCATCCCAGGAATGAGTTACAGCTAGGACAAAGGCATGGAGGCAGTAAAGGAAGTGACCCAGTTGTACAAATAGCAAGAAGTTTATGGAAGAGTGAAGGAGCTGAGTCCTGAAATCTCCCCATTATAGAGGCATGGGAAAATGGGTGCTGGTTCTGCCACTCATTTTGCTGTGCTGTCCTGAGATGATAGCTAAGCCTCTCTGAGCCTCTCTAGTTGCTCACTTGTAAAATAGACCAATAATACTTGTTCCTTATAGTTCCCAGCATTGTTAGGAGTATCTAGTTCATCACATTCCTTCAACAAATGTTTCTTCATGAAATGAGAAATGAAAATGCCTGCAAAGAGTACCAAAATGTAAGTTTTTCTTGGGGATCTTAATGGCGATTAAAAGAAGGTCAGATAAGCCTATACTTAGCATCTATTTACTCTTCTTAGATCCAAAACAAACCAAACACAACATAAGAATTGTTTGTTTCTCTTCCTTTTTGGGGTCTCATGTCCTTGGCAGAGGCAGGATTTCCTTCTGTGAAAAGGCAAAGCCTGGCACATTTCAAGGGAATATGAGAATCAAAGAAATCTGCTGAATCCGTGTGCATGCTTGGAGACTGTGCAACTCATCATCACACAGATGTAGTACCAGTGGTAATTTTGGGGGCCCATGGTTCATCTTGGGGTACAGGGAGGAAAGGAGAAGAAAAGTGCCATTAGAGAGGACCCCAAAGCTGTCTTTGCTTGGAAAACCTCATCCTTCTCTGAAGCATCATGGGGGCCAGAGAGAGGCTGTGCGGTGCAGTAGATAGCATGCCCAGTGTGGGTTCGAGTCTTGCTTTCTTTGCTGACTCTGTGATCTGTGCCAAGTCACTTCCCTTCTTTCTTGGCCACTTTTTCCTCCTCTCTCAAATGAGCAGTTTGAACTGCATAATATCTAGACAGTAACAGCTAGCATTTAGATAGGTCTGCAAAGTGCTTTCTAAATACTCATTCGTTTTCTCCTCAAAGCAGCTTTGGGAGATGCCATGGTTGTTTCTGTTTTCCAGATGAGGCAATGGAGGTGGTCAGAGTTTCAGTGACTTGCCCAGCATCACACAACTAGTCCATATGTGAGGCTAGATTTGAACTCGTCCTCCTGATCCTTGTGCCACTTACTTGCCAGTTGCCTCAGGATTATAGACTCAGAGCAGAAAGGACTACCCATTTATTTGGATAGAGGAGGGAAATGAGTCACAGAGAAATGATCTGACTGGCTCAAGGTCTGGATGACCATAAAATCGATGAGTCTAGAATAGTCTGTTGTCTAGAAGAGACTGACTGGCATGGCGAAGGGCCTGGAGATGAGATTTGGGTGGAGATGGGGCCTGGGAATGATAGACATCTTTGAGGGTCTGAAAGGCTCTCACATGGAGATGAATCACGGGGCATGGTTAGAAACTGCAGGAGTCAGGAGAAGGACTGGCTGATGGGAGGAAAATCTTCCCCAGATTAGAACTCTCTCAAAGTGGGAAGGGCTACTTTGGGAGGGAGTAGCTTCCCCTTCAGGAACAGACTGAATGACTGTTACAGATTTAGAGCTGGGTATCACGTCCATTTTTCGTAGGGACCATGACTTGAGATTCATCCAGATCAAATAGCCAGTGAGGGGCAGAGGCAGGTTTGGAGTCCAGGCCTTCCCGATTCCATGTCCAATGTTCTCCTTGCTATGTCACCCATTTGTAGAAGGGGACTCTTGATGGGTTATGTAGATCTCCTCTGAGATCCCTCCCTTCTGCCCCCAAGATGCTGTCATTCTGAGCATCTCTAAGTTAGCCAAGGAGATTAGATAGGAGGGAGGGGTGTCAACTCTGCCATACTGGGGAACACGACTGCTTCTGGGGCAAGGCAGGCTCACCAGCTTGGGTTCCTGGGAGAGTTGTCCTACTTTCCTCGACCTAGTTCTGGTGAACGTAGATGATGTCCACCTCTTGACCCAACCCCATGTGAAGCTGATCTGAGAGTAGTGGATAAAGAAAAACTCAGGCTGCCTTGGCCCTGCAAGGTAGGACTAGTATAGCAAGAAAAGCAATTAATTTCATGGTATTGAGACACAGAGTACAGGGGGCTCCTAAAGCCTCGGGAGCTCTGGTGACCCCGCCCAAGATTATGGTTTGGGGATCCTGGCTTTGGAGAAAGTGGCAACATTTCCCTCCTGGGCGTTGTGGACAGCTCTCCAGGCTGGAAAGAATCAAGCCTTTGGAACTTAGAAACTGCTGAACTTATTCATTATTTTTTATGGGGTTGAATGATGGGAGGCAAGAACTGATGGCAGTTTGGGTCCCTTGAGGTGAGAAGCAAAACAACTTCCGGTTCTGACTTTCTTTAAGGGGGGAGGTGTCCATCACACAACCCTCCCCAGTAATTATCTTCCCAGTCCAGCTTTCCTAATCAGACTTAATAAGTAGAGGGGTTTATTACCAAGTCTCTTTTTCACTTTCAAAGAATGATTTCAAGGTGCCTGGCTCCATCACAAACAAAGCAGTAACAGCCCATTGGACCGTGAGCTCCCTGAGAGCAGGGGCTGTTTATTTTTTGTCTTTCTTTGAGTCTTTAGAGCTTATTACAGTACCTGGCACACAGTGGGCATGCAATATATGCTAGTTGGCTGACTAACAGAAGGGTTTCATGAGACCCTGGCTGGCTAGTTGCTGTCATATATGAGCACACTTTTTCCTTTGGACTTTGGGACTCACAATGTGGTATCAGATGTCTTGGGCTCCATTTTCCGGAGTGTTTCCTGTACCGTTATTGGCAGATCTTTATGACCCTTATTAAAATATTTTGCTTATTACCTTTTTCCATGACTTGAAGCAATCCTCCTTCCTACCTTCCCTGTCCCCCTCCCCATTCATCTTCTCCCCTACCAGAATTCTTTCCCTTTGAGAATTTTAATTGGCCCCAACAGCTGCTCCTTAGGGGAGCAGAGACCTTACAGGAGGTGGAGAAACAGCTAATAATGCTCATAGCAAAGGATTATAGGAGTAGTGGGCTGAGAGAAAGAGATCAAGAACTATTGGCAACTAGCCCTACGTTAACCTTGTGCTTCCTGAAATATTTGTGAGAATTTTTTCCTGGGTGGGGAGGGGGTAGGGAAGGAAATCTAGGCATTGGGAACATCCAGAAGCATTCACAAGACACAAAACATCTTTGTGTTTTAAGGGAAAAGAAAATATGGAGGGGGCATATCTCACCCTAACATTTAGGGCAGTAGGACTGGACTGGAAATCACAAATAGATGGCCATATCTTGCCTCAGGCAAATAGCATTGACTTTAGAGAGTTGTTGAGAAAGTAAGAAAAGATAATGTCTGTAAATGGCCTGGAAAACTTGAAAGCCCTTATGTAAATATGAAATATACCAGATAGACTCTTGGATTGGTAGCGGATGGAGAGAAGATTTATAGTCCCACAGTGGACTATGGCTAGAGGATAGGACTTGGAGTCAGAAAGACCTGAGGTCAGAAATTTATTCACAGTGTGACCTTGGGAAGTCACCTAACCTCAGTTTTCTGAACTGCAAAGTGGGGATAATAATAGCTACCTCCCAGGATTGTTGTGAGGATCAAATGAAATAATATTTGCAAAGTGTTTTGCAAGCCTTAAAGCTCCATATGAATGTGATGATGATGATGATGGTGATTGATTGTGATTATATGGGTCCCTAATACATACTGGTAGGATGACCCAGGCAAAATGAACAATAAGATCATGTCCACTTTAAAACAGATTTAGTTCTTTGGTCTGTTTTATATACTGAAACTATACACACACACATACACACACACATATATATGTATATGTATGTGTATATACGTATATATGTGTGTATATATATATGCATATATATATATATATATATATATATATATATATATATATATATATATGTATACACAGACATATAGTGTAAGAAATAAAGAGCAACTCAGTCAGTTCAGCCACTGCAGGCAACTTTTTAAGGCTATAATTTACAGAACATTTTCAGTTGTGCATTAAGGTAGTTTTCTCATTGGGAATTATGAATTTATAGGTTTCATTTCTCTCTCTCTCATCTCCCTCTCCATCTCCCTCTCTCCCTCCCTCCCTCTCATTCCTGCTCTCTGTGTGTCTCCCCCATATATGTGTATATACATATGTGTAAAATATTCTGAAAGTCTCATTTTTGTAAGAACTTGGATTCCTTTTATCAAATATTTATTTCTAAGTGATCTTGGGTAGAAACACACACAGACTTTTTTTATTAATTGAACCCAAGAAGTATTTGTGGGGCACACTGACTGAGGGGTGTCAGTCACCATGGATCTACCAGCATCTGCTTTAATTGCTCATTGTCATTGGAGGCCTGTATCCTGCTTGGAAACCCAGCTGACTCTCTGATGTCCACCTCTTCTCACTGTCCCTAGTGGATCCCAGGCAGCAGGGAAAAGGGTAGGATGTAGAGGGACTGAGGGCAGGGTGGCACCAGCAGCCACCTGGCTGCTTTATATTCCCTCCTGAATTTGATCATGACTCTGGTGGTGTCTAGGATGTGCCTGTGTGTGCTCACACATTTGTGTATGCATATGTACTCAGGTGTGTGCACGTGTGTGGGTGAGGTGCCTCAAATGGGGAAGCATCCTCCTGATGTTGCAATGTGATTATGACCATGGTTCTGGGCAGGGGAAATTAATCCTATTGAGGCAAAAGAAGAGCCATGGAAATGGTTTGTTTGACTTCTGGAGGAATCATTGCCCAAGAGTTAAGTTTTAGTTGTAGGATCAAACTTTCTGTTGAGCTTTGCTTCTTATTCTTCATAAATTTGCAGGAAAAAAAATCCATATTCTCCTACACTCCTTTTATCCCAGGAAGGTTGAAAGATGTTAGCTGAAAAGTGTGGAGATCACAAGAGAAACAAAGGCTTTTTAGAAACAATGCAGTTTTAAACAATATAATTGGGAAGAATAGAACCTTTCAAAAGCAGTGTCTGATCTCCTCCAAAAGAGATCACTTTCAATAGGAGTCCTCATTCTGTTGGATGAACAGCAAGAGAAAGGCAGGACAATGAACACATTTCTTTTATTCACAGGTTTCTGGAAATGAAGTTCTGACTCCGAGTCAGAGTAGAATCCCAGGGCATCAGACCCATAAGGGACCTGCAAGATCACAGCTTAGATCACTTAGAAAGCCGGGAAAAAATGTTCCAAAGTTCATTCTCTTTCCTCCCTCCTCTTCCCAAACCAGATGTTTCCTGACTAGTTGAAGACAAATGGACAGGCTTGGAAGTCACAATTATTTCCTTTGCAATCAGGCCAAAGGCAAAACCAATCTATAGTAAGATGAACAATGAGAGAGCTAGAAGGATGGTAGGATGTGGTAGGAGATGGGAAGGGAAAAGAGAGAGGTGATTGGTTAGTCAGTCCTTGAAGGATGAGGGGAAGTAACAGGCAATTCAGTGATTTTTTTTTTTAATAAGGGAAAGGGGTGGGACAAAGTCCAACTGACCAGAGGGGGCAGAATACCCTTGCAAGTAATACCTCTTAATTCTCTCTCCCTATCCTATTTGTGAGTTATTCCTGCCCCTCCCAACAGGAGACACTCATGATGTGGCTTTAGGATTAGAAAGAGCACTAGACTGAGTCAGAAGAGTGCTGGTCCAGATCTGGGCTCCTCCATGAGCTCTATGACTTTCCAATAAGCTGCCCGGCTTCGTTGGGTCTGTTTTCTCATCTGTAAATTGAGGGGGTTGTACATGGCCATATCTAAGGACCCTTCCAGCTCTAAAACTATGATGTCATGATGAAATATTATGATTCTAAAGATAGTGCCTGTAGAGTGTTTAAAAAAAAAAAAGAATAATTTGGAGGTTTTCAGAGGATTCTGCTGGGAGACAAGAGAGAAAGCTCCCAACATGTAGTCAGGAATAAAAGGCAAAGGACAGAGTTCTGCTCTTGACTCTACCAACCCCTAGCTGTGTGACCTGGGAGAAGTCATTTAGTTTCCCTGTACATTCTTTTTTTTTAAAATTTATTTTTTAATATCAGATGAAGAAACATAGATTAGACAGTCTCCAAGGTCCCTTCCAGCTCTTAACAGTTTGTAATTCTACTGGGGAAAATTTAGTGTCCCTTCTCATGGAATTTGGCCAGTTATAAGAAAGATGTTTATGATAGTCTGGGATTTTGAGGAGTAAAGACAAAATTTCTCACTGCAAGAATCTGACTTTAGGATTTAATGAATAACATACAAAGCATGTTGACATACTCACTCACCCCTCCAAGAAAATGTATGATCATCTGATTCACTTTCAAATTCTGGGCTCCTCTCTTCATCTATCCTGGGAAAATAAAGCTTTGTCTATTACACTTTCCAGGAAGTGAGCTCCCTCCAGATCATACCTTCTGTATGGTACAGCCTGCATATGTAAGGGGCTCAATGGTTTTAGACCAAGAAAGCTGGATGCTCCAATCTAAGGTTATCAGAGGCCAAATATCTTGAAATACAATAATCATGAGAAGGGGTGGGCAAGTAGAAACACAAGGATTGGTAAAAGTCTTTTGGAGCCAGAGACTGCACTCATAGATATATATATATATTAGCCACCAGAACTGTCTCCATTGACATGTCCCTCCCCTCCCTGTCCCCCAACCTCCTAGGCAGAGGGGCTTGATCGAGATAGCCTGCTTCAATGATGAACAGTAGAGGTTTGCCCCGAGGCTCTGCCCATGGCTGTGTGTTGTTGAGAATCCCTAACAGACAGGGAGCACTGAGGCATCTGAAGGGACAGCATTTTCTGTTTAATGGTTCATCTTTTCTCAGCAAGGAGGCAGGTTTATTAGGGTGGTTAAGCATGCTTTTGTCTCACCATTTTAAGATCTTTAATAGTTTTTGTCCTGATCCAGCTGGGAAGGAAGCAGCAGTCCCTGATGCTTTGCATTTTGGTCAAGAGAATATGCAGTACATAAGAGTTGTTGTCTTTCCTAGTTTTTATGATCTCTTAATATTAGTGCTGGGACCCAGCATGCTATCTGTTTGTGCTGTGCATTTCAAAATGCTTCATTGTGCTTTCTTCCTGAATTAGTTGGAGCAAATGATGGTCAAAGCAGAGTTATGAGTAGAGAGCTTGGCACAGTAGAAAGAAGTATAATATGGAATCAGGGGAACTGGGTTCATATCCTATTTTGGGCAAGTTTCTGGACTTCATTTTCTTTATCTTCATAAAATGAGTGTTAGACTAAATAATCTCTGAGGTTCTTTCCCAAATTATCTAAATTGATGATTTAAATGTTTCTGTAAATCAGTTATGTTTCTGGAGCATTTAGAATATATCCTTTCCCTGTATCATACACTTATGCTCTGAGTTCTTCAGAAGAAACAAATATTTAGGACTATTCAGCAGGGATTTCTGGAAGTGCCACTAGACTTGGAATCAAAAGTTGTGGGTTCAAGCTGTGTCACCTCAGGTAAGTGTTTGGGCCTCAGTTTTCTCATCCATGAAATGGGCACAATAATGTTTGCCCTTTTTGCTTCACAGGGCTCTATATCAAACACTATATAAACAGAAACATGATACATAAAAGTGAGTTTTAATTATTTGACCTCAAACTCCACAACAAGGAAGCAAGAGCAGTGGTCACTACCATTCTCTTTAGCAAGAGCATTAGCCTCTCTCACCACATTGTTTCCTGAGCTGGCCTTTATTACCAGAAAGGAGAGGAAGAGAACCAGTCAAGGCTTCTTTGCTGTGAAGTAGTATGACTAGAGGAAATGTAATTACCTGTGAGTCTGCATTTATATTTCTATCTGTTGTGTACATCCTTGGGGAAAAGTTTCATGCATCAGACTGTACTGTGAGCTGCCTGAGGTCTTTAAGTACAGGATACATTGAAGGGCTAGAAATCACCCTTTCCACAATATCCAATTCAATTCCATAAACATTAATTAAGCTCCTACTTGATTTATTAAATACCATTTTCAAGGCTTAGTGTTAGGTGCCAGAGAATAATAAGACCAAAAAATGAAACATCCCATCTTCTTGGAAATTACAGTCAGGGGGATGAAGGGGGAAAGGTTTATAATAAGCACACAAAGAAATAGGATAGGATTGGAGGTAGGGAATTTGAGGGGAGAGAGAGGGAGAGAGGAAGATGGAGAGAGAGAGAGAGAGAGAGAGAGAGAGAGAGAGAGAGAGAGAGAGAGAGAGAGAGAACGAGAACACTGAAGAAATTTAGGAAAAGCTTCATGGAAAAAAATGAGATAAGAATTTGGAGGGGTCAATTGAGCCTATGATAATACAGTGCTTCTCCTAACCCATTTTCTAGGTATTCATAAAGTTCAATGATGTTCGTATGTTTATATTGAAGGAAAAATGCTAAGCATATCAAATAAGACACCTCCTGGGAGATTTCTGTTATATAAGGTCACATATTAATTTTTTCAGACAGATTTTTGTGGCATTTTCTCCTGTCCAAATTGTAGCAGGCAAGACATTTATCCCAGTGTAAAACCTCATGAAGACCTAGACCCTGTATCCACACAGAATTATTTATTTATGCTCTTCCTGTTGATTGTCTCCCTGTATGTTCTCTATCAATCCTTACTCTCTCTAGACATCTGTTCCTGTCCTTTTATGTCCCAAACTCTTTGCATTAACAGGCATGGGGGACCAATTAACTTATTGCATACAGGGACTAAGGATAAATAATGCCAATCATAGTTTTCTAAGATTAACTGAAGAGTTTCTGGTACCCAGGCACCTTATTTATCAGGGGGTAATTTATTTAACTTCAACCATCTAGAGTCCAGCTGAAAACTAAGACAGAATAAAAACAAGCCCTCTAAGCAGTCCAAAAAGATGTTGTCCTCTTTCAAGGTTCAACCTAAGTGATGCATCCTAAGGAAAACTTTCCCTGGTTCCTGAGTGGGTAGAGCTCTTTTACTTCTCAAATTGTCTTGAATTTGCTGATTTCTTACTTCCTAGTAGAAGACTAGAGACAATTTTTATTTTTGTGTCCCTGACGGCATAGGAGGTGACTAATAAATGCACACAGAATTGAATGACACAACAAAGGTGCATGTGTTTTCCTCATGGGAGATTGCAGAAAGTCTTATCTAATTTCTTTCTTTCATCCAGGCCAATTTCCAATGTGTTTGGTCATCTGGTTTGAGGGCCACAAGAGATGGAAAGAGGTAACTTACAAGGGTCTGAGAAAAGGGTGGTGGGAATTCAATCCAATTCCATAGTCATTTGTACCAAGACAATAATAAAAGAGCTTTTGTCCTTGAGGTTTACATTCTATCATAGCTAGAAGGATATTAATGCCAGAGGGAGATTACATGGGTATAGTAAGAGGTGACTGTTGACAAACAGTGAACGGGAAGACTGAAAAACTATTAAAGCCTATGTGCCCACACATGCACACACACAAATTATAGAATCGTTTAGTGAAGGAGCCAGGAACCCTGCCACCTTAATTAGCCTTTAGGGTAAAGTCAAGGATGTGCACATTTGAAGACCTGGAGTCATTAAGAAAAGGTTAAATTGTATTTCATCTACTTTGAACCTATAGGACTTTGATACCACAAGGAGATGAGCTGCTATGATCCAAGGATACACAGAAGCCATTGCTGGGCACCCCTTTGAGGATGAGCCTTTTCTAGGGCATTCAGGCTGGTTACTGGCTTTCCCCACATAGCTGAACCATCCAGAGCCTGGGCTGTGCTGGCCTTGGCTCTGAGAAGCCGAGCTTTCTTTGGTGTCCTGGAATGATTGATGACTCTGGGGACAGAGGACCTGGATTCAAATGCTGCCTCTGATGCTCACTTCCTATATACACATGGGCGAGTTATGTAGCTTTCCTGGACCTCAGTTTCCTTGTTTGTAAAATTATGGGATTATTCTAAAACCTCTGAGATCCTTTCCAGCTCGAAAACTAGGCTTTTAGGATACAGTGACATCTGTGCTATAATGGGATATTAGTGTTTTAATAGAAAATATATAACAATTTAAAAATGTTTATGAAAAATTATTAGAATAAAAATGTTCTATTAGTTTTAAAGGGATATATCCTGGTTTCCTACAAAAATTAAATTAATAGAAATACTCAGAGATTCTGGCTACTTGATGCACAAATATGTAATAATAGAATAGATGGCTTAGTGGACAGAGTGGTAGGGCCTGGAGTCAGGAAGACTTACCTTTATGAGTTCAAATCAAGCTTCAGACACTTACCAGCTGTGTGACCCTGGGCAAGTCACTTACATTTCCTCATCTGGAACTGGAGAAGCAAATGGCAAACTGCTCCACTATCTTTGGTAAGAAAACTCCAGATGGGCTCATGAAGAGTTGGACGTGACAAAATGACTGAACAGCAACAACAAAAATTCTTCATGTGCTATCTCATTTGATCCTCAAAACAGCCTGGGGAGTTAGGGGATAATGTTGTCATACACAACTTGCAGAGGAGGAAACTGAGACTGAGAGAGGTTAAGAGATTTGCCTATGGTTACGCAGCTACTAAATGTCTGAGTCAGGGTTTGAACACAGATCTTCTTGATTCAAGTCCCAGGCTCCATCCCACTCTCCCACCTAGCTGCTTCACAAATAATTACAAAGAAGGGTATACATTTGTGCTTGATGAATAGCAGGGCCATAAGGACCTTTAACGGGTCCCTACTAGGTGGTTCTCCACAGTCAAACATGCTGGTGACAAAATGAGGTATAGAGTCTAGTGTGCCCCTTCTGTACCCCCTGCCTCTCTCTGACTGTGCCTCTCATTTCTCTTCTCTGTACTATGAGCTTCTTAGGTAAGAACTGTTATGTTTTTGTGTTGGAATCCTCAGGGCCTGGCACAGAGTAGATACTTCATAATGGTTTTCATCCATCCATCCATCTATCCATCCATCCATCCATCCATCCATACATCCATCCATTTGTTCATGTATTCATACATTCATGTGTATGAATGGAAAATCAGAGGAGCAGTGCTGTAAAGTGTCTTTTAGGTAGTTAGAGGAAGAATCATTGACTTCAGAGCTGAAGTCCTTCACAATCATGAAGTCCTTCCCCCTCACTTTATAAATGTGGAAACTGAGCCTCAGAGAAGCTAAAAGACCATATAAATGACAAACCTTTTACACATGACCCTGAGAAGTTAAATGTGCCTGGTGCATAGTAGGCATTTAACACGTTTGTGGATGGATGAATTTTATTCTGGACGAGCCATTTTCCTGTCTTTGCTTGTGTGACCTTTGTCTCACATCTTTAGTGGATGGAGCAGTTGAAACTTTTTCCTTCATGTCACACAAATATTTCCTTTTGCTCAACTGTCCATTTACTTCTTTTTCTTCAACAATTTCACACACACATATATAATTTAAATATATTTTGTGTATACACACACACACACACATTTTTTTTCCTGAAAGTTGATGACATTTTCCCCTCTTAATTTTAAACTATTGGTGTTGGCTTCTTAACAAGCAGGTTCTCTTTTCACCGTCCCTCCTGCTGGCCCCCACAGCTCTGCTTTGTGGGAGAGAATGGGGTTTTGATTTCTCTTTATTACACTTTGGATGCTTTTATGGTAGCTCATGTACAGACCTCCCCACTCTGTGATGGGTGAGCCTGAGCCCTTTGTAAAGGTTTCATTCGTTTCTTGTTTAATATTCTTGAGAAATCGGCCACCACGTCTCTGGGAATTGAGGCGTCTTCTCAGAGATAAAGCCAGCATGTGCATGAGGTCTCTTGATAGGGGCCACTTTTTAATCTCTACTTTTTCTGACCATTCCAGACAGAAGCTGAACTTGGGCCAGGTAGTGACTGTTACTATTCAATGAGATCTTCTGCTGGCTCATGGGATTATGAGGCTGGGATCAGCAATTTCGTAGCAAGTTTTAAAGTATTGAAAGGGCATAGCCCCCATCTTTGGAGATGACAGAAGGAATGTCTGCTATGACATTGGTAAAATATCTCCTCTAAGTGAGACTGTTTAAATATATTTATTAGGTGGCTGCTATATACAAAGCACTAGGCTACACGCTAGGCAATACAAAAATTAAAATGTCCCTGTCCTTAAAGAGCTTACATTTTGCTGGGGTGGGGGGATGATGTATACACAGATAAGTGAAAGATGAGACCTTCTATTTGTCTGGTAACAAAAAGGCAAACTTGGGCTTGATGTCAGAACAAGCTTCCTCACAATTAGATCAATCCACAAAGTCAGGGCTCCTCCATGTTGGATATCTCAGAGCAAAGCCTCCTGTTGAGTGGGTTGTAGTGGAATATTTGCTCTGGTCCAAGGTGGACAGATGGCCACTGGGGGCCCTTCTGACTATGACTTGGTGGTGATTTGTTGATTCTCCTCAGCAAGGCTTCTGTAACCTTTATAAACAATGGCCACCTTAAAGGAAACATGTTCTGGGAGAATTATCACAGCATCGTTGGTTTCCAGTGAAGGGAGGGCAATCCTCAAGATCACAGAATTCAGTTTAGAACCAGAAGGGACTTTGGAGGCATTTGGCCCAAATCCCTCATTTTACAGATGAAGAAACTGAAATTTAGGGAGATAGACTCACTGAAAATCACACAGGTAGGAAATTGCTATGGTAGGATTTGAACTTAACACAACTCCAGGACTCTTTCCACTGCTTTGTAGAGTCTGTGCCCCCTTGATAGCCTTCTCCACCACCAACCCTCTCACCTTCCACTGTCCCAGCGTCCTTGCTGCTAGCGTTTATATCTCACACACACACGGGTACATGTCTATTTAGCAACATGCTTTTTTATATGTGTCTTTCTGTAAACACTGGAGCCTCAGTATGAGTCAGTCTGTGACAGTGTGCCTTTTAGCATCGAGGGCATCTGACCTGAGCTCTGACCAAAGGAATTTGCTGACTGCAGACACCTTTATATAATGATAGTTGCCATTTGCCATGGGGCTTTATGAGGTTCTGAAGCACTTTCCATGTATCGTCTCCTCTGAGTCTCCCAGTCACCTGTAATAAGGTACCACAGGTGATGCTAGTTAGCATAATGCCTGGTCTGTTATGAGCTATTTGGCAGAAGTTTTACAGACCAGGAAACTGAGGCTCAAGGAAGTTAAATGATTTGCCCAAAGTTATACAGGCACTAAGTATCAGAGGTGAGATTTGAACTCAGCTCCTCTGGCTCCAGATTCAGTTCAACAAGCATTTACTAATTCCTCTATTTAAGACACTACTTTAGGCACTTGGATATAAAGGTAAAAGTGAAACAGCTGCTGTCTCCAAGGAGATTAGACCCGAGAGGGAGAACATGGCTGGACTCAGAAACACAATCAGAAGGACTATGAGGAGGGTGGGTTGGGGGATTGGGGTGTGGCATGAAAGGACCTTCATAGAGAAGGTGACTCTGGAGAATCCCAGGCCATTGGAGCTGGAAAGGGCCTTGGGGACTTTCTAGTCCAGCACAAAAATGCACAAGACTTCCTTCTACGACTTTTCTGACAAGCAGCTGTTCAGCCTTTTCTTGGTGGCTTTTGGTGAAATGAGCTTCTGGTCCTTCCAAACAAGCTTCCATCTGCCTGGTGGCCCTGCCACCCATTCATTGTTGCCAGTTTCACACTTTGTGGTTAAGCAAGATAAGGGTGATCAACCTCAAAATGACGAACCTATTACTACTATACTTGAAAAGCTCATCAGGTCACTCCCCAACCCTCCCCCCCCCCAGTCTTTTCTTCTAGGTTAAGCATTGTCAGTACCTTTGACTACTCTTCAAAGGGGATGATCTTGAGAAAGCCTTCCCCGACCTAGTCACCCTCTCTTGCTTCTCAGAGCTAGAGAGCCTTGAAAAGAGCTACAGATTCTAAAAGTTAAAGGGGACAGGCTATACAAAGGCACCAAGGTGGAAGACAGAATGCTAATTACAGGCAAGAGCTAGGAGTCTAGTCTGACTGGCACACAGAGTGCCTGAAGGGGCATGGAGCCACGTCAGTCTGGAAAGACCTTGGCCTACTAAGCACTGAGCTCTGATCATCTGAGTTCACCAGACCTGGGTGACTCATGCATAAGAAGGGAGTGAAAAGCAACACAAAGGAAGACAAGGGTGAAAGGCATTGGAGCTCCAACATATCCACACTGCAGTGAAGCTCCCCTCCCTCCTCTGAGCTGTGGAGTGAGACATATGTTGCCAGACACAAGGAATGTGTTTTTCATTGTGAGGCTTTGTTGTTGTTGTGAAGGAGAGTTCTATTGGCGTTAAGAGTAAGGGGGTGTCATCCAGAAATTATAATGATGTGAAAACAAATCAATAGGACATTTAGTTAATTAAGAAAAGTGAGGTGGGAACTAACCGGGAGTACCAGCAACGTAGAAAACTAAGTAGGGCAAGGAAGACACCCAGTAACTAGCAGTTAGGCTCATTCACAAGAGCCAGGGTTATCTCTAGGTGTCTGGGAACTGATTCCACCATTATTGCAGATTTTTTTTATGCTGACCCCCTACAAGGTGGAAATGACTATTGCCCTTGACTCGGGAGCTCAGTGGGAAGGGCATGAGAGCAGCAGCTGTCAATGCTATCTCTACTCCTCTGCTCATTTGCTTCTTCTAGAAGGGTGAGTGCAAATGGCCCATCCAAAAGATCAAAGGAGACCCTGCTTGGCAACAAAGAATCTTCAGTGACTGTGTAACTGGGTAGTGAAAGCCAACTGATTGACTTTTCCCCCAAGGGTCCCAAGGGGACCAGTAAAGAGCTTTCAGATAATCCATTGCACTGCATAAGGCAACAAGTCAAACATCACTGGAAATGGGGCCATCTTTTTCTAGCTACCCCAAAAGTACTGGAGGTTTTGCACCTGACTGACCCACAGAGAAAATGTTTGAATTGGTTTTGGTGGATTTGGGGATTTCTTTTGTACCAGATTCCCAACAGAACAAATCTTTTATATCTTTATATCTTTTCTATACACTGTATTTTTTCTTGACTTAATGCCAATATCAAGCAGCAATATTTCTTTGCTTTTTTTCTGGCATTGTTTACTTTCTAATATTTATAAAGTCTTATCTATCATGCCCTGCCCTGGAGCTCTGCTTTATAAAGGATAAACAAGTTTAGCTCTTTCAACCTTTCTTATGTGAGAAGTAAGATATAGATAGATGTAGATATAGGTATAGATAGATATGATATATGTATATATATATATATATATATATATATATATATATATAATAGATACAGATACTTATACTCTATCAATGTATCTACATGTCTATCTATATCTACACATACACACATGCAAATATATGTGTGTGTGTCTCCCATCTCCCCTCTCCCCAAGGTCAGGGTTAAAAACAATGAGCTTCTAAAGTCACATAGTTATCTCAGCTGTGACTGGTTGTTCTGCCATTTTCCAAAGCAGATTGATTTTTATTAAAATATCACAAGGGCCTAATGCACTCTGTGGGTAAGAACTTAAATGCTCTGCTAATTTCAGATGCAGCTCTTGAACCCCATTTTGAGATTCAAGGCCCAGCTCTGGTTCTTGCCTGAGTCACCTGTTGTCTTGCAGAGAAAGGTATTGGAGATTGATATGGTATATATTATTGTTTAGGTTCAGTATAATGGCAGGACATGGCCACACTGGGGGTACTCCTTGAAGGGAGTGGTGAATGTGAATTTCTTTTGTATGTGCATGTATTTTTTTGGGGTGGAGGTTATTTGTTTCCAAATGGACTGATTTCACCCTTCATTATCTAAAAGCTCAGATATTCGAGGTTCTAATTCAGCCATTCTATCTCTGTGGCCTGCGATAAGTCACTGTAACTCTAGACCTCAATTTCCTCATCAGCAGAAGGAAGGAGTTTAATTCAGGGTGTCCCTCAGCTTTATATCTATAGAATTAGTGTCTGAAGGTCTAATTAATTATTCCTTTTTAAGATTATTTTTTAATTGTGAACTTTATCATTAAACCCCTTCCCCACAAGCATTTCAAAATGCAAAGAGAAGCAAGAAAGAGAATTGTATAAGAAAATGTGAAATTCTCTTACACAAAGTTTCTTTTCCAAGAAATAGATTGAATTTCCAAAGTTAGTAACAAATCTGCTCTGAAGGAAGCTATTGTTTGTTACAGAAGTATTTAGATAAGATCTTAGAGATCGTCTTGCTTAATCTAGCCAGTTTTATAGATGAAGGAGCCAAGACCCAGAGAGCTCAAGCAGTTTATTTAACATCACAGAGAGCTAGGATTCAAACTCAAGCCTCCTGATTCCAAGTAAAGGGCTCTTTCTACTATGCAGGGTCAGATGTCTGGATAATTGCCTTAGAGATGGGTCAGACCTCAGAGGCCTCTTAGTTCAACCCTCTCACTTCAGAGATCATGAAACTGTCATCCAAAGTTTGATGAAGTGTAGTAAATTAGTAAATTCTCATAGGTAGTAGAGCCAAGACTCTTTAGTCCAAAAGTAACATTGTAAATAAGGGACCCAAGTGGAACTAGATTATCTTATCCACAAGTATGGGAGAGTAAATTTTATATCTATCTATCTATCTATCTATCTATGTCTCTCTCTCTCTCTATATATATATGTGTATGTATTTTTTAAAGTATACTTTTTCAGTTGCACATACTCTTTGACCCAGAAATACCACTGCTATGTATATATCCCAAAGAGATCAAACAAAAAAGATAAGGACCTATCTGTTGTTGTTGAGTAATTTTCAGTTATGTTCAACTCATCATCACCCCATTTGGGGTTTTCTTGGCAAGGGGCCTGGAGTTGATAAACACTTCCTTCCCCAACTCATTTTACAGAGGAGGAACTGAGGCAAGCAGGGTTAAGTGACTTGCCCAGGGTCATACAGTTAGTAAGTGTCTGAGGCCAGATTTCAAATCAGGAAGATGAGTCTTCCTAACTCCAAGTCCAGTGCTCTATTCAGTGTGCCACTTTGCTGCCAAGGACCTATGTGTACAAAAGTAATTATAGCAGCTCTTTTTCGTGGCAGCAAAGAATTGGAAATTGAGGAGATGCCCATCAACTGGGAAATAGTTGAACAAGTTGTGGTTTACGATTGTGATGGAATACTATTGTGTTGTAAGAAATGCCAAGTAGTATGGTTTCAGAAAAACCTGGGAAGATTTATATGAACTTATGCAAAGTGAATGAGCAGAACCAGGAGAACATTATACACAGCAATAGCGATATTGTAAGGATGATCAACTGTGAAAGACTTAACCAGTCTGTTCAAAACAACAATCCATGACAATTCCAGCTATCTACCTCCAGAAGAGATCTGATGAATTCTGAGTACAGATCAACGACCTTTTTTTAACTTTCTTTGTTTTTGAAAAAAAAATGACTAATATGGACATGTTTTGCATGACTTCACATGTATAATTAGTGTTATATTGCTTGTATTTTCAATGGCTGGGGAAGGGGCTGAAGAGAAGAGAATTTGGAATTCAAATTTAAAAAATGAATGTTGAAAATAAATAAATTTTAAAAAAAAAGACTTTTTCAGAGATCTCTCCTCCTCCGTTCCGATCCTTTTTTCCATTTACCCTTCCTTCTACTTCTCTTAATGATTCATCTTTTCAGTGTGCCTTCAGGGACATTTTTGTCCTGGTCAATACACCTAACTTAAACTCATGTCTACACAGACAGCCCATTTTGGATGAACCTGGAACCAGCTCATCTTCCCAATGTCCTTTGAAGCCACATGTCAGATCACATCTTTGAGCCTTGGTTACCTTATCTGTAAAATGAGAGGGTCTGACCAGATGACCTTGGAGGTCCTTTCTAGCTATAAAATCCATGACTCATCAATAAGAGTCTCATCCAGCTCTTTGTACATAGTAGGTGCTACACAAATGCTTAGTGATTTGCTTTTAGGTTGATAAAGTCATACAGATTTAGAAATGGAAAAGAGCTGCTGCTTGTTGCTTCCTATTTAGACCAATTTTATCTTAGTTCGTATAAATGTCCCTTATTTTAAAATCATAGTAACAAGAAGTCTGGATGTCTTTGTTTCTTATTTCAGGTTTACTTGGATTTATCTTATGGGAAAATACCAGACTAGAAACCAAGTCACATGAGCTATTGCCTGGTGGGGGGGGGGGGCGTGCTTCCTGTGTTGGTCAGGGAATAGGCAAGGTGATCAGTCTCTGTTTTGGGGTTTTCAGTCTGCACCATGGGACATACACGACATAACTGCCGTATTGTTGTAAAGATTCCTAGGTAAAAGCCAAGTGACACCTTTGTAGGCAAGATACATTGTCTCAGGTCATTGCTAGAGCTCTGGTATTAAGAAATGACTCAGGCAGAGGATGAGAGTGAGAGGGTAGAATGAGTAATGGAGGGGATGTAGACACAAACACGGAAGAAGGAGGCCCAGAGATGAGGCAGAATCAAGAATGCTTGTTTTACAGGTGAGATGCTTAAATCTTGTGGTTCAGTAATCATGGAGAGCAAAGAGGGTGAGCACCACAAATGGAAGGTAATAAAGGAATCAACATTAAAAAAACAGAATGACAAGTGTAGTAGTAAGTTGGAGAATAGAAAAGAATAAACTCTCCCCATTTTAGGGTCAAATCTCTTCTTTTCCGTATTGTATTTCAAAGGAGAAAAGGCAGGACATTTAGGAAGCCTGGGCTCGCATGCAGGAAAGCTAGGTTAGAGTCTCAGCTCTGGAACTAGCTGCTTCATCCTGGGTGAATTTTAACTTCTTGGTGCTTCATTGAAAAAAGTAGTACTTCACTGAACTATTACTCCGGAATTTTGTGAGGAGCTTTGCATTAAAGCACCAAGTCTGAGAACTGGTATCACTACCTAGAGCAGCCCATGCCACAGCCCAAACCATCCTCTATAGCAGTGGGGTCAAACTCAAATGGAACAGGATCCGCTACAGGCACATATTGACTTAGCCACAAATTAACATTAGCTGTGTCTTCTTGGATTTTTGTTTCATTTGTTAAACATTTATCTGTTCCATTTTAATCTGGTTGGGCAGTACTGGCTCAGCACCTTTGTTCTACCACATACTCAAGTAGTGGTCACCTAACCTTTCCTTGCAGCAAGAGGCAGCCCCTTATTTTCTGAAAGAGCGCATTTCATGTAGCTCTAATACTAGGAAGCTCTGACTGTTAAGATAGCTCCATTTGCTCCAGAGTTTTGCTTTATGTTAAGCCTCAGTTTGCTCCCTGCCCCCCACCTCAACTTCTGCCCATTGCTTCTAGTTTTGCCTTTGGGAGTCAAACGTCTGACCTTCTCCAGTCAAATGTCTGAGCTCCCTCATCTTCATCCTGAGAGGAGCTGAAGAGCTTTCACTTCCTCAACCTTGTTCCTTTCTTCTGAATGTTTTCCAGCTTATCCATATCCCTCTTCATCTCTGACACACAGAGTTGACACAAACCTTTACACACTGTAAGTGTGATCAGTCATCACATTTATTACATCTTTATCACTATCATCATCACACCACCACTTTCACAATCATCATCACCATCATAACCATCATTACTACCTCCACTACCATCATCATCATCCCTGTCATCATCCAGGTGACCTGTGCAAAGTCAAAGAAGGAAAAGAGAAAGAACAGAAAGGATTAAGCTCAGTGAAGTCCATAGATGCCCATAATAGGAAGAATTGACTTCAGTCAATGAGAATCTCCCTGAAAGATTGGTTTTTTAAAAAATAGATTCAGAATGCAGGGAGAAGATGATGTAAACCTCAGGAGTGTGACAACAAGTCATTTACTTTGGAAGAAATATTTGGAGGAAAAAATGAGACATGCTGGCTGATATTTACAATAATACTATTAGACAGGAGAAGGTTTTAAACAGTTTATTTCCTCAGCCCCGCTCTCCTCTGCCCTTGGCTGCCAAGGCACTGTCAATGCTTACCCGACATCAGCAGTCCTTATTAAAGTGTTGTCTACATCAGGCCCCTGCACTGACTGTGGGAACCTGGGTACTTAAAACCAAAGGCATGTTAACAGAACTAAGGTGGAGTAGAGAGGATATTGTACAGAGTCCCAAGTTTAGTGAGCACTGATAACACTTCAAGTCCTTCAGGAACATAGAAACAGCACAGTTTTGTACTTATTGAACAAGAAGAATTAGTTAAAATATAAAGCTACCAAAAAGCTGAGATGAATTCCCTCTCCATGTGGAAGCCTCCTCAACACTGCCGTAAGATGTGTGTCTTGGATTGATTTTTGTGTTCTACTTCTCCTACCCCTTAACAGATAAGATGTGGACCAGGCATAGATTGCGGCATCTTCCCCAGGAGCAAAAATGCCTTGGTACAGCCAGTTACTCAGTCTTTTTAGGCTTATTTCCCATTTTCATATACATATCACCAAAGCCAATACCAATCATTTGTATCTTAGGAAATTGAGGGGAATTGATCCCCTTTTCCACTGGAGGCTCTACCCTTCACTGTAACATCCATGACAAATTATAACAGAATGAATTTGTATGTGTCATGAAGAATAGAATTCATGGCATTAAAATATATGTGTTTATAAGAAACCTTCTTAACAAGTGATGTGTATCCTTGATGTAGATGCATATCTCTCTCCCAGGTGGCCACCAAACTTTTCTACAGCAAATTTCAGCCCTAAATGTCACCTTAATCTACTTGCCTGTCTTTGGACATGTCATCTTGATTCATGACTGTGTTCGGTTTCATGAGCTTAGTATTATTAACATAACGAATCATAGCATGGTTGTGTCAAGGCAAGGGCTGTAATTCTAGCTTCTCTTCAGAACTGGAAGATGCTGGGTACAGTAGAGTCATCATTATCAATTCAAATGACTCATAGTATTTCATGAATTACTAGTAAAACACTTTCCCAGTTTCCTCTCCAATGAAAGCCTGTTCCAACCTTTCTTAGTAGAAGACATCACATATTTCTTAATAGAAATCATCAAATATTTATTACCAAAAATGAGAACACCACTTACCTCTCCAAATATAGGTCAAATGTATGCTTATGAGTATTTTTTTACAAAGAATTGAGACCTTATTTTACCATATATGTATGTGTGCATGTGTGTTTGCATATACACACATTAACCTATTATTATTTTATATCCATGCTGATGTCTCTATGTCTATCTATGCACACACACAAGAAAATATATTGTATAAGGGACAAAAAGGGCTCAGGAGGTATAAAGAACAACTTACTATCGATTCACTGATGATTGAACAAGTCACCTAATGACACTGTAACATTCCCACCACCTTTATTGATCACTGGGAAATCCTTTGGCTCAGTTCCATATTCCTCCTTTATCGTGTACTACAAATATGTAAAACAGATCCAAGCTGTGAGTGTGGAACTGAGTCAAAGGGTCAACAATGATCGATAAAGGTGATGCAAACAATATAGTAGGTGATATGGGCGTATTTGATAGGAAGCAAGTAGGATGTCATAGGAGTTAAGAAGGTTAATGAAATCGGAGGCTGCAGTGTTAGAGGAAATAGTGCCACATAATAAAGTCCCCCAGTGGAATGGAGTGGACAGGACAACAACGAGCTAGGTCATTGTTAAGTAGCTATTCTTCTTCTTCCTCTGGCCTTCTCTGGCCAGGGCAACCAGATATTCAGTACTTTCTGGGGAGATCCAGGTTTCTGTGTGTAAAGCTTAACTTTCAGGAGGCCTTCCTCAGTTCATTAGAAGGTAGCTCCCATTGAGTTCCATCTCATGCATTAGATACATATATCCCTTTTGAACAGCACATTCTCGCAAGCTGCTATTTGTCTCTTATGCGTTGATACTATCGATGGATATGTAATGTCTACCTCCCATTGCTTTTCCTTCCCTGTAATTTTGTTCATATCTTTGAGTCAGCACTCCATAAAGGATCTTCCATATGTTATCAAAGCCTGTTGTAGGCATTCCATCAAGGAAGATTATAATCTGTCTGTAACTTGTATAGTCTTAGAAATTTGCCTCTGCAGAAATTAAAGATGTCTATAAGCGTATGAAAAAATGCTTTAAATCACTATTGATTTGAGAAATGCAAATCAAAACAACTTTGAGGTACCACATCTCTCCAGCCAGATTGGCTAAGATGACAAAACAAGAAAATGACAAATGCTGTCGAGGATGTGGAAAAATTGGAACACTAATTCATTGTTGGTGGAGCTGTGAACTGATGCAACCATTCTGGAGGGCTATAAATAATTGCATACCCTTTGATCCAGTAATACCACTTCTGGGGTTGTATCCCAAAGAGATCATAGAAGTGGTAGGAAGACCCATATGTACAAAAATATTTGTTGTAGCTCTCTTCGTAGTGGAAATTAAGGGGATGCCCATCAATTGGGGAATGGCTGAATAAGCTATGGTATATGAATGTAATGGAATATTATTGTGCTATAAGAAATGGGGAGGAGACGGTCTTCATATTCACCTGGAGAGGCTTATATGGACTGATGCTAAGTGAGAAGAGCAGAACCAGGAAAAATTTGTACACAATGACAGACATAACATATGTGTGACGACCAACTTTGATAAACTG
>CM053581.1:565541051-565586052 GCA_028627135.1 Pseudochirops cupreus
ACAACCAGACTAATGTCCAATGTGAAAGTATTTACAGATCCTATACTTGATTGTATGCCACCATGGGAGGGGGGGAAGAGGGAGGGAAGAAAATTTGAAACTCAAGGGACTGTGGAACTGAATCTTGTAAACTAAAAGTAAATAAACAAATCAATTTTTAAAAAAAGAAAAAAAAAGAAATTTGCCTCTGACTCAGACAGGTTGTGACTTCTCCTCTAAATGTCAGATGAAGGACGTGAACCTGAGTTCTCCTGATCCCAAGTCTAGTGCTATCTATATGTACCTATGCACATACAATTCAATCTAGAAGCCAGTGAGCCCTGTGTTCAAGTCACTCCTTTGACATGTGCTTGCTGAGTAACCCTGACTAAGTCACAAAAACACTCAGTGTTCCTCGTAACTCTCTAAGACTCTTAATTTGCTGAGGTTCCAACTTATGCTGGGGGAGAAAGAGAGTTTCTTCCTGACAGCTCTCTCCTAAGGCAAGTGCAGGGTCCCATGTCCTGACTTTCGGTGTGATTCATGTCTGCCCACCATGGATTGCAAGCTAAAAAGGCCACATAGATTCAACTCATGTCACGCAGTGCCACGAACAAACAGGCGCTTCATAAATACTTGAGGTGTTGGCAGTGGAAGGAGATAAGAAAGAAACTTCATTATCTTTTAAATGTTTTAAAGAATGTTTTCAATGTATTTGCTGCCACAGAAACGTTTTTCTAATAAAAAAAAATTAGAGAGGAAAAATGAGGTCGTGTTCACAGGATATTGAGCTCCTCTGAACAAAGGCGCTGGTTAAATTAAAGTCATTATTAAAAGATCTGTCTTTGGTGCCAGGTTCTAGAACAGACAGCTGTAAGACCTGGGCCCTGCCAACTGTACTCAAGTAGTGAGGCTGGAGAGCAACAGAAGATCAGATGGAAGAGAAGGTTCCAGGCAGGCCCCTGATCTTGGAGCCATGTGAGAAGACTGAAATCACAGACTTCCAAGGCTCTGTGCACATCTCAGTGGCTTTTGAGAGAATGGACCTGGGGCTAGATCTAATGAATGGAATTTAAAACCAAGGTGTAGAAAATGGTTTTCCTGAATTAGGTTAATCTCCACTAGCTCCAGTTTCTCAGCCTGGTTCCTTGCGACCCTTCAGGCTTCTTACACTTATGATCCATAGGCCCACTTTCTTTTGCTCTCACATCACAGTCCATGTCCTAACTCCAGGCCTTGGATCCTCACTTCTGCCTCCAACTTTCCCTAGCTTCTTTCAAGACTCATTTCTAGTCTCACTTTCTGCATCTGTCACGTGCAAGGCTCTGTGTTAAGTGCTGGGAATACACAAAGGGGCAAACGATAGTCTCTGCCCCCCAGGACTTCCCTGTCTGGAGAGATCACCTTCTATCTACTCTGTAGGCAGCCTCTGTGTTCTTAGGTGTTTACATGTGGTCTCACCCATTAGAAGGTGATTGAGGATCAAAGTCATGTTTGACTTTATTTCTATCTCTTGTGCTTAGCACAGTGCCTGGCACATTGTAAGAGCTTAATAAATATTGGTTGACTCTACCTGGGTTTATTTCTTACCATCGACATTTACTAGCTTAGTGACATAGGAAAATTGTTTCCTTATCTGTAAAATGGGGATAATAATACCTTTAGCATTTGCCTTGCAGTACTATTGTGAAGTCCAAGTGGGAAAATGTTTGATAATTCTTTAACAACTGTTGTTGAAATTCTATATAAATGTGATTCTGTAGACTGGCATTTTACCAAAGAGGTCGTTCTAGTTAGCTGGGATGAGCTGAACCCTAGTCATGGAGCTGGGCACGTGCCCCAGGATGTGATGGGTGCTTTGGGTCCATTTTGGACTGTCTCCATTGCACCAGGATTGAGCAGATATGTAGCGGGTACTGTGAGCTGATTCCTGAAATGGGAGAAGCTAAGGTCACAAGTTTTCTTTGGAGTGCCAACTGTGGTCATTGGGAACAGACTTAGGAGGTATCTGAATGTTTGTGTCATCTAGGGAAATAGCAGATGGTTCTGGTGCATTGGCTGCAGAGAACACTTGTACTGAGCACAGTTGTTCTCTTCAGTAGGGATATAGCTTTTCTCTAGAAGATCCATTGCTCTCTCTCTCTCTCTTCCTCCCTCTCTCCCTCCTTCCCTCCTTCCCTTTCTCTCTCTCCCCCTCTCTCCCTCCCTCTCTTTCTTTCCCTCCCTTCCTCTCTCTCTTTCTCTCTCTCTCCCTCTCCCTCTCTCCTTCCTCCACCCCTTTCTCTTCTCCTACTCCCTCCCTCTCTCTTACTCTCTGTCTCTGTCTTTCCTTCTCCTTCAATTTTTAAAAAATAATGTTTTGGGCACTCTATGACTCCAAGTTGTGGAACAGGTGCTGATCTGATCTATGCTGGTAGAAGTGTCATCATTGACTTTTCCCAATGGCACTGAAATTACTGATTGAGTTCAAAATTTATGATTTTTAGTCATTTTTAATATGACTTCACAATCATCAAGGCTTTGCTTTTTTTTTTTTTAAAGAAAAACAGCTAAAAGCACCCAAACAGCACCCATGTCTGCTAGTGAATGGACTGTCCTGTGCCCACGTCTGCTCCCTAGCCCCACCTTCACCTACCTGAGGAAGGAAAGGAGGTGCATTGATTGTTGGCCATCATTGTAATTACCTAGCACTCTGTGTGTTCGTGCTCTTCTCATTTACCTGGCAGAATGTGATCATCTCCTTGAAGGAAGGAATGGCTTCATTTTTGTCTTTCTGTTCCTCACACTTGGTACATAGTAGGTACCTGATAAATACTCATCGATCAACTGTGCATATTGTTCTTCTGCTTCTGTTTACTGAAATCTGCATCAATTTATACAAGTTGTCCTATGTTTCTTTGAATTTCTCCCATTGTTTCTTGTAGTCCAGTAATACTCTACTGTAGTCAGAAGCCATAATTTGTTCAGTTCACTGATGAACACTCATTTTGTTTCCAATTCTTTGCTACCATAGAAACCAACCCACTAATTTTACAGATGAAGAAACCAAGGTACATAGTTGTCCAAGTTCACACATAGAAAGTGGCAGAACAGAAAGGAATCTGAACCCAGGGCTCCTTATTCAGAGTCAGGGTTCTCTTAGGATACACCATTGTTATTATGGCTATTATACATATTATACAAGACAGCTAGATGGGACAGTGGGTAAGAATGTTAGACTTGCAATCAGGAAGACTTGAGTTCAAAGTCTCAGACTCTTGCCAATTGTGTGATTCTGGATAAATCACTTAACCTCCATTTGCCTCAGTTTCCTCACCCATTAAAAAGGATAATAGTAGCACCTACTTTCCAAGACTGTTATGAGGCTCAAATGAGACAGTATTTGTAAAGTGCTTCGCAAAACTGGGATTGCTACAGAAAGGCTTTTATACAGGGAATCCTTGATGTGGATCCTAGTCTTGTTCTCCCCTCCTTCCCTGGGGGTAGCCTTCCTCACCACAGACTGGGCAGCACCATGGCCATCTTTAAAAGCCCAAATCAGGCTTCCCTCTCTAGGAGCAAACCTGTCTCACTCAGACCAAATGATACTTAGGGACTGTGCTGATTGACGGCACATCGCCTCGTTTGACTTTGGCCTTTGGAACTTGTCTCTTGTTTATGTCTGTGTCTTTTCTGAGGCAGAGCAGTGTCTTGTCCCTGGAGGAGGTGCGGTCAGTGCTGGGAAGAGGAGAGCTCGAGCTAAGTGGTCACCAGGTTGCCCCTGGTAACCAAACTGTGAATCTTGCTAGCAGATTGGTGTGGATTGAAGCTCTTTTCCTGATGCAGGCCCAGTTCTGCATCTCAGCAGGAAAAGGACCATCAGCTGCTTAGTGAGCTGCCTGGGAGAGATGCCTGGGAGTGATGGCTAGTGGGCAACTCCAATTCAATCAACATTTATCAAGTTCCAACTGTTGTGTGCAACACTGTATGCTGGAGGAGACAGAAAGTTTAGATTCGGCAGATAGTGGATCTCACCTCATGATGCTTATAGTCTAGTAAGGCAATTCACACATGCACATACACACACAGATAAAAATCATATCATAATAATTATAAATGATCATAATAATAATACCCAGTGCTGAATTGCCTTGTTAAGCATACCAGAGATGTGCGAAACAAAAAAAAAAATCCCGTGAGGTTCGAGGGGGAAGGTCATTTCCCATCGGGGAGGCTGGGAAGGCTCTCCAGAAGAGGCAGCATTTGAATCTGACACTCAGAAGACAGCAGCCATCCAGATAATAAAGGGAGGTGTGGAGGGCTCATCACACCTACCCCCTTCTTCTAGAGGTGAGGAAATGGGGGTTCACAAAAGGCAAGGGCTAGACCAGCCTGTCTCCCCTCTAAATAATGCCTGCTAGTAGTTTTCTTTATTTTTAGGAATAAAATGCATGCTCTTTAATTTGACATTCCAAACCTTCAGCATCTGGCCCCACCCAACATTTCCCAGGTCACTCCCAGCTCCTATGACTCCAGCTGTGCACTCTTTTACACCTTACTAAGTATCCCGCCTGACTTAATGTCTGCATGTAAAATGCCTGAAGATTCATGGAGTCCTTTGAACAGAATCTGCTGATAATTTGCCCATGCATCTGATGATGCACACATGGGCTGTCCTGAAAGTCTCGATGTAGTTTGAAACCAGTTCAAAACTGCACTAGGATTTTTGGGACACTGTATAAGCCTGATAGTCAGGTCATAGGAATGTTGGCTGGTTGCCATGGGTCTCTATGGAGAAGCCCAAGAATTCTGAGTTGTCATCACCAGCTGCCTCTTGTTCAAGTAAGCTGGTTTGACTCCTGATAATCTACCCCATTCTTCCAGGAAGGAACTTGCTTTTGTAGGCTCAACTCTGTCCCAGCCCATGAGGAGCGAACGCCTTTGCTCCATTCCCCAAATAGAGATCAATGACTAATTTATTTGCTCGTCCCTCCCTCCAGTCCCTTTCTGGGGCCTCTGTTGTGAGCTAGCCGAAATGATTGATGATATATTGCCAGTGTTAATGCCTTGTATTTTGGTACTCAAATTACAGGAGCCACTTTGAGCCAAGCTTTTACTGGCTTAGTACGGGGAGACGGGAAGACATTGCAAAGGCAGGTGATTGGTCCAGAGCATCCGCTTCTCTCAATTTCATCATAAATCAATTGGGAATGATTTTTTTTCCACTGTAATTTTTCACAGGGTTTGAACTTGGGTAAATGAGCATCTAGTCCTAAAGTGATACTGTGATTTTCCTAGATCTTGTTGGAAAGAAGATCAAGATTTATGAAGGGGCTTAGAGGGAAGTGAATTGCATTTCTTTCCTCTCCTTTGGGAGCTCCCTTTCCATAAGCACCTCCTCTCTCCCCTTACATCAGCCATGATTAGTCTCCCCTTCCCAGCATGACATGTGGCCTTTTGGAAGGGGGAACAGTCCAGGGCGTTGATCTACTTTCCAGGCAGTTTATGATTATAAACATGTGCTTGGCATTATGTAAGGGACTGCTGCACTCTCTGCACTGAGTAACAGCCTGCGTCCTGGCCTCATCCATGCGAATCCTCTCCCATCCCCAACTGTATTCCACTTCCTGTTCACATTGCCTTCATAAGAAAAGACAACTGGAATAATAATATTCTAATGCGAGCATTTTCGTAACACTTATTATGTACCAAACACCTTGCCAAGTGCTTTAAAAATATCACCTCATTCATCTTCACAATAACCTTGGGAAGCAGGCGTCATTATCCCCATTTATGAGGTGAGAAAATTGAGACCAAGAAAGATGAAGGCGTTTGCCAAACATCATATGGCAGATGAGTGTCTGAGGTCAGATTCAAACTCAGCTCTTCCCAAGTCTAGACCCAGATCTCTGCATTATGGCACCCCCTGGCACCCTGACCTGTAGATATGGCCAATGCCTGGGGAAGAACTTCCACATTTGATGATGATAGTTCTTGGTGGGGCAGCTAGGTAGTGTAGTGGATAGAGTTCAGGGCCTGAATGCAAATCTGACCTCAGGCACTTACTAGCTGTGTGACCCTGGGAAAGTCACTTTATCCTTTTTGCCTCAGTTTCCTCATCTGTAAAATGAGCTAAAGAAGGACATGGCAAACCAAGTTCACAAAGAGTCTAACATGACTGAAATGACTGAACAAAATAGTTCCTGGAGTAGGGTGAAGTCATAGGGAAGGGACCTTTGAGGTAATTGAGTCCAGTCCCCAAACCCCTCTGACAGATAAGGAAACTGAGACAGAGTAGAGTGGAGAAATGACTTACTCAAGGTCACCCAGGTAGCCAGAGTCAGAGGTGGGCTTTGGACTGAGTTCTCTGACTCTAGAGCTGGGATTCTTTTCACTGTGTCATGCTGTGTCCCTGGTAAACCTTGGGTTCATTTCCTAGAAATAATAATATTCTTTATGCCCCTGGCCCCCTCGGCTCTTGTTGGCTTGCCTTTTGCTTTGTCTTTCCATAGTTTCCTCCCCATGTCCCCGTGTGGGGGCCCTCCCCATCTTCCTCCTGATCTGTGCAGTGTGAGGGTAGGGACCACCTTCCTCACGTGCTTCTACATGTCCTTCTCTTAGCACAGTGCCTGGCATGTAGAAGACTCAATAAATTCTCTCTTCCTCCCTCTCTCTCTCTCTTCCTCTCTCTCTGTCTCTGTCTCTCTCCCTTCTCTATAAATTTGTCTCATAATAACCAACATTTATGTTATGCTTTAAGATTTACAAAGCACTTTTATCTGAAGTATCTCATTTAAGCCTCATAGCAACCCTGTGATGTAAGTAAATCTATAGATTGTATTCCCATTTCATGGATAAACCACTGAGTCCCAGGGAGAGTGCAGCCATGGCTTGCCCCTGGTGACCCAGATAATAATGACACAAAGTGGTCTTCCCAGCCAGCTTTCCAGGTCCCTTTCCATTCTCTCAGCTAAACTTCTGTCTCCTGCCCTTATTCTGAAGCTGTGTCTTTCATGTTCTGTTCGATTCCAGGGCCTTTGTAGTCAGTTTTCATTTGGGGACTGGGTTGGTAGCAAAGGGCCTGTTGCTGGGATGGGAGGAGGGACCCATTCTTCCTAAGAACACAGATGAGTTGAGTCCTTGCCTTCACCTTCCTCCACCGCAGCAGATGGAGGGAGCTGCCAGGGTGCTTGTGAAGTTCAAAACTTGTGGCTTCAGAGGGCATTCCCAAATCCCTTCAGATGAAAGGCCGGTGGGCCACACGCCTGTGGCAGCAATGTTTCAGACTCGGAATTATGCAGATTGTGAGGAACATCTATTCTGCCTTCTTTAGATTCTTTAGGTTCAAGCTCTGTATATTCTGGGTGGGAGTAGCTCCATTGTTCAAGGAAAAGTGATTCACAAAAACTGGGCCACTGGGAGTGTATAAAAAATGTTTTTTCCCTCCAGACTTGAGGCAGCATGGTATATTTGAAAGAGCAGTCAGAGGACCCAGGTTCACCATTTCTGTCACTTTATACCTGTGTGACCTTGAATAAGTCACTTGAATGCCACTGGGCCTCAGTTTAGTCATCTGTAAAAGTAGAAGGATGGTCTATATGGTCTCATGCCCCATGACACCCAGTCCTTCCAGTTGCTCAGGTTCTTACCTTCACAGGCATCCTCTTCCCTTCGCCTCACCACTCAGCCCACAGCCATGAAGTTGACCAATCTCCCTCTGTAAAATCCCTCCCGTCTCCCGTATCTGCACTCACAGGAGCCTAGATCCCCGTCACCTCTTCCCTGAACTCTAGTGATAACTTCCAACTGGCCTCCCTGCTTCCTGTCTCCTCCCTCATAGTTTGTCCCATACGTAGAAAGATATGAATGTGACACCACTCAGCCCCCAGTGTGGCCACACTATTTCAGGCCCCCTCCGATGACTCCCTGTGACCTCCAGGGATGAGCTATAACCTCCTCTGGCCCTTAAGACCCAATCTGGGCCCATTGAGATTTCATATTATTCTCTCTCACATGACCTATATTTGGACCAAACAGGCCTGCTCATCCTTCTCTCTCTGTGACCTTCCAGTCTTTAGTGATGCCCTGCTTGGTTCCTGGAAGGTCCTTTACCTCCACCTCTCAGAATGGATTCCTAGTTCCCCTCAAGGCTCATCAAAGATGGTAATTAGTCTTTTCTTATCCCTTTCCTTGTTAGCCCCCCCCTACTTTTTCATATACTTTAAAAAATGTGTTTTATTTTTAAATTATAGAATAAAACAAGCATTTTCATAACATAGTATAATAAAAAAGGTTGCATGTGAAACTGCAAATCTATCATGTGTAACCTGTTATTCCTTTTAAATACATAATAAAGATATCATATAAATTTCTTTTTTTCTTTCCCAGCCCTCAAGATATTTTAACATTTTTCATTTATGTGTGTGTGTGTGTGTGTGTGTGTGTGTGTGTGTGTGTGTGTGTGTGTGTATTACTTCATTACTTCCCCTTCTCCTCTCTCCAAACAAACAAAACCTTCCCCTTGGTGCTGCGCCCCCCATCCCCTCTTTGTGAGAATGGAAGATCCTGAGTCTCGAGGACAGGGACTTTAAATTTTTTTTATTGTGGTTTTTGTCATTGTGGTACTTGAGAAGCTAAATGCTTGTCCAGGTCACATAGCCACCACATGTGAGAGGCAGATCGTGGGCCGGGGTCATCTGGGGCCAGCCATCTAGCCACTCAGCAGCTCATGTTCTCTATAGGAGGTGGCCAATGCATACCTACTGGGTGTAATGAAATATGGCTGAGCCTGAGTCTAACAGAGGGCTCCCTATCTTCCCAAACCTTCCCTGACCTGGCCTGTGGCCGGCCAAGTCTTGGATTGACACTGTGGCTCCCAAATTCATCATCTTTCTAACTCTATTGTCTTCCTCCTGCCCCAATCTCATTCGTTTAGGCCACATAGCTAATCTAATTTACAATATAATTTGTTTGTTAAAATAGTTCCTAAATGCAGAGCAGCTGATTGTATACTTTCCTTCCTCCCAGTTCTCATATTCTAGATTATAAACTCTCCAGAGGGCAGAGATTTTTTGAGTTTTAGGTTTGCATCCTCAGTGCACAGTGTATAGTAGGCCCTTAATGAAATCTTGTTGATTGATTGGTTCGTTGTTCCAGGGGTTGCCATGGTGGATTTGAACAGGCTGAAATTCATTGCAAAAGAGCGATTCCTCAGGAGAAATGGAATAAAATGTCGTCGGAGAGCTCTCTGACTGGGGAAAGATGGAGGCTGTCACCGTGACAGAGGCTGGAGGAGAGAGAAGAGGGCCAAGGGTAGCATTGAGAAATCGCCTCTGTGTCAAGGATGGGAGAGAAGACAGAGAAGTGGGGGTGAGTGGGTACATCGAGAGGGTCATTGTCATGGAAAACAAGAGAGAAGAGAACTTCAGGAAGCAGGGGTGGTCACTGGGGGCAGATACTGCAGGAAAACGGACACGGGTGAGAACAGAGAAGAGGCTGATCGTCCGACTGCTCAAATGTGGGCTTCTTGATGTCTCTCTGAAATCTCCAGCTAGAAGTTGTGTGGTTTGGCTGCATCACGTGTTAACTAGGCTTTTAAGTCAGCTTGGCAACCTAGCAACCACTTATAACATGGTTTCTATGGAAAAATACGTTCCAAGTTCACAATAGCCAATTTATAAACAAACATTTGGAATACAACTTATTTCTAAACCGGGGACTGCCTTTGTGTATGTGCATGGTGTGTGTACACTCACATTCACACACACTCACATACACACACACTCTCACACACTCACATACACACATGCTCACACACTCTCACACATACACACATTCACATTCACAAGCACACACACATACACTCACACACACTCACACATTCATACTCGCACACACACTCATACACACTCACATTCACACGCTCTCACACACTCACATACACACACTCACACTCACACAGACACACACACTCACACACACACAGATACAAGGCACTCACACACACTCACACATGCACACATTCACACTCACAAGCACACATTCACATACATACTCACACACACACTCATATTCACATTCACACACTCACAAGCACACACAGACACACACCCTACACAGCCCATAGAAATGCGGTTGGCCCTGCATTACTCTTTTCATGAGAATCTAGGGCATTCTTATTAACACTAGACTGCGCTCTGGGGTTTGTGTTCCCATAGGGACACAGTTCCCTTTCTTCATTCTGGTGTCATTTTTTATCAGTCCGGATGTTCTAGGCAGAACACCAATAACATTGACCTTCCTGGACTTGCTAATGTCTTTCGACTAACTCCTCAGTGAATTACAGCTCGTAGCCGTGGGGCTGGAGGAAGCCTGGGGCACCCAGTCCAGCCGCCTGCTCTTGCAGATGGGGAAACTGAGGCCGAGAGCGATGAAGGTGGTCAGCAACACAGACTGGACCCGCTTCTGGGTGCTCCCATTCTGAGCCCAGCACTCTCTTCATGGTACAAACAACCTTCATGGAGTCACTGCTGTTCTTAGCCCAAATGAAAAGCGTTCTGCTACAGACACCGGTCTTGTTCAGAGCTGTTATCACAGATCGGCACAACGATCAGTTGTGTTTATGTTTTGGATTTGTTCTCAAGGCTAATTGTTATTGTTTTTAAATACCTCTCTATAATAATTATTATAACAATGATAATGACAAGAGCTAACGTTCATAGAGCCCTTAAAGATTTGCAGAGCACTTTACACACATTATTTCTTCTGAGCCTCACGACAATTCTTGGAGGAAGGTGCTATGGTTAGCCCCATCTTACAGATGAGAATACAGAGGAAGGCAGAGGTTAAGTGACTTGTCCAGGGTCACAAAGGTATTAAATGTCTGAGGTAGGATTTGAACTTGGATCTTTCTGACTGATGTCCAGCGCTCTATCCACTGCACCACCTAGCTTAGTTGGCTTTGAAGGTTCTTCCAACCCATAATCATGATGCTTCTAATATCCACCTATAGAAAATGATAAATTTGCTATTAGAGAGATCATCAACCAATTCGGCCGAGCCCCAACCCCCAAGAGACACCGATGCTTCTTGCCTTTGTTTTCATTTTAAGTGGTTTTTTTTTGACATCACTATCTCTACTCAGTGACTCTACTGTAAACATGAACATACTCGGAAGTTGTTGTCAGTGTGAATTACAGTGGAGCAGGAGGCCCAGAGATGAAACCCATCTGGCGCCAAACCAAGCGAGAGTCTTGCCTTTGCATTCTTGAATGATTTAGCCCTTGTGTATCTGAGGTCATTCCCACGTGGACAGGCTTTCCAGGGATTGGTGTGACACAGAGCAGATCAGAAGGGAAGTCAAGACCTACAGAGATCAAATCCACACTTGCACATGTAGTAAGAATCATACTCAGGATTCGAGGCCAACTACTTTGACCCAGAATCCCACGCTCTTTCTACTGTTCCCAGCTTCTTTTCCTTGATGGGGAAACAAAAGGAAGCTTCCCAGAACTAATCCTTTTCCTTATGAAGGGTCATTGCATTGAGTTCAAATCTTCCCAGTGTGGTTGTGCTCACCACCACAAATAATGAACCATCTACCATGTGCCCAGCACTGTGTTGTGTTCTGAGCCTGCAGATGCAAAGAAGGAAAGTCCCTCTTCTCAGAAGTCTTTGATCAGCTATTTTTCTGATGGGGAAATCAGTGCTACCTGGATCTCCCTACATATTTGTCAGGGAATCATAGATTTCTAATAGGTAGAAGAGAATGACCTGTGCAGTCAACGGCCTAGCCAGACAATGCACTAATGCATCAATAGTTAATGAGTGAGCCACTTAGCTTGTCTAGGACTCACTTCAGGTGTGAGGTTGGATTTGATGATTTTTAAAGGCCTGCCAAGCTCCTAGAAATAGTTCTGTGGTATTTTTATTCATGGTATTCAGTCAGGTTAATTAAATAAACCTTTAATAAGCACCTACCATATGCCTGAGACTTCAAGGGTTATGCCACATAAGTCATCTGACCACCACCTCCCCTCAGACTCTGGAGACGGAGCCAAGTACCTGAAGCTGAGTGTCTTGGGAAGATCAATCCCCCACTTCCCTGTCCCCAGACCTCCGGCTCTGTCTCCAGCCTGATCTTTACTGTCATGGATGGAGGGGAACAATCCCTGCAGACACGCAGCCAGCCTTGGCCTCTTCAACCACAAGTCACTAGAGCCTGGGGGAACAAGGTTCTCAACCCCACAGCTCTGGGTGAGATCAAATTGTTCCAAATCAGGAAAAAGATCTGATTTCGCCGGTGAAGGCCACATTAAATATGCCTTTCCATCCACTTTGCTGCTGCCCCAGGAGGACCATGGGACCTTTCCACCTGACTCACTTCTGAAGCTTCCTGTTTGTGGTCTCCACATTAGAACATGAACTCTTTGAGAGCAGGGAGACTTGCTTTTCTACTTGTTTCATTCTGCTTTGCATATAGTATGTGCTTAATGGATTTTTATTCATTCATTCATTCATAGATTGGGCTGGAGGAAGCGGCCAGGGCTACCATGGCATCAGTGCCTACCTGACCCTGAACTCTTCCCACACTCTGTGTCTTCTTTAAAACCTAGTGCCCATCTAAGGGCACATTCTGTATACCCACTTCTTCCCTCTCTCATTGCTCATGAGCTAAAATCTGCTCTAGGACTCAGAGGTAAAATCTTCCTTCTCCTCTGCCACAGCCCCCACACTGACTTCTGATGTAAGGCCCTGTGCTCACTCTCTGATGCCCCTGTCCATGCTGTGCAGTCACAGCCAGTCCCTTTGGAGCCTCCCAACATGTGGAGAGGTGAGCAGGGGATCTTTCCACGCAAAGACATCACCTCTATCCATCTTAGTCAGGCAACAGCGTCCCGGACCACTGATAATGGGATGGAATTTGAGTTGTGCATTAGGAAGATTGCTTTGGAAGCTGTGTGAAGGATGGTTTGGAGGGAGGAGAGACCAGGAGCAGGAAGATCAATTAAGGAGCCACTGCAGTGGGCTAGGAGAGAGCTGAGGAGGGCAGCGCTGGGACGGGAGGGGTATGATGGCCGGAAGAAGGAGAAGAGCCATACAAGAGATTGGGGCGGGCGCTGGATGAGGGGCGTGCATGTGTCCACACAATGTCAAAACAACATTGCTTAGAGGTAGGAGGGAGAAGGAATCTGGAATAAAAGAAAGAAGATCTGGCTCAAGGTGTAGAACACTGGATTGGGAGTCTGGCAGTGTGAATGCAAATCACATCCAGTCACTGGCTACCTGGGGGTGGGGGTGGGGAGGGAGGGTCAGGAACAAGGCACTCAGTCTCTCGGTTCATTTTCTTCACCTGCAAACTGCTTGAACTGTCTCTCTCACAGGATGGTCCTGAGTTCAGGGCTTGCAGACTCTAAACCCTGTATAAAGTGGATGGTTTGTTATCGTTCTCTGTACTGATGATTTCCTCATGACTTTCCCTCCTGAATTCTATAACACAGTCAAACTGGACTCCTGGCTGTTCCCCATACAACTCTGCCTCTGAGCATCCCAGGCTCCCTTTAAGCCTCAGCTCAGATGCCGGCTTCTGCAATCTCCCCACTGTCAGTGTTCACCAAGCTGATTTCTTTATATACATTTTGTATTGATTTATCTGGGATGATGTTGCTTTATTCCAGTTGAAAGGAAACCTCTTCAGGGGAAGGGCTATATCATTTTTGTCTTTGTATTCCTCATATCTAGGGCAGCTCCTGGCACATAGTAGGCATTTTGGAAATTCTTATTGAATTGAGTTAAATTGGAAAAAAAAACAATCAAAGGAGAGAGACAGAGAGACAGAGAGAGACAGAGACAGAGACAGAGAGAGAGGGAGGGAGGGAGGGAGAGGGAAAGGGAGGGGGAGAGAGAGAGAGAGAGAGAGAGAGAGAGAGAGAGAGAGAGAGAGAGAGAGAAACACTGGTTTCTGCCAGTGCCGCCAAGCTGACTCCATGCTGAATTGATGGCTCCATCAGATAGACATGCTGGTACAGAAATGGCACCCTACAGACAGAAGAAAAAAGTCATTTGAGGTCACCTAACTAGCAAAGTAGAATAAAAGGTCAGCTGTATCTACAATAGACCAAAGCCTCTTGCCTGTGTTTAGGATGCAGAAGTAGAAGGAAGGAAGAGAGGGAGGGACAGAGGAAGGAGAAAAGGAAGGATAGAAGGATTAAGTACATACTATGTGCAAAACATTACATTAAGTGCTTTACAAAGAGTATCTCATTCGAGATTGAAACCCAGAGCTGGGGGATGATGTGTGGATCTTTTACTTATTTATTTATTTTTTAAATAAAAAAAAAATAAGTGCGAGAATTTTAGCAACCATGAAGGGCACAGCATGAATGTAAATTCAGGTTCTTTAAGTATGCAAAGTAGGAAGAGAGGCTCAACCAGTGATTTCCTTGGGTTTACAGAACTCCCAGAAACTCCTCCTACCAATACAGGTCAACCTTTTCTGCAGTTTATAATCTAAGAGAGTTGCCCAGCACCCTAACAGGTGAACCCTCATGCATGGGCTCTATCAGTTACTTATTATACCCTTTTTTCTTACTCATTGATTTTATGAAGCGTCAAAGCCATTTTATTTTAGAATTTAAAAAAAGATTTTTTTGAAATATCATAAACATGTGTGTATATGTGTATGTGCATGTACATGACTTGTCTAGAGAACAGCAATTGTATATTTCTGTACTTGCTGGGGTTATTTTACTGTGTGGTTTTTCCGTTGCCTATGCTGACAGTATAGGGAACTGAGTCAGGCAGCTGCTGGATCGGATGTTGACTGCCTTGAAGGCATTCACAGTTGTAACTGCATCCAAGAGATGATCCATGATCGAAAGTGTTAGGAGGGATTCTTCTAGGTCTCCCAGGCTCCTTATACCTTAGCTTAGCCCCTGTTAAGTCAAATTCAGCACCTCCAGCTGAGGCTGAGCCACTCTTGGGGCCCCGGACTCTGGCTAGTAATTATCTCTAATAATGTTATGCTGCATACTTTCCATAAAAGCAGGGATGCTTAAGGAATGGTTATTGAGTTGTTTACTTTGGGCAGGTAATGGAGCCCTGCTTTCTGACCTGTCATTATGCCCATAAATAGTTAATCCCATTATTGTAAAGAAGAAACCAGAGCTATTAGCATTATTTATAGAAGGATATTTTTAACCAGCCAGCAGCCAGGGAGCTGGAGCTGGAGCACATTTTCTCCTGCTTTCCTAATGCAATTAGGAGAGACCCTACTAAGCAAGTTAGAGTGGAAAATTTCTGCTCCCATGTTGTAAGGTTCAACATGACCCTTTTGTGTGCTGTTCCGGGGAGGAAGAGATGCTTAACATCATTTGTCTGCATAGAAACGATTATAAGATCAATATATTTTGAAGGCAAAGGATTTTCCTTAATGGCATCCTTTTCCTAAACACTTTTAGCTGAGCTCTCCAAGACTCCATGTTCTAGTCTAGAGCAATTTTCCAGCCCCACAGAAAAGGTTAGAATGGATATTTCCATAATTATCACCTAGGGCAACACCTTCAAACACTCAAGGAAGTAAACAGGAACAGTTAATTAGGCTCATGGAATTTACAGGTTCATTTGTTCATTAAAGCTCAGTTAATATATCTGTATCTCCTATATTTCCTCAACTCCCCTCCCCACTCCAGAAGAAAGCAAGGGATTAATTCAGCTGCTTCCCTGGTTTTACCATGGTCTGAGAAAGTCTTAGGCTCATTCATAGTAATTTGGGGGTCAGTGCACATGACTGATGCAGTTCTCCATAACTGGGGAATTGTTTTGCTTCTTGAGAACTCCATTGTGCTTAAATTTGATGGAAGGAGCTAATCTACTGAGGGTGCCAGGTCAGGGTAGACAAGTAACTAATTGCAATGATCAAATTCTCCATGCAAAATGGTGATGCCTCATACTTTTTTTTCTTTATTTTGATTTGTCAGAACAGAGTAGGGAATTTGCAGTTATGGTTCCCTGGGCAACTGTAACTGCCACCCTCCCCTCACACATAGAAAGAAAGAAAGAAAGAAAGGAAGGAAGGAAGGAAGGAAGGAAGAAGTGAGGGAGGGAGGGAGGAAGGAAGGAAGGAAACATACATACATACAGGCATACATACATATTTTTGTGTTTAGGTGCATTGCATTTTAGTGATCTATTTTTTGTTTAGCGTTATGGCTGAATTTGAATGAGGGCAGCAATCCTAACTTTGGATCTCCTGACTCATGGTAGAATGAAAGCTTCAGATAAGACATCATTGTGACATTGTTCCTTGGTTTCTGAACACTGACAAGTTTAGAATGGATAATACTGAGCTGGAGAGTGACCGTAGGATGGCAATCAGTATGGGGAAGAGACCTGAGATGACTTTATGCAAGGATGAAAGAACAGGAGATGATTGGCCTGGAGGAATGAGGGCTCTGGAAGGATGTGAGTGATCACTGTCTTCCTGTATTTGTGTAGATGCTATGTATCTCTCTTCTATAAGAGATTCAGTTTACTCTGCTTGACAATGGAGGGCAAAAGTAGGAATGGTAGGGGGGAAACTTTAAAAGGGGTCAATTTAGGCTTGATATTGGTGGAAAACCTTTTTAATACTTAGAGCTATGGAAAAGTGAAAGAGGCTGTTTTGGGAAGCATTAAATTCCTCCCATGAAAAATATTCATGCAAGTGCTGGATGACTTACATGTTGGGTTGTTGTAGTGAGGCAATCTTTTTCAATTGTGGATTGCCCTTGATGGCTACCGAGGTGCCTTTCCACTCTGAATGCCTTTTGTTTTGAATTTCCTTCAGAAGTCAGTGGTTAGACAGTCCTAACTGTCTTTCCTCCTTGCTTAGGGGTCTTTGCTCCTCCACTCCCCCACACACACTCAAGAGTATAAACTAAAGCCTTAAGTAAATCAAAGGGGTTTTATCCATAAAATCTAGAGCCCAGATGTAACACTGGTACCCTGAATGTAGTAAAGGAACCAGAGGAAGCCTTGCTGCTGGCCCATGAAGCACATACAGAACAAAGCATGAAGGCTGCATAGTACCCACACTAAAGAAAGGAGAGGACCTCACCATTGTCTAGCTCAACCCCTCCCACCTTATAGGAAACAATGAGAGGCAGCAGTGGGAAGTGATGGGTTTGAAATCAGATGACCCAGCTTCAAATGGGTGACAGCAGCTTGGTGTAGTGGATGGAGCACTGGACTTGGAGTCAGAGAGACTCCTCTTTCTGACACTGACTAGCTGCGTGACCTTGGGCAAGTCACTGAGCTTTCCTGTGCCTCACTTTCCTCATCTGTAAAATGAAGGGATTAGACTCAATCTGTGTCTTTTCTCTGAGAAAAATCTCCAATTTGTCCCATGTATATATGCAGATTATAATCTATGTATCTCTCTATATACACAATAATATATAACACATTATATTATATATACACATATCATAATATACCTATTATATATTGCTTTATATACTTGTTTGCTTGTTTTCCCCTTAAAATCATAAACTCCTTGAGCACAACCAATTTGTTCTTTTCTTTGTATACTGAGCACTTAGCTTCAGTCTCTTCCTGTTTACTGGCTTCTCCCCAGGTCCTCTCAAATATGCCCATGTCTCCTCATCCTTACAAAACTTTTACTTGATCTGACCATCTCTGCTATTCTCCTCTATCTCTCCTCTTTTTCTCTGCTAAACTTCTTCAGGAAGCTTCCATTTCCTGTGCTCACACATGTTTCTCAGCCCTCTGCAGGCTTGACTCTCCCCAAAGTTCCTAGAAATCTCTTAATCAACAAATGTAATGGTATTCTCTCAATTCGGAAACTCCTTGATATCTCTGTAGCCTTTGACAGTGTCATTCACCTTCTCTTGGATATTCCTTCCTTTCTCAGCTTTCCCAACACTCCTCTCTCTTGGTTTCCCCTCAAACCTATCCAACTACTCCTTATCAGTCTCCCTTCCTGGGTCTCTATCAGGGTCATGCATAATGACCGTGAATATCCCTATTGTGGAGTAAATAGCCTCCATTGTGGGTTCTCTTCTTTTCTTCCTCTGTTCTGTCTCCCTGATCTCAGGGGTTCATGTATCATCTCTGTATAGATAATTTCCAGACATATATTCAACGCTAGTCTCTTTGCTAAGCTACAGTCACATATCTCCAATGGCTGCTTGGACATCTCTAATTAGATGTTGCACAGGCTTCTCAAACTCACCAGGGCCAGTGCTGAACTCATTCTCTTTTCCCTAGACTCTCCCCACTCCTGTGCTTCCCCATTCCTGTTCAGGGCACATCATCTTTCTAGTTAGCTGGACTTACAACTTTTCTGTTATCCTTAACTCCTCATTCTTGCCCCACATATTCAATCCTTTGCCAAATTCTGCCATTTCTACCTTCTTAAGATCTTATATATGTACCTTTCTCTCCACTCATATGGCTACAACATTTGTATGAGGTCTTTGCCAATTCTCTCCTGGATCATGCTGCCTGCCTTCTCACTGGTTTTCCAGCTTCAACTTTCCCCCCACTCTAGTCCATCTTCCACTTGGAGGCCAGGGCGATTTTTCTAGAGTCAAATCTGTGTGTGATTTTGCCATTCCTTCACACCCTTTGCCAACCCTCAGGTGCGTGAGGAGCTCTTCTTTTACTCCAAGACCAACTATAAACCACTCCATTTGGCATCTTCATAACATGGACCCTTAATACTTTGTCAGACTTCTAATACTTGACTCTCCTTCATGCATGCTACAGTCTGGCCACTCTGGCCTATTCACATTTTCTCCAGCACAAATGCTCCATCTCCTCCCTCCATTTCTTTGCACTGGCTGTGTCCCTTGCCTGAGACACTGTTTCCTCACCTCTATGTCTTTGTTGCCCTGGTTTCTTTGCAGTTTCACTTTAGTTCCAGCTTCTGCAGGAGGCTTTTTGTAGGCTTCCCCCAAATGTTAATAACTTCCCCTTCCAGGTTATCTTTTTTTTGTACCAAGTTGTTTAAAAGTTGTCTCCTCCATTAAAATGCAACCTCTTTGAAAGCAAGAACTATTTTTTTTTCCTGTCTGTGTATCCTTGGTACTTGGCGTGGCAAGTAAGTCCCTAATGGTTGCTTGTTGACTAACTGACTGATGGGCTCTAAGGACCTTTCCAGCTCTTAATGCAGGATGCTATGATTCAATGAAGTCCCACCCTTGACCCTTACTACCTGTGTGACCATCTATAAAATGAGGAATTTGAACTGGATGATGCAAGTGGTCCTTGTTTAGCTCTAGAACTGTGGTTATAGCATGATGAGGATGATTATGGTGGTAAGAAAGATAATTGTTTAGGTTTTTTAAGCAGATAAAAGTGGATGGGGTAATGGCTTTGGAGTCAGAAAAACATCACTTCCAATGTCAACTCTGATACTCATTGTGTGACCACAGGCAAGTCACTGAACTGCTCTGACCCTCAGTTTCCTTATCTGCAAAATGGGAACAATAACAGCTGGAGTAACTGCATCCTAGAATTGTTGTGAGGCTGTAAAGTGCTTTGCAAACATTGAGGCATTCTGGAGATGTCACTTACTGTTTTTGTCGTGAGTGTTACTCTTTATTATTTATTGTTGCTTCCTGTTGCTCTTCTTCTTCTATTTGATGACTTTCACATAGAAATAGTCTGGGGACCAGCCACTATCTCACTGCTATTTCTTGCGTGTGACGTCCAGGGTGTTTTCCCACATATGAATAAAACACCTTTTGTATTTGAATAAAGGTATTGTGATGCAAAGTTATGCTCTATCATCTTCCTCTTCCCCTCCTCATTATTATTAATATTCTTAGCAAAACCCTTTTCTCCCACTAGCTCTGGGAGTTTGAAGATGTCTTCCCATTTTACAGCTGGGGAAACTGAGGATCAGAAAAACTAAGAGATTTGTCCAATGTGACATTGCAACTGAGAATCAAAGGTGGTATTTCTGCTCAAGTTGTGCCACCAAACCCTAGAGCTCTCTCTGTATCTAAGTTAATGTAGTTAGACATACCTACTAGAGTGGGATTTCCCCACCCTTCTTTTACCTCAGCTTCACGGGAAGTGTTGGAAAGAACTGATGTCCTTCCTGGATTTCTTCCTGTGTAAAACACAATGTATGTGTCCCCCCCAAAGTGATACTTATGCAGGGGGTGTCCAAAGTCTTAGTACAGTTTTAAACATTCAAATTTTAATAACTTATTACTACATCAAGACTTTTAGAATATCCTGCATGCAAACTCACCTATGTGAATTTACATATATTTTTATGTTTTACCTGCATGATGAATTACTTTATCTTGCTTATTAAAAGCTGTTTTTATTATACACCTACTTGAAGAAGAAAACAAAGAAAAAAGAAACAGGAAAAAATAATTGATTGCATGCTATATTTTTTTCCTAGAGAAGCTAATATGATATCACATTTGTTAAGAATAATATTTAAATGCCTTGGAAATAGCCATGCCCTCCTTCTTCCCCAATTAATTTCTGCCAATAATAAAATGTTGACAGAAAGTGTTGAGTTTCCCAGGTGATTCCATTTTAAAATACTGTATCAACATTCATATTATTTTATAGAGTAACTTGAAGCAGTCAATTTCTTTGGACTCTAAGCATACCCACACATCCATGTTAAAATCAAAAGAGAATGAAACTAAATGTTTCCAAGGTACACACCTTTATTAGGATATGACCTCTTTTTCTCTTTAAGTTAAGAAGATGGAAGAACTAAGTAGAGTTGAGATAGATTTGGTTGAAACAAAAATGAGAGGTAATGTCTTGCCATTTTATTCAGGTCTTTGCCTTTGGTATCATTGGGAGGTAGAATAAAATCATGTTATAATTTTCTTTTTTCCCCCTCACAGAATATAACATTATGAAATATATTCCAGTGGGATCTCAAGAATTAATTTTATTCCTGGTGCTTTCCCAGGCATTAAATCTACATAGACAAGGAGAAAAAAGGAGACTGGGAAATTATTTGGCTAATTTTAGCCCCTAATCTTGCCAGGGAGACCAAAAAGATTTACCTCCATGACCTAGACTAGTTTCCTGTATTGATCACAAGCACCAAAGAGGGTCATGATAAAATTTGTTGAAGGCAGAACTAAAATATGGATGGATTCCATGCCTATTATCTGCTAGTATTGTAACCCTATTAAAAATGGGTACCATTTTAGCTCAGCATTCTGTATTTAAAGTCAAACCATGCTGACTCTACTTGGTCACTGCTTCCCTTTCTAAGGGCTCCCCAAAATACACTGTCCTAGAAATGAGTCATTATTAAGCTGATTGGGCTTCTAGACTTGATTTTATTGTTTGCCTTCATTTTTCAAAGTGAGTTGTTGTTCATGACCAATATGGAAATATGTTTTACATGATTACACATATATAACCTATATCAAATTGCTTACTGTCTTGGGGGGGTAGTAAGGGAGGGAACGAGATAATTTGGAACTCAAATTTTTTTTAAAAATGAATGTTAAAAATGGTTTTTATATGTAATTGGAAATAATAAAACACTATTAAAAACAAAACAAAGTAAGCTGCTGTTGTTTAATGGTTCAGTCATAGCCAACTCTTTGTGACCCCATGGACCATAACACACCAGACTCTTCCTTGTGTTCTCTACTATCTCCAAAGTCTGTCCAAGCTCATGCTCATTACTTCTATGATACTATCTATCCATCTCATCTTGTGCCATCTGCTTCTCCTTTTGCCTTCAATCTTTCTCAGCATCATAGCCTTTTCCAGTGATTCCCATCTTATCATATGTGGACCAAGTATCTAAACTTCAGTTTCAGTATTTGGCCTTCCCATGAATAGACTGAATTAATTTCTTTAAGTATTGACTAATTTGATCTCTATGCTGTCCAAGGGATTCTCAGGATCTTCTCCAGCACCACAATTTGAAAATGTTGATTCGGAAGTGCTCAGCTCTCCTTACAATCCAGTTTTCACAGTCATACATTGCTACTGGAAAAAACCATAGCTTTGACCATAAGGACTTTTGTAAACAAGGCGATGTCTCTGATTTTTGGCATGCTGTCCAGATTTTGCCATAGCTTTCCTTCCAAGGAGGAAGCATCTTTTAATTTCATGGCTTCAGTCACCATCTGCAGTGATCTTTGAGCCCAAGAATATAAAATGTGACACTGCTTTAATTTCTTCTCCCTCTGTTTGCCAGGAAGTGATGAGAACAGTTGCCAAGATCTTAGTTTGTTTGATGTTAAGCTTCAAGCCAGCTTTCACGTTCTCCTCTTTCACCCTCATCAAGAGGCTTCTTAATTCATCTTCACTTTCTGCTATCAGAAAGTGGTATCATCTGCATATCTGAGATTGTTGATATTTCTCCCCGCAGTCTTAATTCAAGCTTTTGATTCATCCAGCCTGGTTCAAAGTAAGACTCCACTATATTTATTCATCTATCCATTCATTTATTTGTTTAATTGATTATTTATTTATATTAGAAGTTCTAACAAATTCTAATTTGAGAAGCTATAAAGTAGGGATTCTTATTCTGGAGTCCATGGGACAAGAGGGTGTGTGTGTGTGTGTGTGTGTGTGTGTGTGTGTGTGTGTGAGAGAGAGAGAGAGAGAGAGAGAGAGAGAGAGAGAGAGAGAGAATCTACCAGAAGGAAAATTATTACATCTTTTTATTCACTAACCTCTCACCGAAATTTAGCATTTTCTTCACTTATTGAAAAGTATGATTTACAGAAGGGGCCCATAGGCTTCACCAGATAACTGCCAGAGGGATCCAGGGCAAAAAAAAACAAAGCAAAACAAAACTCTCTCAGCAGCTAAGATCACCTGCTCTAAAGTAATAGTATTTATCATAAGGACCAAGCCTTTACTTTCTCAGTGGTTAGTTTGGCAGTGTCCATGTTCCATACCATCTAAGAGATGACATGTTTCTTTTCTGATCACAGTTTATAACAGTTTTATCAAAGGAACTGGTATCACCAGGATGTGACTACCTATGTCATATGATGAGACATTCCTCCTCCAAAATATTTTTCCATGATCTTGACTCCTTGCCTACAATTCCCACATGACATGCCCTTTTGGACTCAAGCAATGGGGATCAATTAAAATTGCCCCGGGTGGGGAGAAAGATTATCTAAGACAACTCCAAAAGACTCATGATGGAAACTGTTATCCACATTTAGAATAAGAACTGTGGAGTCTGAATGCAGATCCAAGCATACAATTTTCTCTCTCTCTCTTTTGTTTCTTCTTTCTCATAGTTCCTCCCATTGCTTCTAATTCTTCTTTAAAATATGATTAATATGAAAATATGTCTAATATGTATGTATATGTAGAGCCTATGTCAGATTACATGCTCTCTTGGCAAGAGAGGAAGGGGATGGAAATTTAGAACTCAAAATCTTATGGAAGTGAATGTTGATAACTAAAAAGAAATTAATTTTTATAAAGCAACTAAAAAACCTCCCAAAGCAGATATTCATGTAGCATTCTAAGACATGGCAACTATTTTGCTTATGTTTTCTTATGTTCTCCCTACAAAAACCCTATCTGCTAGGTATTGCAATCCCTAATTTATAGGATTCTTTTCAAATTTTGTCTAGGACTTATCCTAGACCCAGAGCTTCAGGTTTGAATCTCAAATGCTCCTGTGTGGGCCAGGCTAAACCAGATAAGGTAGCAATTACTTCCCTAGGTAAATTTAGTCTTCCTAATCACCAAACTTCTCTTTACCTTATCTGGAAAAATGGGAGTAATCTTTGTAACCAGTCAAACTCCCAAGGAGAGTGGAAAGAATGACGCCTGTAAGCTCCTCAGAGCATAAAACAGTAGGATTATTCTTTCAATTGCATTTTCTCCATGGGCAGAAGAGACCCAGTGATTTGACAGGCTCCTTTTCATCTCCATTATGTATGATGGAAATGCATACATTTAGCTCTGGCCAGCCCATATGTTAATATCTTCAGCAGGGTCTCTGATAAGTCTTTGAATCTAGATGGATGTGATTTCTAACCAGATGCACATTCCAGTTGTGTACTGAATGAGAAGGGCAGGACAAATCCAATTTGGGCCTCTCACTTCATAGGGTATGGTAATGAATACATCTCTTTTTTCTCCCAGGAGAGCACTGAGAAGAATTTTAAAAGAAAGCAGTGTGTTAAATTTGAGGTAAATGGCTAGACAGTATGTCTGAGAAGTAAGGGGGCTTACTTTGGGGATCGTTCTTGACCCTTTGAAGTGAGAGCACTCTTCCTATCAGACAGAGGGAGCAACTGGCCCTTCACCTTGTTATGAAATAGTAACATTCACTTGAGACAGAATTGGACAGGATGTATTTGAAGTAGTTGTCTTCTGTCTTAAAATGTGTTGTTTTATTTTTTGTTTTTTTTTTTTTGGCAAAGCCAAGGTTCTATACCACAAGTCAAATGAAGCCCAAATCCACATCTTGCATGGATATAGAGTATAATTTCCTTTTTCATTTTCTTGCCCTATCTCCCCTACAAGCTGGAGATGTTTGTAAAGGAACAGGGTTAAACAGATGATGGTAGAGGGAGAAGACATGCTGAGCAAGTGTTGTAAAGGTGAGGCATTGGGCAGCTTTGTCCAGTGGGAATCCAGAAGACCTGGTGGGTGACAGGATATCTTTAGATGTCACCCTTGATTTGTTGCTCTCCTTTAGTCCCTACATCCAATCGTTCGCCAAGTCTTATTGATTCTTCTTCTACAACTCTTCTTGGATCCATTCTTTTTTTTTCCACTCATATAAATGCTGTCATAGCTCAGGGCTTTGTCACCTTTTGTCTGGACTATGGCAGTATCCTCCTAATTGGCTCTCCCCTCTCCATCTCCTACATGGCCAAATTGGTGTTCCTAAAATACAAATCTGACCATGTCACTCTCCTACTAAAACATTTTCTGTTGTTCCCTATAGTCCTTAGGATGAAATACAAAAATTCTGAGCCTGGACTTTAAAGTCTTAGACAGGTTATCTTCCATCTACCTTTCTTATCATTTCATATTACTGTACTTCATGTACTCTCCGTTTTATACTTGCCTGCTGGCTATGCCCTGTACATAACACTTTTCCACCCTACCTACCTCGTGCTTTTACACGTATTGCCCTGGATGTCTGCATGTCTGGCATGCACTTCCTCTTGGAGTCTCCATCTTCATTCAAGGCCCTCCTTAGGTATCACTGAGCCATTTCCTAATTGATCTAATTGTTAGCTCCCTTTCCTTCTGGAAATTTCTTTGTGTATACATTGTGTTAACTTGTGTACACAGAAAATACAAGTTCTCTCATGACAAGCCTTGTTTCCTTTTTGTCTTTATAGCCCCAGGTCCTAGGACAATGCCTTGCATATATGCACACAAGACAATTAAATTGGGTTACACTTTTGTAATGCCCTTTTAAGGGGGATTACTATTTGAAGAGGCTTGTAAATGCCATATCAGTTAAGAGGAGAAAAGGAGAGGAGAGAAGATTAATTCACCCAGCAGACAAGCAGTAGAAACGGTGGCTTTGTGTAGGGCAGATGTGTCTGAATTGACCCATGGTATCAGTCTGTGGTCCAGAGTGGTTTTGTTTTCCTCTCTCATGTGCTTCAGTGCCAGGTTCCTTTAACCGTGTGAACACTCTTTACAGCGGACACTGAATGCACGGCTGGGAGACTATGACCTGGGTCTATATACGGATTGCTATTTATTTTATCATTTATTGGAATAGATGAGTGCCTATGATGTTATAATATTTTCCTTTATTGGTAAATAAATTACTATGTTCAAGATCTAAAAATGTCACAATTGTGAGCAACTGATTTGTATAAATGGAAACACATCAGTGGGGAATCAAGAGATAAAGTAGTGAGTAGGAGAGATGTAGTCCCCTTCAGGATACTGGGAGAATATGAATATAATCATACCATGATGTTCCTCCTCTGCCTATGTCTGCCAGTGTCAGAGCAGGTTGGAATAAAGGGACCAGCTCAGAGAGTAAGTAGATATCTACCCACATGAGAGATGTGGGTGCTATCATGTGGATATATACTCTGCGCACAGGCATACCATGTGCTATACATTTCTTAAATTAAAGAGATAAACAGGGAGTTAAAGGTTACCTTCAGGGAGGAAGTAACATTAAAAAATTTTTCTTAATTTATCATTTATTTACTTTTAACATTCTTTTCTTTTTAAATTTTGAGTTCTAAGTTCTCTCCTATCATCCCCCTCCCACCCACAGTAGGAAGGCAATCAATATAACAATTATATATATGAAATCATACAAAACATATTTCCATATTAGCCATATTTTTTTCAAAAGTAAGAAAAATATACTTCATTTAGCACTCAGAGTTCATCAATTCTCTTTCTCTCTCATCATGAATCCTTTGGAATTGTCTTGAATCACTCACTTGATCAGAGTAGCCAAGTCTTTCACAGTTGATCATCATTACAACGTTGCTGTTACTGTGCCCCCTGATCTCCATGTTCTTCTCCCTTCACTTTGCATCAGTTCATATAGGTCTTGCCATAGTTTTCTGAAACCAGAAGGTGATGGGTCTTCGAAAACAGAGACCAGAACTTCTCTTTCATATTACATCATACACATGTCTCTGCTTGAAGGTTGCCAAGGAGGAGCCAACCACCACTTGAGTCAACTCAATGCTTTTGGATTACAATACCTCTTCATTGCTCTGAATTCTGCTTGTTAGGACCAAAAAGAACAAATCTATGAATCCCTCCTTTATGTATTTATAGAATGAACACAATAATCCAAATGATGTCTGAGGAGAGTCAAGTATAGTGGCATTATTACCTCTCTATTCTTGGAAGTTATGCCCCTCTTCATTCAGCCCATTCTTCACTCATTGGGCATAATTTAAAATATTTTCTGACACAATTTCCATGATAACAATATTAATATTAATGATTAGCATTTAGATACCAAATTAAATCATTTACAAAGCACTTTACATAATTTCTATCATTTGGTTTTTACAACAACCCTAAAAGCTTAGTACATTATTCTCCCCATTTGACAGATGAGAAAACTGCCACTTAAAGAGGCTGAGTGACTTTTCTAGATCCGCACAACTAATGAGTACCTCATGCAGGATTTGAACTCAGGTTTTCTTAACTCCAAGCCCAATACTCTGTCTGCTATACCACCCATCTGGCTATTGTTCTTTGTTCTCAAAGAAGACCAAAATGACATCATTAATGCTTTAGTCAAGTTTCAATGCGTCCAACTGTGACTGATCAGACCAATATAAACTCGCAGTGTTCTAATACAGGTTGGGCACAAATACTCTGTGTGACCATCCTGCATTTCTTTTGAACTGTTTCAATTCTGCCTTGCTCTTAGAGCGCAGCACGTTCTCTGATGTGGGCATGTGAGCGGTCCTGTTCCAGTGTCTCCCATGTCACACAATCAATTCCAAAGTTCTTAAGAGAGACCTTGAGAGTGTCCTTGTATCACTTCTTCTGACCAACAGGTAAATGCTTGCCCTTTGTGCACTCTCCATAAAGTAGTCTTTTTGGCAAATGTATGCTTTGCATTCGAACACTGTGACCAGCCCATTGGAGTTGTGCTCTCTGAAGCAGTTAGAATGCTTGGCAGTTTAGTTAGAGTGAGTGGTGAGGGATTATAGATAAAAAGCAGATAGGAATGAAGGGAGAAGTTGAAGAGATTGGGGAGGAGTCGAGGTAGGAACAGGAGGAGCTGGGGTTTGAGAATGGAATAGAACAAGGACAAGGTGGGCAAGATTGTAGGGGAAGGAAGACAAATCTGAAGAAAAGCAAGAGTCCCAGCCCTAGGTTCCGAGTGGCTGCTGTCTTTGGGGGCTTCCAGCTGTGTTTATCCATCATCAGCTATCTCCTCTCACCTGCACATCTAGACATTTTATGGGATACTGCTTTCCAAAAGATATATTTGATTTCTGACTATATTTCCATGGCAGCTTACCCAGCTTGATGTAGAGATTGCTCTGCCTGTCTTTCTAAATACAGAGTCATCATTTTTCCTACTCCAAGTCCCCAAACATATACTGTTGAATGAGAATGGATTCTAGATTCTCATCGTACTTTATTGTAGGAGGACAGAGAATGGACTGGTGATTTTTGCTGGCATAGAGATCTCTCTCTCTCTACTCGTGCAGGTAGGCTTAGTCTCTGCAACTTAATAGGTTGAAAATGCTGCTTAGAGCAGAAAGTTCAAGTGACTTCCCAGGGTCCAACAGGCAGGTTATGTGGGCCAGAGGAGAGACTTGAACCCAGGTCTTCCTGGCTGTCAGCCTAACCATTCTGCTTGTAGTCCTAGTAAGATCCTGCTTAGTGTAGTGGAATGAAAGTGAGATCATTCTTCTAACCTCTCTGGTTCATAACCTTGCCATTGACCCTGATGTCTGGAGGGCACTTCTCCTGCCCCCAGTTGCTAGTGCCCACCCTCCCTCCCAATTATCCTGTATTTGATTAATTTGCATTTGTCAGGATTTACTCTTTATGTTTATTCTGTATGTACTCAGTGGTCAATATTTGTTTGCTTGTTGCCACCTGCATTAGATGGGAGCTCCTTGAGAGTAGGGACTATTTTTTTTTCTTCTTTTCACATTCTCAACCCTTAGCACAGTGCCTGGTACATGGTCAGTACTTAATAAATGTAGATCAGCTGATTGAGTGCTTAGAGAAGTACTCAGTTCCCCCATTAGAATGTAAGCACCTTCCTTCCAAGATGGTTTATTCTTTGCATTGATATCCTCAATGCTTGATAGGCAGTAGTTGCTTAATAAATGCTTATCGATTGATTGTTTTGAAGTCAGAGACCATGGGGAAGAGTCTGCTCTTCTGTTGGGATGTTGTTTCAGGGCCCCACTTTCTTCATCTGTAAAATGAAGCCTCAGATTCCATAATGTACAATGTCCCTCCACACCCTAAATACTATGCTCCTATTTTGACAGATTGAATCAGTATCGTGATTATTTCATGAATGGGATTGTCAAGAGGAGAGGGGAAGAAATTAGTAACTTAGCCTATAATTTATGTTGGGGGAGAAAACCCCCAAATAAACTCCCAAATAAAACTAAAGCCTCAGTTCTGATGTAGGAGAAAAACTGTACATGTCTTGTTCTTTTGTCACTTTTGCTAAAAATCAGGGCACATACGTATCACTAGTTATTTTTTGTTAAAAATATACACAGTCATTTGTGTTGAGAAAGGATGACATAGAAAGAAGAGTGTTCTGCTTTCAAAGTGGGAGGCTGCTAAGCACAAGAACCCTCTCCCAGGGGTGGGTTACACCATTTAACATTATGTGGTAATCTGTGTGATTTTCTCTTTATTGCTCCCTACTACCTTACAGTCATTTCTGCTGAGATTAAGCACTAGGAGCATTCCTTCAGCTTTGCACCAGAATGTTTCATTAGTTCTTAAAAGAGTCAATTTTCTTGTGGGGGAGACACTTTGTGAAGCTACAGAGAAGAGGGCCAATGGCAGGCTTTCATTAAAGGCTTCTGCTTCTCACAATTTGGGGGGGGGTGTTGAAGGTTTATTGCAGAGCGTCAAATTCCAGACACAATGATTAATTTCTTCTCAGTCCTGTCCCTGGATTTCAAAGTGACTGTCTGTTTTATCTGTTAGATGGTTTTTATGGATATGGCATTTCTCCAGGATAAATGCCATCTCAGGTTTGGGGCGAGTAGCAGGATCCCAACATTTGGACCTGATGTTGGCACCTAATGTGTTTGCCCAAGCTGAGTAATTTGCTTTAACCACTCATAGATAAATATTAACAGATTACATTTCTCTTCTGCCTGGTAAATTGGTTCTGCTGAGTAAGAGCTCTGTAAGAGGTTAATAGATTTTAGGGATGTTGTAGAGGTGGATGAACAATCTGACTTGAGCCCTTCTGAGAATGGACCTCAAGTCCCCTTTAGCCCATCCCAGAGATCCCACTAATTGATGGCTATTGCCTAAAATGGCAGTATTTTTTACGTACGTATGCGTACATGCTTATCCCTCTCAGTTGGGGTCAGGGGCAGTTTGATTTTTTTCATAGTTTCTGGCACATTGGCCTAGACCTGTAGATTTATTGGCATCAAATGAGAAACTCCTTCTACCAATGTAGACATAGTCATTCTGGAAGTTTAGGCCTAGAGAATTGCTTGGGGAACAAAGAGTTTAATAACTTGACCAAGGGCACATGAACAATGAAAGCTGAACCCATATCCTCCTGACTCTGAGGACAGCTTTCTATCTGTTAGGCCATGATTTCTTTTGTTGGCACATAGTAGGTATTTATTCGCTTGTTAATTGATTAACAATGGAACTTTCAGCCATGTCTGTATCATTGGATTGTGGATCCAATGAAAGCATTTTAGAGATAGATACATTGTACAGTTGAAGGATCCTTGGTTTCATGAGCAGCTTGATGAGGGATACATAGGGTTGGGACTGTACATGAAGGTCCCTGGGAGTGATAACATACTCAAGTGGACTAGTCTATTAAGAAGATCACAGGATTATCTAGTTGGAGCTGAGAGTTCATCTAGGCCAATCCCCTCATTTTACAGATGAGGAAACTGAGACCCAGAGAACTGGTCTGAGGTTCCAGGGAGAGAAACAGGAGGCAGCAGTACAAGGTGAGACAAACCACTACCACCATCTTGACTGCCATCTCTCCCTCACACCTGTGATAGAGACAGCCCAGGACCAGGACAGTAAACACAAGAGACTTTGGAAAAACAAATCTGCTCACCAAACCACTGGACCTGTTGCTAGCTAACAATGAGGGAAGAAACCATTGTGGAGAAGGGGTTTACCTTCCTCATTACCTCTGTAATAGCCACTAAACAGCTGCCACCAACAGGCAGATAAGTCCCCGATCCCTGAGAGTGCCAGTGTCCCCTGCATTGCCCTTACTGCTTCTAGCCCGGCTTCTACAGTCATCATCTATAAAGCAACTGCTGTCAAGAAGGGAAGAGCCATCCCCACCACCTGCCATCCCTTTGCCACCAGAGGAGGCAAGGCAACCTGGATGAAACAGCAAAGGAGAGAGCAGGTGGCATGTGCCAAGCAATTTACACCCAACCCCACATTTATCACCATCTCTTCTCACAGATGAAGTGAGTTCTGGACCTTTAATTGCTATGAGATAGCAGTGCTTCTATCCCAGTGCCTGAAGCAATCATCGTGGGAAACAGCCCTGTGCCCATGAAGCCTGGTACCAGCTCCTGCAGCTGCTAAGGCCACAGCCACTGAAGACCTAAAAAAGCCCTGTGTTCAAATCTTATGCAGATGCTTGCTAGCTTTGTGACCCTGGTCAAGACACTTAACTTTTCTTATTCTCTGTTTCCTCTCTGGTAAAATGATAGTGTCAAATTGGTGAGCTCAAATGTCCCTTCTGGCTCTAATTTTGTGATTCCATAAGAGGGTCTGCATGTCTCCAAACAAAATGATCACCTGGCAGTGATGAATCTCCCTTAACTCACCTAGATTGATTGTCATACAACAGACACACACAGTCTTTCCAAATGGGAATGGTCTACCAAAGCCTTTGTTCTGCTTGGATAACCTGAGGCCCTGAATCACCAATACAGGTATGGTGAGGCCATGAAATAGGACTTCATTAGAGGGAAAACGGAGAAGATTCACAGCATCTTGTGTTCAGAATGAGGAGTGATGTGTTGTCATTTGGGCTCGATTTGGGCACCTGGTGTATTTGCCCAAGATATGTAATCTAGAGTGTTAGGAAGCTGGTTACACCTCATATCCTTTTGGGCCAACATTCCTGGAGTGTTGTAAGCCTTGGAAATAGAGAGTCAGCAAACCTGGGCCCCAGAAAACAAACACTCAGTTTCATTCAAGGAAGACAAAGATTTAATGTGAGCTCCCAGCATATAGACCACTGGGTAACTATCAGATCAATAAACCACAAATACAGTGTTAACTCCATCATAAATGTCCTCATTTAAAAATGGCTTCTATAAAGTAAAGACGGAATCCTTAAAAAAAACCAAACGGGCCCTCCACAGAAGGCATAGAAACTAATCTGGGAGAGAAGACTGTAATGATGTATAACCTATGTCCTCCCTTGGCTCAGCTGAGCCTCTCTGGACATCAGGGCACACTGACTTCCCAACTCTTAGAAAAGGGACAGGAAAAGTGCCCAAACAGCCTTCAAGCCCCTTGTTTATATCTTCATTTTCGTTCAACCAAATAGACCTTTATCAGGCACTGCTGATTTCCTAGGTCCTCTCATAGATGCTAGGGCTATGAAGACAGAAATGTAATCATCTCTGACTTCAGATATTACACTCTCCATGTAAAAAGATATACATACCCAAAGTTAGACACAGTCATTAAAGAGATAAAGGGGATTAACAGCTGGGGGCTTAGAAAATGTCTAATGTAGGAGATAGCAGTTGAGCTGTGTCCTGAAGAAAGATAGGGTACTGTAGGGGTTACCACTGGTGTAAAGGCAGGGAGGAAGGAGACAAATTCCTTCAAGAAGGAGGGAAAAGTAGAGCCTTAAGGGATTCTGAAAGGCAGGTATGATGAGGAAGTCCATTCCAGGCATGCCTGATTACCTGAGTTGGAATCCCAATTCTTCCACCTGTCTCACTTTGGACAAGTCACTTAAGCCCACTAAGGCTGAATATCCTTATCTTTACAATGAAGATGTCAGACCAGATGACCTCTAACATCCCTTCTGTTTCAAAATGTATGGCCCAATATCTATTTAATGTGGAGAATTCATTGTAGTTATAACATAGACTGTGGGAAAGGAGTTATGTGAAATAAAGTTAAAATGATAGACCAGAGGCAGGGTCTTGGATGCCAGCTCAACGAGTTTGCCCTCAACCTTAACCTGAGTCAAACCTAGGCAGCTATCATGGCAGGTGTGAGAAGGCTGAATTGGAGGACAGAAAGGTTGGTGATAGGGAGATCAGACAAAATAGCCAGGGGAGAGACTAGAGATAGGTAAGCCCTTTGGGGACATCCATAAAGACCCAGAAAAAAGTGATGAGGGTCTGACCAGGGCAGGAAGGGATGTGACTATAGAGAAGGGGATGCTGTACAGATAGGTTGAAGGGAAAATTCAGATCCGTCCTTTGATTGGATCCTTCCATGTGGGCGGCCACACTGTGGAAAGAGAACGGTGGTTAAGAGCTGCTGCCTTGACATAGAACTTGAGGTTTGCAAAACACTTTGCTGTTATTATCTCATTGGATTCTTTATATCATCTCATTCATATGTCATGTAATTCAAATTCTACCGAGAGTCATCTTATCCTGAATATGGGCCATAGAACCTTAGGAGTAGAGAGAAAAGACTGCCCTGCCTGCCATCTCACGTTGGCTGAGATATTAACTGGGACTCTTTAGAAGAATATAGTGTTGTAAATAGGTCCATTCACATAACTATATTTGTGGAAGAGTTGCCCAGAGTTATCCTGAAGGTAAGTTAGGAGCAAGGATTTTCCAGCTACTTATTATGATCCTCCTCTATCCTGAGGCCATGGGACCTCACTCGGGTTTAGTATCACCCCAACATGTTTCCCAAAGGGGGACCATGGAGTTCTCAAAACAAGACTAATGTGATCATATAAACGAAGGGGTCTTCTTTACCACTGTCATAGAGAGCACAACCTGTCCCAAATGTTCTCATGATTTTGCATTTCTTTCTGTGTCTTCCCATCAATCATCTGCAAAGGAGGCATCTTCTAACTCCATGATGTTACATGGATCCCACTGGCATTCGTTGGTTGTCTGACTGTTTTGTGTCACTTTCACTGCATGAACAGCCCACCTCCTTTTCCAGTCATGCACTTCTTGGACAATATCTTTTCTACCTCTTCTTGCATACAGTTCACTTCGGCCCACCATTTGTCTTTCCACTGTCATTTTGGTCAGAAGCAAGTTGGTATTCTATGATTTCCAGCCATAAAGTATTTCATCTCAATTAAAATAATATAATTGGTCAGTTATACCTCACTTTGAAGAAGAAGATGACTGTGAGACTTGCATGTATGGCCATGGTCTGATTCTCCCCTGGTGCACACAAATAAAAAAAAGGCCTTGGCTAAGTCAGAAAAATGTAGACAATCAAATTATTTCTTTGACAGAATGCTCTCCAGTTTCTCAATTTCTTTTCTAAAATGTGGTGCTCAGGACTGAATTCAGTGTCCCAGACATGGATAGTACTCCAGATACATCAAGATGGGTCTCAGTTTCCTCATCCCTTAAAAAAAGGAAAATTGTATTCCCCATCCTTTGGTACAGCAAGAGAAAAGAGGATTTTAAGATATGTGAAAAACTCTAGCACTCTGGCATAGCTTGGGAAGCTTGCATCTATGACTATAAGCAATGATTTCTTTAAAAGTGTGGGAGAAACAGTGCCCACAAAATGATTCTATTTTCTTGCTTTAATGGCCCTTAAGTAGGAAGAGGACTCAGGCTTGATTTTGATAGTGTGAACAAGTCTAATTGGAGTGTGATTCATTTTCCCCCCTTTGCCACAGGTTCATGGTAAGCAGACATAGACGGGACTTTAAGTTGGCTTATAATTAGACATTTTCATTAAGAACTCACTTGGTAATGCTCACACTTGATTTCTCTTTCTTATAATAGCAAATAATGTGTGAGACCCCTTTAAACTGACCATTGAACTCCAAATTTAATGCTCTGGGCATCCAGTTTTTAATTGTGTCTATTTTAAAGCTAGCTTATGTAAACAATGATCTTTTTTTTCAGTTTAATGAGTTTTTCTCACCCTTAGAAGAGACCTTTCTGTAAATGCATATGTGAAAGGAAGAAAAGGAAAGACCTTGTATCTGGGAGTGGGGGCTCATGCAGACTTCTCTTCAGTGTAAAGATGCCTTTGCCTGACAAGTTACTTGGACCTCTTATGTTCAGGCATCCTTCCTGGCAGCTGGGAGAACTGTCGTGGCAGCAGCCTCCCTTCCAACAGATCGTCTTTGGTTCTCACTGTTGATGCCCCCATAGGGTCACATAGAAGCCCTGGCAACTCCAAAAATGGGTTCATTTATTTAGATTGGTCTTAAATTAGAATAATGTTGTGAAATAGGATAATTTCCCAAATGGCAGGATTTTTGTAAAATTATCACTTGAAAGGGTTTCCTCATCTAAACTGCTGGAAACTCCCATTTCAGAATCCTGTTTGCTTGCTAAAGGTAGCAGGGAAATCCAGTGCCATGCCTGATCTGTGGAGCCAGAGCTATGGCCATTGTTGAATTTCATGTAGTGGCGGGGGCCTGAGACTCTTTGTGACTATCGGCAGTCAGCTTACTAGGAAAGCAACCCTGACAAGGTTGACGTAATGTTACAGTGAATTCTGTTATCTGCCATGTTGTGGTCAGGGGATGGAATATTTGAGTTAATCATATATTCAAGGTTGCCTGAGATTTACAGTATTTGGATTACCATTTTTCAAAGAATTGAGATAGAATATAAAATACAATTAACTTGTAAATGATGCTGATCATAATTTCATCTTTCTTTGATATTTCTGAAAGCTCCCCATTATAACTCAGAGCCATCTCAGCACCAGAGACTCACAGCTACAAGTCATCTTAGAAGCCATTTAGTCCCAATTCCTTTGTTTTGCAGATGAGAACATTGAGGATTGGAGAGATTCAGTAACTTGTCCATGGTCCCAAAGAAGCAGAGAGAGAACCTCACTTCCCATTGTCCCACAGTCCCTTCTAGAATGCTCAAGACAACAAACATGGATCAGATCATTTCTATGGCCCTGGCTCTTTTCTCTAGGCACTAAGAATACAGTGACAAAAGGGAGACAGGTTGTATGTACTGATGGGCGCAGCTGAGTGGCTTCTATGATACTCCCTGATACCCTTGGGGTTTTGGAAGTGAGAGGGTAAGAAGGCCATAGGAAGTCCCTGCTCAAGGAAGGGGCAGGTTTGCCAGGCTGAGAAGCCAAGGCTAGTCACAAAGAAGATGGTTTGTCAAGGACAAGAGGTGGTAAGCAGCTTCTGAAGTGGAAGCCAAGTTAAACAAGGAGGCAGGAGAAAGGTGAAATGGAATAGTTTGGTGTCAAGGGAAACAGAAAGGTATTAAATTGGATCCAGAAGTCTCTCAATTTACAGCACTCAGTGGTTGTCAGTGTATCTTTGTCCCTGACTTTGTGTGATTCCCAATTCCACTGACACCCCCTTGACTATGAAGGTCTGACTACTGTAGGTCTGACTCTAGTTTAGAGTATTTTCCATTGTGACCTGCTGTCTGACTGTTCTCCCCCACCCACCTCCTATGATATGTATGTATGTACTTTGGTATTTTGAGGAGCTATTATTTTATTCAAATGACAAGTACTTCTTCTACTGATGCAAATCTTAATCTTTCCATGCCCTGATCATTTGTATTGGTCGTCTCTAGTGCTTAGTGCCTTGACTTTTATAGAATAGGCACTTTACAAATACCTATAGATCAGGGAAAAAATAGAATTCATTCATTACTTGATGATCAAACTCGTGATAAAAAACCTTCCCCAATCTTAGCTCAGATGGCCCAATGCCCCTTCCAAAAAATCAGAAGAAAACCAATCCATATGGTCTATCACTGGGCCTTGACTTAAAATTCTCACAGCTCATGAAGGTTCTAACAGGTCTGATGTTCTGTTGGAAGAGCCTCTGAGAATCTGAGGTTACTTGGTGATAGGATTTTGTGTGTGTATATGTGTGCTCATGTACATGTATATGTGTGTATATATGCAGATACAAACACAAATACATATATGCATATATGTGCATATTTTAATTTTAAATCTACATAGAAATACCTACAGGTTATATGTGAATATGTATATATACAGGGTATATGTGAATATGTATGTATACAGAGTATTCCAAAAGTCTTGGGAATGCTAAGCTTTAGTAACCATTAAAGCTATTAAAGTTTAATAATCCACAAAGACTTTTGGGACATACTGTGTAAATAGATGAATGGAGGGAGAGATAGGTAGGTAGGTAGGTAGATAGATATATAGATAGATGGATGGATGGATGGATGGATAGATAGATAGAAAGATAGATACATAGATAGATAGATAGATAGACAGACAGACAGATAGATAATACCACATATACAGATAGATAGATGATAGATAGATAGATAGAGATGGATAGATGGATGGATGGATAGATAGATAGACAGACAGATAGATATATAGACAGACAGACAGACAGATAGATAATACCACATATACAGATAGATAGATAGATAGATAGATAGATAGAGATGGATAGATGGATGGATGGCTAGATAGATAGACAGATAGATAGACAGACAGACAGACAGATAGATAATACCACATATACAGATAGATAGGCAGACAGATAAATAGCTAGATAGAGACTGGACCATATGGTTTCACTGGGATAGGACACTGTAGAATGGGACTTTCCCTTGCCAATGCAGGTCAGCACCTTCTCTGCAACTTACGGTCTTAGAGAAATGCCTCAAGAGCTGAGAATTTGTCAGTTGACCACAGTCTTAGAGCTAGTATGTGTTAATCAATCATTCAAGAAGTACTTATTAAGCTCCTACTATGTGCCAGTCTCTGTGAGAGGTGCAGGGGATGCCAGCACAAAGAATGAAAGGATCTCTACTCACAGCATAAGAGGATGGACTTGACCCCAGGTCTTCCTCATTAAGAACCTGCTGTGCCGTTCTGTCTCTTGGAGCTGTGCACCCGCACTGGCAGACATATAGTGATGATGATGACGGTAATGATAATGACTAGCATTTCTATAATGCCTGCTCTGTGCCAGGCACTGTGCTAAGTGCTTTATAAAAATTGTGTCTTTTGCTGTTATTCTCCCAGTTTTATAGTTGAGGAAACTGAGGCAAACCAAGGTTAAATGACTCCCTTAAAATGTCATACAGCCAGTGTCTCAGACTGTCTTTGAACTCGTTTCCAATTGTAGGGGTACAAACTTATTAACACATTTTTTTTCAAGAGAGGATCAACTGGGCTCTGTTAGGGAAAGCTGCATGAAGATGGTTCTGGGCAGTAATGGTGTTGTTTGGAAGAAAGGAGGAGGAAAGCCTTCCCAGGCCAGGGAAGCCTCTCATGTGAGAAGACTTGCAGGTAGCAGTGGGCCTCATTCACAAAGTTGTCAATAGATTTACTTAGATGAGCTTCCCAATAAGAGTAAACTCCAAGTGAATCTACCAAGGGTGCCTGGCGTGAAGCTCAACCAGATAGATAATGGCATGTGGCTCATCCTTGGATTGGTCCATACCCAACACTAAAGCTTAACCCCAAACCAGAGCTGGTCAGCTCTTTTTGCAGGATCTTTCCACCTCTTTCCAGACACTGTAGGGATTTGATGGCAGTGTTATCTCCTGAAATGTATATCCAAGCAATTCATGGCACCTTGTACTAGCTGACCAGCATTAAACTGTGTTCTGTGCCTATCACTGAATTCTTCCTGAACAAACTGAACAAATTATACCTTAATATGTTATACAGTGGATCACGCAATTTACATGATGCTATTAAGGAAAACAAGGTGTGTGTGTATGTACTTTGGCATTTTGAGGAATTTCAATTTTCTTCATATGATGAGCACCTCTTCTACTGATGCAAATCTTCATCCTTCCATGCTGTAGTAGTTGTTGGTCTTGGTCATCTCTAGTGCTTCTGAACTCTGAGCAATTTGGTGACCGATGTTGAATTCAGAGGATGCTTCATATCTTGGCACCAAGGTGGTGGACTACTGGTGCAGACTGGAGGTAGTCATTTTTTTAATGGTGGGTTTGTCTTGCATGCCTCTCCTTTGTTACAAGGGAGGGGTCTATTAGGTGCCTGGGAAGTCATTGGAAAGTAATAGTAATATAATTTTTTAAAAAAGGAAGACAAAAAAGTATGAACCAATAAACCCTTACTAAGTGTTTGTTCTGTCCAAGGAATCATGCTGGGCATACAAAGAAAAAGCAAAAGCATCCTTACCCTCAGGGACCTTATATTTTATTGAGCAAAACAGCACATATTAATCAATCTATGTAAGACAAATATAGAGCAAGTCGAAATGAAATACACAGGAGAGGTAACTATCCTCTAAGGGAGGTGGCAGCAATAAAACGTTTCAAAGGAAAAAATTAATAAGGAAGAAAGGAAGGCTAGAAAGTAGACTGAGCACACACGGCCCTAGGAATCTCTTTGTCCACCATATTACATGACAATCACATATGGAGTCACCTTCCATGTGGAACAGGCCTAAACTGGCAGTCTATGGGATGGTGATTGGCTTCCTAAATGCCAAGTCATGTCCTCCCACAAAAAGGAAGCTAAGACCATGTGCAGTAACCAGAGTGGTTGGGACCTTCATGACGTTTCCAAAGCTCCCCAGATACCAATACTAGACTTACCCAAGAAAGAGCTCTACATGAGCCCAATCACTGATAGAGGTCTGATATGCCCCTGTCTAAGGACAGAATCAGTCCACTTGAATTCCTGTTATTGTGTTTGGGGATTGTGGGAGGGATTATTAAAGACTGAAACTTTGCAGATGGTGGTGATCATCAGTAATCCCAAAGTCACCAGAATTTCCCCATGGAAAAAGACTCAGGCTTTGGCCAATGCCACCAGCCAGGATGAGGATGCTGTGGAATCTGGTTTATCAGAACTGTCCCTTGACTTTTAGCTGACCTGGCAAACACACACAGTGATCTGCCAATAGACAAAAGAATTCCTAAGTCATTGTATTCTCCTGTTTCAAATAACCTTATCAGGTACTCTTATTTCAATCTACCGAGTTTGTACCCACATGTTGTATAGAGAAGAGCTTGCCCTGGGACCAGGGTGTTTTGATAATTCTGTGACTATTCTGATCTGCTTGGGGGTAGAGGCTAAAAAGGAGACTGCTATATGTTGAGTACATTACATCAAATAATGTGATTTGCACATAGTAAAGGGTTGATTCAGATTTGTTGAATTAAATTGAAATCTATGAAGGTTATGCAATTAAAAACAATAACCCTGGAATATCTTTGGTAAGGTGGGTGGCTGAGCCAGTTATCAGACCTTTATTCCAACCTTCACTCTGCCACTAATTAACTGTGTGACCTTGAATAAATTACAGAATCTTTCTCGGCTTCAGTTCCTGATCTGTAGAATGAGAAGGTTGGATGAGATGATTTGGGGGCCCATTCCACAAGAATTCAAGAGTCAGATCATGGAACTCAAGTCTAAAGGACCTTAGAGGTCATCTAGGCTGACCTGTCTTTTTAGAGATGAGGAAACTGAGGCCCAGAGAGATGAAGCAATTGGAGCAGAGGTGAAAGGTGGGCCCTGGTCTTCTGATGCTGGAATCTGTGCTCTTCTTGTTGAATCATACTGCCTGCTTTGAGTATTCTGTGATTCAGAGACCCCTATGACCTTGTTCCATTTTCCCTGGACTGTTGAGGGTATGTAATGTACCCAGTGGGAGGAGGCTGATCTCAAAAGTTCAAAGATTTAGTTAATATTGATAGTAACCTCTTCCATACTAACTTCTAAATCAACCTTTATAACATTTTCTTTATAACATTTTTACATGTATAACATTTGCACACCATATTACTCTCTATATGCACCCTCATGAGACTTTAAAGTATCAAAGTTCTCTTTGTACATTATTCAAAAGAAATGAGAGATGTGCAGATTTGGAGAATCCACCCCAAATGTTCACATGGACTATTTGTGCCTGACTTGTGGTGGAATGTTCTGAGCTCATATTGGTCTGAACAGCCACAGTCAGACACACTATAACTTGACTCTAGCATAGTGGTGTCATTTTGGTCCTTTTTGAAAATGAAGGGCAACAACCACCACCATCATACGTGTGTATATGTGCATATACATATACACTCATATACATACTTGCAAATATATGCATTCTCTATATATACATGTATTTTATATGTATATATTATTATGTTGTAATATTATATATAATATTATTGTTATAATAAATTCTATATTATTATTTGAAAACAAGGCATACAGACCATTCCCAGGGGTCCTCAAAAGAAAAAAATAAGGGAGTGAAGGGGGAGCTTGACAAGAGGAAAAAACAATTTCAAATGGAGCCATGGATTTCTACCAGTGGGTGACTCAGACAGTACCTTGCAACTGGAGCTCCCCTGGGCTCATTGCTAGGGTCGAAGTCAAAAGAAAGGTAGTTTTTGATTCCATTACAGTAGGAGAAACAGGTACCTCAATGAATTTTCTCCTAGAAACATTTTATATATTCTAGTGAGTACTGTAGTACTTTACAATGCTACCAAATCAAGGATTGTTACATGCAAAATAAATTTTAATTTGGGGAATGATAATGTATTTGGAGTTCCAAACCACTGACTTACAAAAACCTTTGGAACATAACCCATTGACAAGCTGGGGACTACCCTGAAGTAGTAGATTTTGAATTTCCACTAAATATAGGTGTCTCTTTGGTCCTAAACATCCCATTTTTGCCTTTTGTTTTATCAAGTTCAAACCAGAGGAAGCTATGTGACATATTTTGAATTCCATATTAAAAGAATCAAGTCAAAATGAGAACAGTGGAGCCATTGAACTGATGAAAAAAGATACTTTTAAAAAAGTATAATCTAATCAACTGAGTGTGGGAATTGCCGAGAAGCAAGAGAATTGAGTTTTCTGACAGTCTTCCAAAACCAACAGATCTTTCAACCTAAAGTATGGGGAATTCCAGTCTGGGAAGAAAAGCTAACCACTAGCTGTCACCACCTCTGGTGCCTGTCACTATTGCCATTTCCTGTTGACTCCCTTGAATCTTGTCAGTCTGTATCACTATGGAAAGAAAGACTAGAATGAAGCACTATTTCGCAACCAGTGTCTGAGAAATAATGAGAATCTCTCACAGTTTGATTTATTGGTTGAGAGAGACAGTGAATTTTTCTGGGGCAGTGAGGTCTTCAAATAGTAGGGTGATATTATAGGTTCATAGATTTAGAGCCTGAAGGGACTTGGGAGTCAATGAGTCCAACCCCATATTTTCTTTTTTTGGATGACATTGGTCATTCTTGTTTCTTCCCCTCCCCGCCCAGCTTCACAGTATTTTATTTTTTCCAATTACATGTAAAGATAGTTTTCAACATTCGTTCACTTTTATAAGATTTTGAGTTCTAATTTCCCCCCTTTCATTCCGTCTTCCCTCCCACCCTTTTCCCTTATCAAAGAGAGCAAGCAATCTGATATAGGCTATACATGTACAATCATATTAGACATTAATCCACATTAGTCACATTGTGAAAGAAGAATCAGAACAAAAGGGAAAACCCATGAGAAAGAAAAAACAAAGAAAAAAAAGACATGAATATTCTTTGATCTGCATTCAAACTCCATAGTTCATTCTCTGGATGTGGATAGAATTTTCCATCTTGAATCTTTTGGAATTAGACCATTGTATTATTGAGAAAAGCTAAGTCTATCAAAGATGATAATTGTGCAATGTTGCTGTCATGGTGTTCGTTGTTCTCCTGGTTCTGCTTATTTCACTCAGCATCAGTTTATTTAAGTCTTTTCAGGTTAGCCTGAAATCTACCTGCTCATCATTTTTTATAGCACAATAGTATTCCATTACATTCATATACTACAACTTGTTCAGCCATTAACCAATTAATGGGCATCCCCTCAATTTCTTTTTTTTATTTTTTGCCAATGCAAAAAGAGCTGCTATAAATATTTTTGTCCATGTAGGTCTTTTTTCTCTTTTTTATGATCTGTTTGGGATACAGACCTAGTAGTGGTATTGCTGGATCAAAGGGTATGCACAGTTTTATAGTCCTTTGGGAATAGTTCCAGATTGCTCTCCAGAATGGTTGGATCAGCTCACAACTCCACTAACAATGCATTAATGTTCCAATTTTCACACATCTTCTTCAACATTTATCATTTTCCTTTTTTGTCATATTATCTAATCAGATAGGTGTGACATGGTACCTCAGAGTTGGTTTAATTCTCATTTCTCTAATCCAAAGCAATTGAGAACATTTCTTCATATGCCTATAGATAGCTTTGATTTATTCATCTGAAAACTGCCTGTTCATGTCCTGTGACCACTTATCAATTACAGAATGACTTGTATTCTTATGAATTTGACTCAGTTCTCTATATATTTAAAAAATGAGCCCTTTATCAGAAACAGTAGCTCTAAAAATTGTTTCCCTGCTTGCTGCTTCCCTTCTGATGTTGGTTGCATTGACTTTGTACAAACCCTTTTAAATTTAATATAATCAAAATTATCTGTTTTGCTTTTCATAATATTCTCTATCTCTTGTTTGGTGATAAATTCTTCCCTTCTCTATAGATCTGACAGGTAAACTATTCCTTGCTCTCCTAATTTGCTTATGGTGTTACCCTTTACATCTAAACCATAAATCATGTACCCAATTTGACCTTATCTTGGTATGCAGTATAGGATCCAAGCCCATATTCTTACAGATGAGGAAACTGAAATTATTTCCCCGAAGTCACATGTGGTGGGGCTGGGGTTTATACTCAGGTCCTTTGACTGTAAATCCAGCGCTCCTTCCCTTCATTCACACATCTTGGCATATCACCTATCTATTCACAAGCCAGTAGAGCACCAGATCTGGGATAAGAAAGATCTGAGTTCAAATTCAGCCTCAGACACTTACTAGTTGAGTGACCCTGAGCAAGTCACTTAACTTCCATCTGCTTCAGTATCTTCCTTCATATGTAAAACGGGAATGGCAATAGCACCTACTTACTTGGGTTTACGAGGGAAAATGAGATAATATTTGTAAAGTGCTTTGCAAACTTTATAACACGATATAAATGCCGTGATTATTGATTTATTATTCTTACTGTTGTTATCATTATTGTGATCAGTCTAAACTGATTACCACCACCATGCACTCCTCCTCATGAATGAGCTGGAAGGGAGGAGGATTAGGGCTATGACAGAACATGCTGGTTATCCATTATACACTGATCATGTATAGATTAATTCAATTTTTGTTTTTAAGTCTACTTACCAACCAGCGCATCCTTATATCATAGAATGTTCATGATATGGCGAATCCAATTTTACTTCTCTGAGTTCCACCATCCATGAAATGGTGTGGTCCCATTTGTACTCTCTCCACCCCAAATCCGTGACCTTCCTTCACCTTAGGAAGTTGGAGCCTCACTGTTAGCTCACTTTAGAAATGAATAATCCTTCTCTAGATTCCATAGAGCCTACTTAGATCCTCCATGAATCACCAGAACTACCCTTGTAATAGAATAGTAAGTGCCTGGGCCCTCTCTCTTATTAAAGCCAGAAATAGGGACTGGGTCTGTGTTTCTTGGGGTAAGGAACTCTTGAGGAGTCATATCCTCTGCCACTGTGGTCATGGACTTTTTCAGACATTTATAGTCTTAGAGAACTGCCTCAAGCCCTGAGGAGCTAAGGGTCCTGCCTAGGGTCAAGTCACATAGCCTTTATGTTTCAGAGGCAAAACTTGAACCAGGTCTTCCTGAATCCAAGACTGACCCTCTATCCATTGTTCTACACAGTCTCTCATCACTACCATAATGAAATCATAGAGGTCTATACCAGCATTTCTACTTTGCACAAGGCCATCCCCATTCCCCCAGCAATTAAATTAAAAAAAAATATTCGTTATTTTTATATTGCTTTCATTTCCAAATAGAGAGGCAGAGTGATATATTGAATGGAGAATCATCATTGGATTTGGAAAGACCCAGGTTGGATGTTTGATCCTGGACAAATCACTTAACCTGTTAGTTCCCTAGGCAACTTTCTAATACTATAGGGTACATTGAAAGTAATGACATGTATTGTTAGAGGGAGTTTTCTCATCTGGGAATACCCTACAGTGATAAAGTCTCAGATCCAGTTTAACACACACACAGATAATCTCTCTCCCCTCTTCTCCCTAGGAAGACATCCTTTATAACAAAGAATTAAAAGACAGAGAGAGAGAGAGAGAGAGAGAGAGAGAGAGAGAGAGAGAGAGAGAGA
>CM053581.1:565586552-565693640 GCA_028627135.1 Pseudochirops cupreus
GCTTTTCCGCTCTGGAGGCCTTCTGGCCGGACTGCTTAACTCCCCCTTTCACAAATCCCACTTGCAGCTGCTGCTAATCCGCTCACCTGAGAGGCTCCTCCACTCCTCCCGTCCAGTCGCCCCCGGGGCACAGCCGAGGCTTTAGCCCAGGCTGGTTTCGGTTTGCAGTGCTGATATGGTTCCTCGTAGCTGAGCTGACTTTAGTGGGAAGTATCTTTGTGTGCGTTTTGGAGTTCTAGGATTGGTTTAGAGTCCTATTTTGTGGGTATTTTGGGGTAGCTATGTGAGAGCTGTGATATGTTGCTGCTGCTATGCCGCCATCTTGGCTCCGCCCCGGATAGACATTTCTTAAACTCCATGACTAGAATATAGGGAAGAAAGTGGTACCTCCCACCATGGTTTTGTCCCTTTTCTCTGTTCAGCTTCTGAAACTTCATTGTTTTACCATGGCAGCAAGGGCATACAAAGCAAATGATAGATAGATAGATAGATAGATGGATAGATCAATCGATCGATTGAGAGCCAGGAGTAAATGTTGGACTGGACAGAAGGAAGATGACAGAGGAGCTGGAGAGATGTATCTATCTTAATCTTTTGTCACCTAGTAGGAAATTGGTAGAGAGTTGATTTGCTGTGAACATTGGAATAAGCAGAAGACCTCTGACACTTCCAGGTGGTTTGTTAAACTCATTCACCCTGCCGCATACCAAGTAGCCAACTCTGAACTCATCAACAAGTGACCCTTGGCAGCTAATTCCAACTGCATTTTGCTCTCTGTTATACAGTATTTCAGTGACAGAACCCAACAAGTGTGTGTTTGGCGAGGCTGGCGGATGTTAAGAAGGAGCTGAGTATTAAGTTAAGGTGGCTGAACAGCAATGGAAAGATGATCCCTGGCCTTTTTCTGATCTGGGAGGAACTTGGAATTGAGAACTGTGTGTGGTCTTAGAAATCACCTCCAGTTTCCCTCACAGCCTGCTGCTTCTTAGGAGAATCCCAGGACAGGCAGCAGGTACAGCATCATTTCTGAGTTTTTTATCTCCCATCTTCCCTTCCTCAGCATGTCTCTGTGGTTCTGTTAAATGACCCTTGGCTCTAGTTGCCTTAGGTCATTGATGGGAAGGGTATTTATTTTATGTTTTCATCAACAGTGAAATAGTGGATCCTCAATCTGCAGAAACTGGTGTCAGGCTCAGAGCAAGTTACAAGAGTCACACACTGAAAGCCAGTCCCCCAAATCTTCCAAAGAAGCAGATGGAACTCAGCTGAGTGAAGGTCAGAAATGACTTTTTCTTCTTTCCTTCCCTTCTCATCCATTATTTCTTAGAATATTGATACTAGCAGCTGATTGGCTCTTCATTTTGTCTCTCCCGCACAGATATCACCAAATGGCTAAGAACTTTAATGAGGACCTACTGCTTTTGCAGGTTTCATCCTGGCTTTGATTTAGAGAAACCCTGGAGGGCAGAGTCGCCATTAAAAAAGGAACAGCAGGGGTCAGTTTCAACTATCCTGAGACCCAGTCAAGAGGACAGTGAGGCCTGGGACCCATGCCAACATCCTTTTGGACTAGGACAAGTTGGAGAGTCCTCATGAAACTCTTTCCTTGACATTTAAAATCTTGTATCACAATGTTTAAGTTTTAAAACACACGTGCACCACGTGCACACACACACACACACACACACACACACACACAATTACCTGTATTATTTGGAAAGGAACAACTCCTGGTTCTGAACTCTTTGATTGCTTATTTTGCCTTGTCTATTTTCCCCCCTCTTTTCATGCAAGAAATCCTGACTAGGAAATTAGAGTGAAAATGTGGTTTTGTTTTGGAAATAGCTTTCCAAAGGCCAGTTTTATCCCCCTCTCTGAATTTTCAAAGTTAGGGTCCTTGAATGTCTTTTGTCAGGATCCTGTGACCTCTGACTGCAAGGATCTTATTATTTCCTGGCGTAGGGACACTTGAATGAATAAAGAAGGTTTCAGAAAGTGTTTTCAGGGATGTAGTTGTCACTGACCTCATGACATTAAATCATCCCTGCCTAGCTCCCTGTCTATACTCTGCCCTTATCACTACTAGTAGCTAGCAGCATAGCCACAGAGGCACAAACCATGCCAACACAAAGACACACACATGGGGAAAGATCTCTTGGTAACTTCATTTCCTGGAGCTGTACTGGTCTGACACCAAGGTTTCACCTGGTTCTTTTGATCTCCCTCCCATTAATATTTTCAGTTCTGCAGTCACATTATGAGACAGCTTAGAACCAGGGGCTGGCTCTGCTTCTAGAAGACAGTTTTGCACAGTCTCCACGTTGAAGAATATGGTGCCCTTGCCCATATTCTTGGCAGGTGCTATTGCCTTCTTAATTCACAGAGCATCTACTTTGCCTAAGTGTGGCAACACCCAGTCATTGATATAATCCAGTATGGCCAGCCATGTTAATGATTTGGATAGTACTGTTCCCAGTCAGGATTAGCTGAAAACATATACATTTTTAGACTTTAGCTCGTTTCCCGGAAATGCCTGAGTCATTTGGTCTGAGTGTTCCAACTGAGTGTGGTTATCAGCTGGAGTTTTAAATCTAATCAACCATGTATAGTATTTCAGATTTCTGTACAATATATGATATGTTCTGCCTGGTGTATTAGAATGCGGCATAAATTGCTGTCTGTGAAATGTGATTTCTGTCCAGTCTTGAAGTTGGGGTGGTGGTAGAATAATTATACACATAAAAATTGACTTCCAGTCTATAGAACATAAAGTACTGAGTCAGTATGGTGATGTTTGAAATGCCAATTCCTAAGACAAAGCCGAAAGGCTCTATCTGTAAGCAGTAATGCTGCTCAGTCCTTTGCGAAGATCCTGTTCATTTAAAAAGGTCCTTTCTGAAGAAGTAAAAAATAAGGAGTGATAGGATTTATGGAAATTGTGGTTGTGCTGACTTGCATTATGTAAATGTGCCTGTTTTACAATAAAACACATTTGTTTTCCTTGGTAATGAGATTTCTGTCACCTTCTTGCAAACTGTGTCCTCAGTTGCTTTGTGGGGTAGCTGCTGGTGAGCTCAACAGTGTCTGACCTGCCAAGGGCATGGCATGGCTAAGGGATGTTGGCTTGCTTCTTCTGAAAATGCTCTGGGGCACTCAGTTGTCCAATTAGGGATTGTGCCATCAGTTTAAATCAGAGATTATTAGAACCGAGAGGAATTGTAGATAACATTTAGTTCAACACACTTGTTTTAAGGATGAAGAAGCCAAAGACCGCATAAATGAAATGAGTTGCCCATTGTCCAGTCACTAGTTAAATCATGGCACTGGGCAATAGAATTTTCAATCCAGCGCCTTTCCCAATCCAGCCTAAGGAATTATCTGCAGTTTTCCATTATACACTTCTGTTTTGCCTTCTGCTGCTGTGGGTTACCATGAGTTGACCCACGTGAGCCACAGGAATTCAACAGTCCTTTGGCCCTGTATACGGAAGTCTACTGAAAAGGAGGTATGACCATGGTTTGGTCATTAACTCCTTCTGTAGATTGATTTTGTGTTTTGTAAACCTAATACTGAGAGCTATTTTGTGTTGACTATTGTAATTGACAAAAAGAGATGATACATATATGCAAGATACTGCCATTGATGTGGCTGATTATGTATGCAAAGTAAGGTTGGCCATATTATTTGCAGCTCTCCAATTCTTCTACTTCTGTCCAGGGTTCTCCTCTGCTCTCTTCAGGAAGAATTCCGCAGACCTCTCATTCTCAAAAGCCTTCTCCTAGACAGACCCTGTAAGAAAAAAAGGGAGTGCGCTAGCATGTACCCACTTTGTACCCTGTGTGTGTGTGTGTGTGTGTGTATGTGTGTGTGTGTGTGTGTGTGTGTGTGTGTGCATGAGTGAATTATTAATGTTGGGTCTATAAACTTGTTTTTTTTTTAATTGATAACAATTATTTCAATATAAGTTGTTTCCTTTGTAATCTAACATATTTTTATGCATTCAAAGACATTCTGGAAAAGGGTGCATGTACTTTCATGAGATTTGCCAAAGGAATCCATGTCCCTCACTCCCAAATGATAAATAACCACTGGGAGTCTGGGGCAATGTACTAACCTTTGTCTGAATCTTCCCTAAGAAATCTGATCCACTTGAGGCACTGGATGGCATTCTTCCATTTTATGCCTCATTAGACACAAAGTCATTCCTTGAACTGCCAGTTCAATCCAATAAGCAACTAACTGCTAAACACCCAAATGTGCCAGGCAGCTTGCTAGGCACTGGGGAAAAAGAGACCAAGTGATTAATAGCCCTTGCCCCCAAGGAGCTGTAGAAAACATTAGGGAGACGGGCACCCTTATTAGGACGCTTGGAATGAGCCCTATCTTCACCTCTGCTCTTGGAGTTCCTTCAAGAATCATCTCAGATGCCATCCCAGATACAAGGCCTGTCTAGACTCCCTCAGTTTTAGTGACCCTGCTACCCAAAGATCGTCTATTTTTACTTATCCACATATATGTTTCTTTCCTCTAATTAGAATGGAAATTTCTTGAGGGCAGGGACTTTCTCGTATTTTTGTCTTTCCACTCCAATATAGCATACAGTAAGTGTTTAATCTATGCTTGTTGATGTAGTGAATCTAACAATGTAATACCACTCTATATAGCAGTAATAACTAAATAGAATAATAATACATGTAAAATACCTCATTTACACATCAGAAAATCCCCAACAACAGAACGTTTAATTCAACAATGAATTTCCTCTGGCTAAGTGAGTAACTACTTCTGTAGCATCATAATTTAGCCTATGGATAGCCTGGATTGCTGTAATATTTTTTTATGGCTATTGATCTTTCTACATCTCAGTCAGCCAACAAGCATTTACTTAGCAATTACTACTGTGCTACGTTCTAGGGATACAAAGAAAGGGAAAAAATGTTGTCCCTGCCCTCAAGGAGCTCATCTTCCAACGGTGGGGATAATATATGGATTACTATGCACATAGAAGACGTGTCCAGCATAAATAGGAGGTAATCCCAGAGCAAAGCACTAGTTAGGATGAGAGACCAGGAAATACTTCTTGTAGAAGGTAGGATTGAAACTGGGCTCTGAAGGAAACTAAGGTAGTCAGGAGAGAAAGGTGAGGAGGGAGACATTCTAGGCACAATGGGGACAAAAAGTATCTCTATACCTAAATGGGCTTGTAGCATAAACTTGCTAGCAATGTTTCTGTACTCAGTGACTTGTCTCTTTTCCCTAAAACAGGGGTTCTTCATTTGTTTTTTTTTTTTAAAGTCAGTAACTGTATTTCAATGTAATTGGATTCTTTTGTAATCCTATATATTTTATATTGATGCAATTAAGAATAGGATTCTGAGAAGGGTCTACCAGACTACCCAAGATGTCTAGGACATAAGGAAAGGTGAAAACCTTTAGAGGACTCTGTCAATTAGGCTTTGGGTAAGGTTGGCACTGCCAGTAGATTTGGTCATCCTTCTAAGGCCCCAGTCCGTATGCAGCATCAGCTCTACTCAAAGTAAAATCTCTTTTCAGGAGCTGCCTATGTGGACTGGGAAGCAAGGTGGGTTAAGTGCTTCACAAATACTCTCATTTTCATTTTTACAACAACCCTGGGAGGTTAGTGTTGTTGCTATCCCAATTTTACGGTTGAGGAAACTAAGGCAGAAGTTAAGAGGCCAGATTTGAACTCATATATTCCTGACTCTAGGCTCAGCATTCTATCCACTATGCCACTATGCCACATAGAAGCCTTTATATATGCATGCTTGTTTGTTTGTTTGTGTGTATGTGTGTGTATAATGTGTGTGTATGTATATATACACACATACATGTATATGAGTACATGTATACATCTCTATTTCTCATGCTTCCTCACTTTCCAATGTCTTCTTTAACAGAATGCTCACATCTATATTTTTCTATCTCATTATCAAATCTCTATTTAAATTCTGGACCCGATCTTTCCAATGTTCTTTGAATACCAAAGTTTTTCAGCAAAACTTTGTTATCTTGCTTCAGTTTTTGATAACAAATTTGACCTAATACTGTCTTTTTCTTGACAAGGATTCCTCAGGCATCAGTTTCCTCTGAACTAAAGAATAATTCTCTTCTCAAGGGCCCTTGACATATTTAAGGCCACTTTTTATCACAGAATGGTCCTTCTTCTCTGATTGTGTCTTGATGGTTATAGTCTTGTATCAAAGTGTTGAGATCTGCCTGATGAGGAGGCTGTGCTAACTTGTATTTGGGTCTGAGATGAGCCCTCTCACTGACCTCCTCTTCATTTTTTAATACTGATTCCTTGGACTTTAGCATCTTACCCACAAACTCATTTCACTTTTGAGTGAATTCATCACTTGCGATTCTATCCAGGCCATGGAGAAAAATGTCCTTTTTTGTGATTATGGTGATTTTGCATCATACTGTTGTGACCTTTGTTCTAGTTTTTTTTTTTTCCTTCTTCACAGATAGGACAATTTTGTCTTTATTTTCATCTTACAACAGAACCTCTATAAGCTTGTATCTTCCAGTCTCCGTTATCGTTGTGATTTGCTTACTGTTCTTTAGCTTATGCACAAGAGGGTGCTTTGAAGCTAGAGGAGGCTGAGATTTTCCTGGACAAGTGTCCCCAGGTACTGTTGTGCTTTTGTAGTCAATCCTTCATGTTCCTTCCATCAACTTCTCAAAACCTGGTGGAGGCTGGTGCGTATCAGTGGCAAGAAGATGCCATTTTATCTCCAGGCCATATATCAAGCCATCACCTGCCCATATGCGTATAATCCTTTTTTATCTCTTTTTATATCTCCTTTTTAAGTCTTTCCTCTTCCTTATTTTAGTCATTTCTTTAGTTCAGCATTCAACTACAGAGACAGCAGGCTCTTTCCCTTTGTACCTTAACAAAGGGATGTGTGCCATGGTACCCTAATGACACCAAACCATCTTGCTAGTTTTTGCAAACAGATTTGCCGTGTGAATCTAGTATTTTTGAGTAATCTTTAAACCCTGCGCACATCCAAAAGATGATTCTCTGAGGTGTCCATTAAACGACTCATCATTTCTGACTCAAATGCCTGCCAATTCTGTTGTGATTCTGTCACCTTGTTGAATCACACTTCCCATGTTTGTTCCCTGAAAAGGACAGGGTGCTTTCCCAGAAAAGCTTCCCAAATCTGGCTTAAAATGTTCCTCAGCAAAGATAGATTTGATTTTGGCATTGCCCAAAGACATTGTGTCCTCATTCAAATCGGAGCTCTGGTCTTTATACCACTTACAAGTGAATTATCTTTTTTTCTGACATAACTTCCTTCAGTCTCTTTGCTGCCAGGCCCTTTATTTTTTCATTAAGCCTTGCACTCTCTTGACTAGTTCTTCCTTCCCAAAAGGGAATGTGTAAATCAATTCACAAGTGCCATTTCCTATTATCAATGTATCCAATATTTTTGCATGATCCAACAGATTGGTAATTTACAGAATTCCAGGTGGTTTCTTCAGCCTTGACCTTATTATTAATTACCTGGAAATCCCCCAGTTCTTTGGTCTTTCTTTTCCATACCATTATTTTGATTACCTAGGTACCCTTCCAAAGTCGGGAGATCTCCATGAATTCCCAGTTCCCAAAGACAATGTTTTCTAAATATGTCAATTACCATTTTTCTAGGTAGGGATAACAAACTTGTATCCAATAAACCAGTAATGGTATTGGTTAATCAGTCATCAAACCTGCAGTTTATATGATGACAAGCAATAGATAATAATTATATGAAATTAATATGCATCAAATGAAACCATAAAAGAGGCAAGTTAAAGTCATTAGTCACCAGCAGCAGCACTCTCAGGCACTCTGTATATATGATTCCACGAGAAAATGCCCATGAGAAAGAAAGAAAAAAAAGCCCTGGACAACATATGGAACAGGGTTTTAGCATCTGTCTCATTGATTTAATCTCATTTAGCCTGCTTCTTGGTTCATTGTCATATTCATTTTCATTATCTTAAACTTTAAAGCAATTAAGGGATGTATTTTGTGGTTGTGACTCTTGGTGACCCCATTTGGAATTTTCTTAGGAAAGACACTGGAGTGGTTTGCCATTTTCTTCTCCAGCTCATTTTACAGATGAGGAAACCGAGGCAAGGATGATTAAGTGATTTGTCCAGGGTCAAACAGCTAGTGAGTATCTGAGCTCAGATTTTAACTCAGATGTGTATGTTTGCAGGTATCACTCAGGGGCTGAAATTCAAAAAGTTAAGAATTTTATGGTTGGTAAAAGGACCAAATTCATTTCCTCAAATGATAGTGAAAGGGACACTTCCCAAGCTTTCTTCCCATATCTGTCAAGGAAAGAGAAAAATGCCAGTTCTCAGACTCTGGGAGATCATACAGTATGGAAGTCTTGTTGTTATAGAGAAAGTCCAATGAGATACCCATCAATGGAGAAGGTTATATATGGCTCCTTGCTGGAAAAGAAGTATACTCTGTCCCTAATATGGTAGGATAGTCATTTAGAAATGGAATTCTTTTGTGAAGAGTATGTTAAAAGTTTCAGGAGAGGAGAGTCCTGTCTGGGGTATGTATTTCCAGGCATAATAAGCCAAAGGGAAAATTGTAGCATAGTTCTGTGATACATAAAATATAGGTAAAAGTTAAATTGGAAAGAGTTCTTTTATTCTTCTATATAATGAATGCCTTTCTGCTTGTGTTTAAGAGTGAAAACATTATTTCTGCTTGCAAAGAGATGTTGGGTTTTCACATGTTTGTTTCTCAGGCTTATTTCTGAGTATATCACCTTGTGATGGTATTAAATCAGCAACTTGGAGTAGTTGCAGGTGGATCTGTTGTAAGCCATTTGACAGTAGGAAATGCTATAGGGGGAATATTAGGAATTTAGGGATTATAAGAGCTAGAATGAGCCTTTGGGAAAGCAGCCATCTTCCTAGACCTTTATGACCAAGCCTGAACAAGGTCAGTGATGTTGCTTATGTCCACTGCACTACCATGGACAGCAACACAGTCCTGTCTACACTAAATTCTTTGAATGCACAGAACATGGTCTTAAGAGTAGTTAGTTGGAAAATGAGTTTCCCAGTGAGTACTATGTAGTGTCTATTCCAACATGGTAGCTTCATGAAAACATTGTAGGGGCCATGCCATCAGAGTGACATTCATCTTAAAACAAGATGCTTCCATGGAAGTTTCATGATGGAGCCCCAAAAAGAATATAAGTTTCTCGAGGGCAGGGAATGTTTGGATTTTAAATTTGTATCCCCAGCAATTGCATATAGTGCCATGCACATTGTGCTTAACAAAGATTTGTTAATTGATTGAAATCTTCTGAGACTGACAAAGTTCTATAGTGCTATGTAGTGTTGTTTTTGTTTTTTTATCTCTAGTGCCTAGAACAACTCATGAGATATAACAGGTACATAATATGTAATTCCTGAATTGAATTTAATGGGATCCAACTTAGACCCACTCATGGTGCATTTTGCTTCATATTGAACAGTATCTTAGTGACATTAGTGTTGCAATTTCTTGAAGACTATTCGAAATGTGTCAGTGCTGAGCAGGAGAAAAGGCAAAAGGAGAGAATGGATGGAGTAGGAGGAGGAACCAGGGATAGAGGTTGTTGTATCAAGCTCATGAATATTGATCCAGATGAATGTTCTAGAGCTTCCTATCAAAAGGCACTTTTAATCACCCCCACTGTAATCACCTCTTCCTGTATTCCTCCTCTGGGTTTCTGTTAATTGCAAGAATAGCTCATTGTCTCTTTGGTAGGGCCATAGATATTTTATACTATAGTTTATACCTAATTAAACATTTGTTTAGAAATCTAAGACTAGTTAATAATAGCAGATTACTGGAGAAAATGGAGAAAATACTTCCACTCAACTGTGTTAGTCAATAGCCCCTTTGATCTTCTTTGCTCTCCAGCCTTTTCTAGTTATCAACTCTTCTTCAATTCACAGCCGAACTTCTAGGAAGATTGGTCTATCTTCACTGCCTTCACTTTAAAAAATGCCTATGGTTTCTCATTACCTAGAAAATAAACTCCCCAGCTCTCCCCAATGTAGCCCCAATTTCTCTATCTAATCTTATCCTTTACTATTTCCAAATATAATTACCACATACAGTCATATTAATCTACTCATCATTTCTAAAAATGTCAAAGGGAAGATTTTCATTTTGATTGTTTTTTGTTTTCTGATTTTTTCACCCTGTTTTAGATAGAGAGACATGCATATGAAGAGAGGATCCAATAGAGAGGTAGTAAGATGGGAGAGAGGAAATGATCACTGCCTTGAGGTCCTAGAGAAGCTGGGAGGGGACAGAAAAATGGGCATTAATGAAGTATTGAGTTCAGTTCTGGTTGCTGGAAGTTGGGATGGACAGAATATAAGCTCCTTTAGGGCAGGGATTTTTTCATTTTTGTATTTGTGTCATTAGGACTTAGTATAATGCTCGGCACACAGGAAGACACTGAATAAACACTTGTTAATTGATTGACTTCAATAAACTGGATGATGTTTAAAGGAGCAAAAAGTCTCTGAGATCATGCTCTGAGATTAGCTGAAGGAAATGTGTATATTTAGCTTAGAGACTGAAAGACTGATCCAGGGAATCAAGACCAGAGGAATGAAGGGAAGAAATGCTAGCTGGCTTCAAATGCTTGAATCTCTCAAGTGGATGAGGGACCAGGTTTGATCTGCTTGGTCCCAAGGAATAAAACTAGGGGTGATGGGGAAAGTGGCAAAGAAGCAAATATAAACACGAGGTCATGTAACTCCTCTGAGACACGATGAATGACTAGAGCTATCCCAATTAGAATGAGTTTTCTGCAGAGGTCCTGTGTTCTCCCTTGTAGTATGTCTTCATATAAAAGCTGTGGGATTGACTATCAGCATACTGCGATAGATTTTTTTTTGTGTGTATAATTTGAATTAGATATCTTCCAGCTCTGAAATTCTGCCATTCAATGGAGGTTCCCCTTGGCAGATAGGGCCACCTCATCCACCAAGCGCAGTGAGGATCTTCCTTGAGGGCAGGGATTGCTGCAATTTTTTGTTTGTCTTTGTACCCCCAAAACCTAGCACAATGCCCAGCAGATAATAAATACTCTCAGAATGCTTGCTGATGGACTGATTGATTGCTGTATCACCTTGGAAAAAAATGACAAAATATATAAACGAAAGAACTGCTTTTTTTTAGGAGCTAAACTCTTTCTCATCAAGTTTCCCTTAGATCTGAAGTACATACTCTCAACTTGTCATTGGGTGGTTACAGCAGGGAGTGTATCTCCCTGTGTGTTTAACAAAGTGCCAAATACCTTGTCATCACCCAACCAGTCATAAATAGCTGTAAGAAATAGAGGTGGCAGCTCACTTTAATAAGACAGGTGAAATACTGTGGGAAGAATTATATGTTTTGAAGATGAAAAAAGTGAGGTGGATTGGGAAAAAAGTAGACACCTGAATGTGTTTTCTTTCTTGGCATTGAACTTCTGACAGGTGAGCAAGGTGCTGAGCTCCTGAGCATCTTTGGGAATCTTACATTCAAATATTCTACAGGCATCCATTATCAGTGGTTCAGAATTAGCCATACCCAAGGTGGCACAAGGACTATTGCACCAGTCCTAGATTCAGGAAGACAATGGTTCAAGTCCCTGTGTAACAACTAACTCACTAACAAGAGCAGAATTTATAGAGTACTTTAAAGTTTGCAAAATAGGCTCTATTTCATTTGATTTCATCTTTATAATCAAGCTATGTTATAGGTAAGGTGCTATTATTTCCCTCATTTTACAGATAGGAGAACTGGGCATAGATAAGTCAGATTTTCTTTTTCTTCAATAAGGTAAAAAAAAAAAACAACTAATAAATATCTGAGGCAAGATTTGAATTCGGGTCTTGTTGGATCTAGAATCAGCTCTCTGACCACTGTACTCTCAGTTGCTGTCATGTTGGGGAAAACCTTCTAAATCTCAATTTGTTCATGGAGATCATAATAATTCCTGCATGTGGTTGTTGCGAGCCTCAGATGAGAATATATGTTTGTAAATACTTTTTACAGACTTTAAAATGCAACCTGAATTCTTCTTACCACCACAATTACTGTCACTATTGGACAGAGACTAGGCTTGAGATTTCATTGATATGGAGACCTTCCAAATAAGTGAGCTGCCTTTACTAATGAAGGTTGGCAGGTTCTCTGAAAACTTCTGGTCTTCAGGTGCCTAAAGCAAGAAGTTAACTGATTTGCTCAGCATCACTATATATAGCCAGTGTATGTCCATGGCAGGACATAAATTCAGGTCTTTCTAGATATCTAGGTTGTACAGTAGAGAGAGTGCTCATCTTAGAGTCAGGATAATCTGAGTTCAAATCCTGTCTCACACAGTTTCCAGTTGAGTGACCCTAAGCAAGCCACTTAAACCTTTCTCAATCTCAGTTTCCTTACCTGTAAAATAGGGGTGATAATAGCATCGACATCAAAGTGTTGTTGTAAGAATCAAATGAGATCATATATATCAAGCACTTTTCAAAACTTAAAGGCTATAGGCATGCTAGGTAGTATTATTCTTTTTAAAAATGTATTATTTATTTATTTTTCAGTTTTCAACATTCACTTCCATAAACTTTTGAATTTTAAAATTTCCCCCCTCCCTTTTTCCCCTCTCCATCCTCCAGACAGCATGCTGTCTGATATAAGCTCTACTTACACATTCATATTAAGCATATTTTCACATTGGTCATGTTGTAAAGAAGAATTAGGACCAATGGGAGGAACCACAAGAAAGAAGAAACAAAATAAAATAACACCAACAACAAAAAGAGAGAGCAAATCTGCATTCAGACTTGATAGTTCTTTCTATGGATGCAGATAGCATTTTCCATCATGAGTCTTTTGGAGTTGTCTTAGATCATTGCATTGCTGAGAAGAGTCAAGTCTATGGAAGTTAGTCATCATACGATGTGGCTGTTACTATATACAGTGTCTTCCTGGTTCTGCTCACTTCACTCAGCATCAGTTCATATATGTCTTTCTAGGTTTTCCTGAAGTCTACCTGCTTATCATTTCTTATGGCACAATAGTATTTTATTACATTCATATACCACAATTTGTTCAGTTATTCCTCAATTGATGGGCATCCCCTCAATAAAAGAGCTGCTATAAATATTTTTGTACATGTGAGTCATTTTCCCATTTTTATTATCTCTTTGGGATGCAGCCCTAGAAGTGGTATTGGTGGGTCAAAGAGTTTGCACAAAGAGTATAACCCTTTGGGCGTAGCTCCAAATTGCTTTCCAGAATGGTTGGATCAGTGTACAATTCTACCAACAGTGCATTAGTATTCCAATTTTTCCACAACTTCTCCAATATTCATCATTTTCCTGTTTTGCTATATTAACCAATCTGATAGGTGTGATGTGGTGCCTCAGAGTTGTTTTGATTTAGTCAATAGTGATTTAGAGCATTTTTTCATATGCCTATAGATAGCATTAATTTCTTCATCTGAAAACTGACTGTTCATATCTTTCGACCATTTATCAATGTATTATAAATTTGACTCAATTATCTCTATGTTTTAGAAATGAGGACTTTATCAGAGACACTGGTTGTAAAAATTGTTTCCTACCTTTCTAATTTCTTTCTAATCTTGGTTACATTAGCTTTGTTTGTGCAAAAACTTTTCATTTTAATGTAATAAAAGCCATCCATTGTGCATTTTGTAATGGTCTCTATCTCTTGTTTGGTCATAAATTCTTCTCTTTTCCATAGATCTGACAGGTAAACTATTCCTTGCTCTCCTACTTTGCTTATAGTATCAGCTTTTATATCTAAATCATGTACCTATTTTGATGTTACCTTGGTATAAAGTGAAAGATATTGGTCTATGCCTAATTTTAGCCATGCTGTTTTCCAGTTTTCCCAGCAGTTTTTGTTAAATAATGAATTATTATCCTAGAAACTGTGGTCTTTGGGTTTATCAAACAGTAGATTACTATAGCCACTGAATATTGTGTCTTGTGTACCTAACCTATTCCATTGATCCACCACTCTATTTCTTAGCCAGTACCAGGTAGTTGTTAGGTGGTATTATTCTTGGCTTAGAAGCTAGCTCTCTATCTAATAACTCTGCTGCCTTTCTGTTATCATCATCATCATTATTTATTATTATATACTATTCAAATGTTGAGTGTATTTCCTCCCACACCCTGCAATGCCTCTGTATTCATTCTCTGATAGAAGACTGATAGTACAGCCCCTTTGTGTGGAGTGAGCCAAGGGACTTCCTTCCTTTCTGAGCATTATGTCCAAGGCTGTGTGTCAAGTAAGCTAGGCTTGTCCTTTGGGAGCTTCCATTCCTTCTTCAAACCCTTCCTCTCTCTTTCAGTATATTTTCCTGCTCTACCAGAGCCTTCTTCCCCCAGTGTTTTCATTTTGCTGGTCTGCTGCCCAGCTTTCCTATTTCAGCTTCATACCCATGATCTTTCTCCTTGGGTGGCACCTTGACTTGTCTAATTCAGGACAATGCAAGCTACATCATAAGCCCCCATTCCCTGCAAGGCATTTGAGATCTAGTGCCTGTTACAGTGCCTGGAACACAGTAGGCACTTAATAATGAATGGAGTTAAAAATCAGTCCCTGCCCTCAAGGAACTTAATTTCTACAGGGGGATACAAATGTAAATAAAGAAATATGAAATATACACGATTGAGGAGAGACAGACAGACAGAGAATGTTAACAGCTAGAGGAATTTTGATTGTGCATTGTATCTATTACCTGCCTAGCCCTGAGCCCTGTTAGGCAGTGGCACTGCCTGGGCAAGCTAACAAAATAATTCACGCTAAAGTGTCCTTAAGTGTTAATGTTAGTGTTATGTTACTTCTTTTTCATCACCAGCCGGGTGGTACAGTGGATGGAGCACAGGACCTGCAATTAGGATGGTTCAAGTTCAAATCCAGTCTCAGATACTTTAGCGGTGTGACCTTAGCCAACTCATTTAATCACACTTTGCCTTAGTTTCCTCATGTGTAAAATGAGCATAGTAATAATCCCGACCTCTCTGAGTTGTTGTAGGGCTCTATAGAGATGATAATTGTAAAATGTTTATCAAACAGTAGGCTCTATATGAATGCTAGCAGCATCATTGTTACCTTGGGCAGCTCAATAGGAGTCTACAATGCTTTGAAGGGAGTGGTTTCAAGCTCAAATAGAAGTCAGGGACGCCAGATCACACATGAGGCTCCTTGGGGGGTGCGTGTTGACCTAGTTTTAAAATGTCATCTCTGTTTGATTAGATTTTTATTTATTTTGTTAAATATTTCTCAGCTCTATTTTAATCTGCTCCAGTACTATGGAGCATTGCCAGGCAAGTGTGGGTACAGTCGGACACTTCTCTGGAAAACTGTGCTTAAGAAGATGGAAACTGAAGTCTGTACCTATCATCTAGCACTCATGTGACCTTGGGCAAGTGACTGAGCTGTTCAGTCTCAATTGGAATATTAAATTAGCAAACATTTATTAAATACCTGCTATGTGGGGCTGCAAGTGGCACAGTGAATAGAGCGCCGGCCCTGGAGTCAGGAGGGCCTGAGTTCAAATCCAGCTTCAGACACTTAACACTTACTAGCTGTGTAACCTTGGGCAAGTCACTAATCCCAATTGCCTGGCTTCCCCCTCCAAAAAGACAAAAAAAATGCCTACTATGTGCTTGACACTGTGCTAAGTGCTGGGAATAAAAAGAAAGACAAATACAATTCCTACCTTCAGATAGTTCATAAACCAAGAGCAGAGATGACTGGCACTTGATCTTTGCAGGTAAATTGTAGATAATCTCCGAGGGAAGGTATTCACATTAAGGGGGCCTAGGAAAGATGTCTTGTAGAACACATCCTGCCGAGATTTGAAGGCAGCCAGGAGAGCCAGGAGGCAGAGGTGAGGAAGGAGAGAATTCCAGACCTGACAATAATCAGTAAAAAAATGCAGAGTAGGGAGATGGGTTGTCTTGTTTGAGGAACAATGGGGAGGCCAGTGTTACTGGATCACAGAGGACATGGGGGGTGAGTAAGGTATAAGAAGACTAGAAAGGTAGGGAGGAGCTTTGGATGTCAAAGACAGAATTTGATATTTGATCCTGCAGACAATGAGGAGCTCTGTAGTTTACTGAATGTGGAAGTGGGAGGGCACAGTGATTTGGACAGATCTGTGCTTTAGAAAGGTCCTGTTGATAACTGAGTGGAAGAGGGACTGGGATGGGGAAAGTCTTGAACCAAAGACACCACCCAGCAGAGTATTGCAATAGTCTGGTGTAAGGTGATAAAGGCTTGCATCGGGGTGGTGGTGGCATCAGAGGAAAGTAGGGAGTATGTATGAGAGCCAGAGCAAAGTTAGAATAAACAGAACTTGGCATAGATTGGCCAGAGAGGTGTGAGAGAGTGAGGATTAAAAGCATGACCCCTGGGTTGTGAGGCATCTCATTTGAGATATCTAGTAGAGTTGGAGATGTGAGACTGGAGGTTACTGGGTTTTCACGTGGAAAGTGCCTGGTAAAGAGTAGAAATCTTAGCAGTCATCATTATTAAAGCAAAAAGGAGAATTATGGGAATTTTCAGTCAGTGAGCAAAATATTTGGGAGCAGAGGAATTTTTCAGATCTCAGTCCTGGAGGCTGCCTACTGTTCTTCCCCCCAGACTGACTGTATTGGCTTGGTTAAGCCAATATGGTTAATCCAAACTTGGTTAAGTTAACTGTTGAAGTGGATTTCTAGGACCTATGGCCACCATTTCTTTGCCTTCCCTCCTTTCCCTGTGTTCTTTCTACCCCTGCTAGTAGGTGTTAGAATCTGACTGGCGAAGCCATTCCCATCTTTCAAAGAAATGAGAATCACCCCATTAAGCCACAGGGAGCAAGAACATGTCACCAAGGATCTAGGGCCCATGTGTGCAGTAGTACATCAAGACTGTAGATAGCAAAGTGCTCAGTGCTTCCCATGGAACCCCCTGAGAGCAGAACACCAATACAAGGGTGAAACCCAAAAGTTCCAGCAAACTTATAGCTGCAGGCATTTCCCAACTTAAAAGCACATCTGACTAGTAATTAGGAGGATAAGGAAGAGACATTTTGCATTTAAAAGTGCAGAGCCCCTTCTTTGAGAAACCCATTTTTGCAGCAATTTGGGGTTGTAAAGTTTTTCACTATCTTTTTAAGATTTTTTTCTTCCAAGCACCTTACAAGCACTAATTCTCCCAGCATGCTTCCAAGGTAGGTATCATTACCCCGATGTGTATACAGGGCTGGGTTATTTTTAAGACAAATGAGTTGGGACGTGAGCATCCTGTTTTAGCTTTAATATTTAAATTGGATTTTTTTTAACACTGTTCAGAATTTTGAAATTGAGGCAATTAAGGTTTTATTCGTCCAGTTATGGTAGAGACAGTCATAACTTAGAGTTTTTACGAGACTGCAGTATGAGACAACCAGTGCCCATTCCCTTTAATGATGTGTACTACAACTAAATGATTGCCTTCTGTGACATTTGGCTGCCCCCACGTGTCCCTTCCCCCACTTCTGCTTGTCTGTCAAGAATGAGAGAATATAGTTCTTTGATGACAGATCACCTTTATCATGACCACCAACATCAACATTCACTTCACTCTTTTTCTATGTTCTCCATTAAAGTCCTACTTTGGTGTTTCATAAGAAGTAGGAGAGGGCTCTAGGTTCTTGAAGACGATGTCAACAGATGGCAAGTCTGGGAGCTCCTTTCAGGTTGGAAGGGCTTCTAGTGTGCTGCCTTGGGTGGACCATTAGTCTTTCATCCAAAGACCAGACTAACTTGTTTGATAAAGACTTGTCACCAGAAGATTACCATCAGGTAGTGAGTATTTTGATTTTGGCTATAATAACTCATAAGACCATCTACAAAGGGATAGCAGAATGGTGACTTTGTTTCAAAAGAAGGAATACACAAGCCAATTAAATCCCAGATTCTAGAAGTATTGAAATATTGAGGTTGAATACTATCACAGTCAATGTGAGGTAGAGAATGAAGGAACTTATTTAAAACATTTCAATCAAAGTACTTTCTGAGGGCAGTTGCCCTGATACTTGTTTTGATAACTTTATCTTGAGTCACTATAGCTAAAGAAGTCATCACCTCCTAGCCAACTTGGTGAGGATGAGTTTATCTGTTCCAGGTTTAGGATTGAGGTACCATGTATGGGTGGGACCACACTGAAAGCTTTTCTAGCTTGAGAAAGACCTTCCCAAGCTTTGTTTCCAGGCAGTCAAAATCAGTCAACAAGCATTTCTTAAGGGCTTACTATGATCCAGGTGTTGTGTGAATGCAAAGAAAGGGAAAAACTTGTCACCAACCCATAAGAAACTCTCATTCTGATGAAGGAGACAACATGCAAGCAACTATACGCATATAATTTTTCCTTTGTGCGTGCATAATATATATGTTTAAGTGGGAAGTCATCTTAGAAAGAAGGTGCTGATGGGCAGGAAGTTTGTAGGAAAGCATCTTTTACAGGAAGTGGGGTCTGAATTGAGTCTTGAAAGAGAGTGAGCAAAGCCAGGAGGTAGAGGGGTTGAAGCAGACCATCCCAGGTTCTGGGGACAGTCAGTGCTGTAGCTTTGAGAAACTAAGGCCCATTTCCACACCATGAGGCAGAGAGTGCACGTTATCTCGATGCTGGCTGCTAATTGGGCAAGGTCAATGTACTCATAATGAATTGAGTGCAACATTGCCCAATCCTCACCAAATAATGTGATAGTATGACAGTCGTGTGAGGACCTGGGTTAGAAACTGTTGTTCTCCTATTTCCTCCATGACTTGGGACGAGTCTTTTCCCTCTGAGCTTCACTTCCCCATCTATAAAATGAGGGGATTAGGCTAGGTGACCTCTGAGTACTTTCCATCTGTCTGTCTATGCCCCTGTGATCCTATTATACTGTGTCTCCTCAAAGAAAATTTCAAAAGGTAAGTAATGTACTAGATATAGCTATGTAGCTGGCATTTAAAAAACACACAACAAAGGTTGTAAGATTTCAAAGGAAAAGCAACAAATGAAACAAAGTGACAGAGGAAGGATAAGTAATGGATTATTAACTCGAGTGGATCTAAAGCAGCAAACTGTAGGGGCTCCCTGTTATTGAAAAGAACTGACTTTGTTACTCATGACCAGCTTACTTTAGGCCCAGTCATGTTACATGGTGTGGGGCTATGGGTAGGACTCCCTGGCCACAAATTTCTCATGTTCTCTGGTCTGCTACAATGTCTAAAATTCTTCCATTAGAAAATTATTCTTTGGGAGTAAAGTACAATACCTTCACAAGTCTCCAGTTAAAAATGCAGATAGTTATCAGGCATTAGCCATTAACATCGTAGTACAAATTAGTTTGTGAAATATATTTCTAGAGAGATAGCTAACTTTGGGGCTTCAAGGCAATGGGTCTTGGACTGAATATGTCTGGATGGAGGTGGGAGGACACTGAAGGAATGGGTCCAACGCATGGGTCTTTTTAAGGAGGGCAGGTCTAGGTGGGGTGCCACATTGGGGGATTTTGACAAAGGACAATATGAGGATGTTAGGGTTCTGACAACAAAGGCAAAGCCATCAGTGGAGGGGTAAAAGTGAGCCCCAAAGGTGGGGGTGGGTAATGGCAAGACTGTCAAAGACAATGTTAAAGGCCAGATTGACTTACTTTCCAGTTTTGCCAAGTGTTGAATCTCTGGTGTCACAAAAATATAAAGATGGTGGATTTATACGCATTTAACCAAATCAGTAGTTAAAGGAAAAGCATATACGTGGTCTAGGGACCACCTCCATCTGTGTGATGGTCAAGTACAGCTCAAGGTTGTAGAGTCAATGAGAAAATCAATAAACATTTTTAAAGTGTCTACTATATGTCAGGCACTATGTTAAGCCCTGACTGTACAAAAAGAGGCAAAAGACAATTCCTGCCTGCCATTAAGGAACTTACGATCTAATGGAGGAGATAACACAGGCAAATCTATACAAAACCAGCTCTACACAGGATAACCAGGAAATCATTGGTAGAGAAGGTACTAGCTTACTAAGGGTTGAGAAAGGCTCCCTGTAAAGGATGGGATTTTCGTTAGAACATAAGGAAGCCAGAGAAATCAGTAGGTGGAATTGAAGAGGGAGAGCATTCCAGGCTAGGGGAACTGTCAGAGAAAATGCCCAGGGCTGAGAGGTGGAGTGTTTTGTTTGTGGTGTTTAATAGTGAAATGTTTCCACTCCAAATATGGCATAATGTAAGAGGGGCAGGTGACTCTTGTCTCTCTATGGAGTGAATACAAAGAAAAGTTATATGGAACCACCTTTGGCCACCATCTCTACCCAGTTCCCGTTAATGAGTTTTCTTGGATATAAATTGCTTTTTTTGATTTCTTAGGACTGCTGCAAAAAGCTTCTTGCTAGTTAAAATGATGAAGAACCTTGGTGGTGTTTTTATACTGTATCTTAAGTAAATTGGCTTCTATTTTCTTTACTGTGGGTAAATTTTTGTCATCATATGTTAATAGGGGGGAAAGCTTGTAAAATAAAAAGAGAACTGAGGTTTGCATTATAACATCCAGATGCCACATCTGAATTTCTAGGGCACTCACAACAGTTGTTTATTCTGTTATGCAGACTAGATACCACTTGTTATTTCAAGATAATACTGTCAAATACAGTCCCTAGGTGGGAAGGCATTAAAATTATTATTTGTCATTCCTCAAATGCTTTGTATTTACAAAATGCTTTACAATTTGTCTTGTACTTTCTTCTTTTCTTTCTTTTTTTTTTTTTAGCAACATGACTGCAGGGTAGCTGGATATTTCAAAGACTAATTTACAGCAGAGGGAAGAACAGCTTTTCCCATGACTGAATTCCATAGACCCATTTAGATGGGAGGGAATCTTAAATTCCTAAAGAGACTTTAGCAGATAAATACTTCAGTTCATATGTATGGCACTTCCGAAATGGTCACCAGGGAAGGCATGCTCACAATATTCCTCATTCTAGTTATCCTCAATATAATTATCAGGCATTAGTCATTAACATCATAGTATGAATTAGTTTATGAGATTATTTCTGGAGAGATAGCTAACTTTGGGGTTTCAAGGGAATGGGACTTGGGTTGGATATATCTGGATGGGAGGATACTGGGGGAATGGGTCCAAAGCATGGGCCCTTTTAGGGAGGGCAGATCTAGGTGGGGTGCTACATTGGGGAACTTTGACAGGCAAAGACAATGTGAAGATGTTAGGGTTCTGACAACAATAACAAAGCCATTTGTGAGCCTAGAGTTGTGAGCCAGCTTCCCCTATTAATTTTGTAATAATACAAAATTAATAAGATACACTTATCTGGAACCTGCTTTTGGGCTACTGGGCAAGATTGGGTTAATTCAGAAATAGGAATGGGCTCAGTGACCAAAGGAATCACTAACCTCAGAGCACTTAAAAGATAAAGAATCAAGACCAGCAGCAGAGCAAACTAGAGGTGGACAATTTCAAGGACCTGTTACCAGATGTGGGTGTGTGTTCAGTGGCATCTAAGTTGGGGGAAGGCATCCTTGTTGGGTTTTCTCTCTACTCAAGTGGTAAATGCTCTGCTTGGGAGAAGATATGGAAATGGGGACACTTTTATGCCTTTCAGTCATTAGAATAGAAGTTCTTAACTTTTTCTGTATCATGAATCCATTTGGCAGACTCGTGAAGCCTATGGGCTCCTTCTGGAATGAAATGTAAAAATATATAAAAATGTATAAGATTGTAAATTAAACTGATTATGTTGAGATATAGTTGTCAACATATTAAAACAAGCAGATTTACAGATCTCAAATTAAAAATCCCTGGGAGGAAGCGGAGACCCTCATGGTGAAAGTTAGGACTTAATACTACCCGGTCCCTTGGAGAGAATGGGCATATTTGGTTGAACATTTCCATGGAGATGTTCATCATGGGTGGACTTCATGTGGAGAGAAGCAGATGTGCTTCTCCTTTTTATAATTATGAATCATGTTACTTAGGCTCATCTTCAGTCCCCAAGACAGTGTGATGATCAAGTTGCCTGACATCTGATAGACAGATGGAGTCCACTCTCTGTAGGTGTTGCTAATTTGGGTATTGATGGTGAGCTAATTAATAGACTGTTTTTGGTGATGAGTGAAACTAGACACAGTGACCCTCTTTAGTTTTGCTCCAAGGGACTACAAGATAAATACTGTTGCAACAAAGATATCTAATAGGACCACAAGACTGATTTGATTTGAGGATGATTTTTAGAAGAAAATGATTAATTCTTTCCTGGCTAGCAGACTTACCTCTGAAGGTGCTACAAGAATTAAATAGCAAAGAAATGTTGAGACTCACTGAACAGTGTACAATTTATGTATTTTAGGATAATGAAGGGGATGAACCAAAAGATGACTTGCCTGTTTGGTTCTGTTTGATACTGCTTTTACTCAATCCAGCAAGCATTTATGAATCTCCTATTCTGTATGAGGCACTCTGTTAAGTGTTTTGATACACAGACAAAAGAAAAGCAGCCCTGTCTTCAAGGAGCTTATAATCTACATTAAGAGCAACATGATTTGAGGAGATAGAGAAAAGTAACAATAGTAACAAGTAATGGTAACAATAGTAATGAATAAAGAGATGAGGGAAAGTTTCCCAAATGAGGTGATATCCACATTGAGTCTTGATGAAATCAAAGGACCCTGAGAGATAGGAAAGAGAAGGGATTGTATTCTAGTCTGTGCAAAGGCATGGGGATTGGGAAGGGAATGCCAACTTGGCAAGTAAGCTAGTTCCATTGGAATGTAGCCTTGCAAAAGGCAGTAGGATGAAATAAGTCTGCTAGAATAAGGTAGGAAGATTGTAAAGGTCTATAAATACTAAGTTGAAGAATTTGTATTTTATCATAGAGGCAAAAGGGTACAACTGAAGCTTCACCAATAGGAGAATTACACGGTCAGAATTGTTCCTTAGGAAAATTAATTTGGCAGCTGTTTGGAGAATGAATCAGAGAGGGAGAGAATGGCATCTGGGAATATTGCAATAATGCAGGCAAGAGGTGATGTGAGCCAGGATAAGGTGGTGGCAGGGAGACTAGAGAGAAGGACACAGATGTAAGAGAACCTGACACTTTGGGGGACTGGGGGAAGAAAATGTAATCACAGTGTTATGGAAGGTTGGAAAAAGATACAAATTAAACATATATACAAATTGAGGGCTGGCTCATTTCGTATTGTTCTGAGCTATTCAGAATTTGCTTAAGTATGAATTGTTTTTCTTCATTTAGCAATATTTAGGATCCCTGAATGGTTCAGCTAGATTATAGTGGCTAATTTGGTCCAGTGTAATTGACGTAAGTCATGCAGTTAGCTTGATTCATGGCAACTGTGCCAGCTGAAATTTGTTTGTAAATCAAGGCAATAGTTTTCTTGCTAAAAAACATTTTGTCCTGGTAGCTGGTGAGAGGGTAAAAAAAGTGTCTCTCTGAACATTCAATGAATTACATTTCTTTTTTTTTCCTAGCCCAGTATTTGAGGAACAATGGGAACTGCTAATGATAGTCAAAGACAGATTAGGGACTTCAATAATAAATCTTACAGTTGCATCAAGAGATTTTCCAGGCAAGGTGGCAAGTTATTGCTCTTCGAATATTGTTCATGGTCATCTAGTCCGTTCTAGAGAGGCAACATGGTCCAATGGCTAATGACCTGGACTTCGCATCAGAAAGACCTGGGTTTGAATCCAGCCTCATGCAGTAGCTATGGGACCTTCATGTGTCCCTAAACCTCATAGGAAAATGAGGATAATGACATTCCCTACTTTGTGGTTCTGCTGTGAGACAGAGATGATAATATATTCTGAGTGTTTTGCAAATGGTGCTCTATAGAAAAGTGCTCTGTAATAAACGATCTCCTCATGCTTTGGATGGAGAAACTGAGGCCAAGGGGGAGGAATAATTTGCTCAAATTTACACAGGGGTTAAGTTACGCTATAGAGCTAGGATCTGAACTCATGACCTTTGTCTCAAAGTACAGTGTTCATTCTACTACTACTACTACTATTACTACTACTACTACTACTACTACTACTACTACTACTACTACTACTACTGCTGTTATGACTCCCCCACACACACACCCCACCACCACCACCTCTCCCACCAATTCCAACAGCAGCAACAACACACAAAAAAATTCAATGACGTTATTGGCAAATTGATAAATAATATTCCTTGCCTAATGCACTTTGGAAGACTGTTGAGACCTAATCATTTTTTGGCAGTATAATTTTAGGCTGATTTATTTTATAACTAACCAGACCTGTCGTTCTTCTGAATTATATGACACCATGTGGAAGTCTGGCAGCCCTAGCATAAGAATAGGTCTCGATCTTGGATTCATTTATTAAACTCAGACATAACATTAGGGAAACCAAGGTAGTTAACATCCATAGTATATTCTGGCAGCCTGGTCATGGTTGTTGAAGCCAGCAGGAATATGGTCTCACTTCTGCCATTCCCCCAATGCACTGTGTATTCACCTGGTCCCTGGTAGGTTTTTCTAAGGTAGCTGAGAGGTGGCAAAAGTGATTAATGTTACTGTCTACAGGGTATTTAGCAGACACTGGGTTATTATGTAATTTTCTTGCATCGCAATTCACCAGCGTTTTAATATAGTTTCACGGGAAGCTTTGCGAATGCACCCTGGGGAAAAATGGAGCTTGAGACCTGGTGGGGGAAATCGCTAGTCACATTAGTGAAAATTTAGATCTCTACCTTTCAAGGCCTCAAGTAATCATTTCAAGGCACTGGAAGGAAGGGAGTTCAAACATCTTGCAGAGAGATACATACTTCCTGTGTGGTCATTGAAGCTGTTTCACCATTTTTTCATTGCAGCTGAGATTTTATTGGTATATTATTCCCTTATACTCAACCATGTCTGTTGATTGTTCATACCTTCTCTTTCAAGTCTTCCACTAGGAGTGCATTCAAAGAACTGTGGGCTGTCCTCTAGATCTCCTGATATTGCATAGGTGCCAAGAGAGTTCACAGACCACCCGTTAATTAACCTGCATTTTCAGGATATGGCTAACCACTTACTTGATTTTTTTAAACCAAAAGGAACCTTAACACTTAGATAAAATGTATCCATTTTCTAAATATCCAATGTGGATATTTATGTTATTTTAGTAAAAATTCTGTGATCCTCTTGCTACCATTTTGCCTTATAGATTGCTCCATATGTAAAATGAAGCAGTTGGATTAGAGGACCAAGGAAGCTCCTTAACTTCAGCAGGAAGGAAGCAATAATAGGAGACCTGTTGAGTGGCATTAACACCCCTGGAGGAAGGTCTCAAATCAGGCTGGTCTCTAGGAGAGTGGTTCTTCCTTTGTTCTGGAAGAGAACCATAACATCAAGGAGATGACGACATGATTTGCAATTGAATTGGGTTAGAGTAAGGGAGGTCTGTGCAAGATCCTCAGGCTTACTTTCTCTTCCAGAGTCATCTGAGTCTAGCGCCCAGATATAGTTCAGGATGACTGGATATGGTCCATGATGCCATTCTCTGCCATTTTTCCATACAACCTGAACCACTTACAGTGGGTGTGGTCTTTGGGAGTGGCATTACAGATACAGAAGTTTTCTGAATCTGGTTGAGCTCGGGAGTGTGGTTGTTTGGACATCATTTAATATTCTGTCTTCTGTTTCACTATAAGCAGGTTCCTGGGCTCTTCTTTAACCAGCCCTGTGAGACCTGGATCAATCTATACTCCTTGCAATGCCATCCATCCTCATTCAGAGTTGCATGTCATATCACTCAGAACTTTTTGATTTGATTTAGTATCTAGCTTCTGTTCACAAAGGGCACAAGGGACTTAAAAGTTGGAGATGTTTTATGTTCATTATGGAATTTATGTTCATTAAAAAATAATAAGAGACTTGTGCCAAGTACTGGAGATACAGGGACAAAACCACAACAAGTCCTGTCTTCAAGGGGCTTACAAATCTGTTGGGGAAGGAATGCATTCAGTGATAATAGCTTGCATTTTATAGAGAGCTTTCAAGTTGATGAAACACTTTACTTAAGTTATCTCGTGTCATCCTCAAAACAACCCATTGAGATGGATGATATTATTATCCCCATTCTACTGACAAGGAAACTAATTGTAAGAGAGGTAAGGTCACTTACCCAGCGTCTCACAGCTAAGTGAAGTGATTGAGGCAGAATTGAAAAGGTCCATCTATGTTATTCTCACCATTGTTCCACGCAACTATTATGCACAGATAAATAAATACAAAACAAGTGCAATTCCTGCCCTCTCATGGGGAGTATTAGCAATTTGGGTGGGGTCTTCAGGAAAGACCTTATGTGAAAGATAGCACTTGAGCATTAAAAGGAAGTCCGGGATCCTAAAAGTCCGAACTGAGAAGGTAACCTATTGCAGGCATGGGGTTAGGGCAGGAGATGGAACCATAAGTATGAGAATTAGATACAGGCCAGTTTGAGAACAGGGAACTTTAGCTTGTATTATAATACACCTTTCATTTGAGTGTCTCAAAGCACTTCACCAAAGTGGCTGAAAGAAGAAAAAGGACCTCGTTTTCCAACAGAAAGTCCTGAGGCATGAGGCCATTGAATGTCTTCCTCTAGGATCTCAAAGCAACCTAGCTGTAGGGCATGCCTTCTGGCTTTGGAAGAACAAGCTTGGTCTTTTTATCCACTTCAAGAGCAAGGGAGCTCTCCCGAGTCCTAGCCTTCTTGAACTAGGTTCCTGTTTGAGTATTCTACCTATCAGGCACTCTTCCTATGACCTCCCAAGGGAAAGAGACTAATGACCTGGCTAATTCTCTTTCTAATATGCTTAAACTTTATCCTATCCAAGCACTTGTTGGCCATGTGCAAATGAAGGCAACCTTTTAAGGATAATTGACTGGCAACCTACTTTAAGCCAGAAAACCTAAGGACCAAGTGGATTTTTCTCCCTGATAATGCCTGGAAGGGCAAGCTTATTAAGGATATTTTGACCCCTTTCTCTGTGGGTCATAGAATTCAGCCCTCCTCCCCCAGGGGTCATAAAAAGATGATTAGGGGCACCTCACTTCCACTCCTCTTACAGGACAGAGCCACCTCTGGGAGCACTTAATTAAAAAATTCTCCTTCCCAGCCTCAAAAGAATTTTAATCTGTTAAGCTTTCACAGGAAAAAGAATCCCAGGAAGAAATTAAGGAAAGAGTTGTGGGGGAAATTCACATCCTGTCATGGTACAGTTGCTGTGCTTTTAATGAACCCCACGAAAGTGCCATTAAGTTGTCCAGAGCTGCATCTTCTATTATTATACCTAGTCCCCTTTTTATTTACATCACTACCCTGGGGAGTAATGCCACAAGACTTCCTTTATGCTGCTCACACTTTGCCATGTTTTCCTATCTCTGTTAGACATTATATTTTTTTCTCCTCTCTTCCCCATTGGGTTAGAGAAGAGAAAACTTGGAGTTAGGAAGTAGGAAGTTACTGTAGTAGTCCAGAAATGGAGTTCAGAGGGCCTAGGGTAATGGCAATATGGGGGCAGATAAGATGGATGGCTGAGATGTTGTAGGGGCAGAATTGATAAGATTTGTTAACTGGCTACAGTGAAGAGAATCAAGAGTCAACAATGACTTTCAGGTTTCTAGTCTGTGTAAGCGGAAGGATGATGGTGTTGCTATTCACTGAACCAGTTAAATTGGCAGTAGGGGAAAGTGGTTTTTGGGTGGGGGATGATAATGAATTCAGTTTTGGACATACTGAATTTGAACTGCAAATAAGACAGTGGGGTGTTGGAAATGTGAGACTGAAGTTTAGCATTGACATTGGCATTGGATGTATAGATTTGGGAATCATCCGCATTGAGGTGGTAATTGAATCCATGGGACTGTATGAGGTAAGGGGGATGGAGATGGGAAAAAATTGAAGAGGAGAGAGAGAGAGAGTGAGAGAGAGAGAGAGAGAGAGAGAGAGAGAGAGAGAGAGAGAGAGAGAGAGAGAGAGAGAGAGAGAGAGAGAGAGAGAGAGAGAGAGAATGGTATGTTTATAATTGGGGATAGAAGCAGGATCATAAATCAGTGAATGAGAATGAGAAGAATAGCCAAAAAGGAAGAGAACCAAGTGAAAGCAAACAGGTATCAGAATTAGGAGAGGAAAGCAGAAAAGAGGGGCATGGCTAACTATGAAACATGTTTGAAAGGGCAAGGAAGGCTTGTATTCACAGAGTGTGGGCTGGGTGTGCTAACTCACATTCTATGCACGCCTATGGTGAGGAGGGTAGGGAGAGAAGAAAAGGTCATTAGGTTTGGCATTAGAAAACAAATGCAGGAGAATTTGGTTGGGTGAAAAGGTTATATGGCAGGGGTTTGAGAAATGATTGGAAGAGGAGGAAGCAGAGGCAACATGTATAGACTACTCTGTCCAGAAAAAGCAGTGAAGAGGACCTAGGATAGCAGAATAAGGAAAGAACAGGGTCAAGGGAAGATTGTACGTTTCATTTTTGTTGTTTTCAGATCATGTACTGGCATGGACATGAGCAGAGGAAGGAGATCCAATGGAGAGTAAAAAATTAGAGGTGAGAGAGAGGGTATGACTTTTGGAACAAGGAGGAGATGTGAGCAAATGAGATCCATGGCACCAGTGAAAGGTTTGGCTCTGCAAAAAAGAAGGGCCATTTCATCCTCTGAAACTGGAGAAGAGGGAGAGAGGAAGGGTGAGGACATGGAGACATTTTGATGGATGGAGGAGTGGAGATAAAGGAGTTCAGAAATGGTAGCTTCAGTCTTTTCAGAAACAGCTGTCATCTGCTGAGAGAATTTGTAGTCAGAGGTTTGTGAAAAAAAAAGAGGTTTGGAATAGTCCCTGCAGGGAGTATGCTAGGTTCAATCAGAGGTGAAAGAAAGAGTGTCCATGTACCACTGAGGGGCAACTTGAAGTTAGACATCGTGAACATGTAGTGGACACAGTCACACCACTTTCATGAGCTCTTCTGATAATGCTTGGTCCCTCAGAGACAAGAGGGGAGAAAATGGGTGGTGGTGGTGACTTGGGGTCAGGAAACAGCAAGAACAGAGGAAGGATATGGGAGCAAGAAATTCAAGAGTGGAGCAAAGTGCCTTGTTGAAATGGTTAAACTGATAGGAAATAAGGAAAGATTATGGTGTGTGGGAGTGTGGGTGAGGCTGAAGCCATGAGAAAGTGATGGAATGGGAGAATCTGGGATGTTTAAGAGGCTACAATGAGACTGAAGAATTGATTCATGATGAGGGGGATATCAGTAACAATGTAGAATGATGGGAGTTGATCATTAAAGAGGCGGTACTTCAAAATTCAATTATCAGTGGTGTTGATGACGGTGGTGATGACGATGACGATATCTGCAGTGTCACCATCCCTGGGAATAGCTGAAGTAGACAGCAGTGATAAAGGTCAGAGGAGATGAAGAAAAGTTGATGAAGTCAGGATAATTCCAGGCTTATCCATGTAGACACTTAAGTTATCAAGTACAAGGATAGGGATTTGGGATGGAGAAAAAGATTGTGAGCCACATGCTGAAGTCATGGAGGAAGAGTATTGTTCTAAACAGGTTGATAAAGTCAAATGACATGAAGTTCAAAGGAGGTGAGGTAGTTGAGTGATCAGGACATATGGACTTAGAAATTCCAGGACTTCCTAGTGACTTATACAGAAGAGTAAATTTACAATCAGCAGAGCTCTTTTAAAAATCTGGCTGTTACCTCTGTGACCTTGGGTGAATCATTTCCTTTTGAATGACCTAATTTTCCTCTTTTGTAAAAAAGAGATGGTTGGATTAATTAATTTGTAATGTCTTTTGTGGCCATCATCCCACCATTCCATTTGCCAGCTAGGCCAAATACTATGCCCTGGAAGACAATCCTTCTACCTTTGATACCTTCTCACTGTAAAACAGAGCCCCTGCCTGGGGGCTGCCTATGCCAAGTGGAGACTGCCTAATATGGCCCACTGAGGCAAGCAAGGGTCCAATTATGTTTCACTTTACACCATCTTGTTAGAAGTCACCTTGCCACTAGAGTAGAGACCATGTCTTGAAGATTTCTCTTACCTCCAGAAGACCCATCCTGGGAACCTATAGTCTGAATAGTTAGTGCCTCCTCTGGCCCACTGAACCTAGGCAGTTTTTCCAGTTTTGGAACCATATCTAAGTCCTTTGTTCCTGGAAAGGGTATGTTGATTTACTTCTTTATAACTTCACTCATCGTTGTTGGAACTTTCCAAATGGAAATAGCCCTCTCTAGTCTGCACTGTACAGTATGTATTTTCTTTCCATTAGAATGTAGGGTCTTTGAGGGGCAGGACTGTCCTCATTTCTGTATTTGGATCCCTAGATCTTAGCAAAAGCTTGACACATAGTAAGGACAACAAAGTGGCACGGTGGATAGAGTGCTGGGCCTGGAGTCAGGAAGACTCATCTTCTTGAGTTCAAATCTGGCCTCTGACACTTACCAGATGTGTGACCTGGGCAAGTCACTTAACTTTGCCTCCTATATAATAAACTGAAGAAGGAAATGGCAAACCCCTCTGGTGGCTTTGCAAAGAAAATCCCAGGTGAGGTCACAAAGAGTCAGAAGCCACTGAAATGACTGAACTTATAAGCAGCTAATCAGTGTCTTTTCATTCATTCAATCAATCAGTCAATTAATCAATCACTTATTTATGATTTTCCTGGTCTTTGCATTTGGGACCTATGTGAGGCTGATAAGGAATGGAGTACCCTTAGAAGACAGCTAAATTTAAGTCTGTGTCAGGAGATAAATAGCATATAAAAAGAGATCTGTGGTGAAGAGTTTAACATCAGAGAGGGACTTCCAGAGGGCATAGAGGAAGGGGAGGGCCAAGGGGCTGAGGGGGAAGGAGAGTGTAGGGAAAGTAGTAGCAGGAGAAAGGGAGTCAAAATGTATGGAGGGTTTGGCGGCCTTTTATTTTCTTTTGTTATTTGCCAAGGTAGAAATGACACAAATTTTAGAGGAAGGCTTTACTAGCCTTGGGGCAGGGAATTCCAAGTAGGCAGAACCTGCTAGAGTAAGTCATCCTTAAAGTTTTCTCATTAGAATGCTGGTGGAATAGAAGCTTTGCTGAACTCTTTTTCAAAGGGTTCCTTCTGAGATTGGTGCAGTGGGAGAGGGCTGAAGGTTACAGATGCCAGGAGGGTGCTGGAAATTGAAGGGAGCCTTTGTCAATCCCCACTCCCAAGTGATTCCCACTCACTTGATTGCAGGGGGTGAGGGCAAGAAGTTATGGTAGCTTGAAGGGTGCTGGAGGTAGATGGAGGCCTTGTATCTGCTATCAAAATTATATCGTTATAATTATGAGCTGTTAAGTTCCCAATGGGGAGGAGACGAATACATAAGAAGCCAGATTCCTAGCACAATGGTCTCACATATGAACTGGTTAGGAAGCTTTGTGTTCTTGCATATGATTTGCATATAATTTCCATAGAAAGTGCCATATATTTTTTTCTTTATTGTGCTGCACAGAAGGCTGTCACTTCTTGGGTTTTCTCTCTTCTGTCCCTTCTATAATAAGAGAACAAGAGGAAGGTCTCAAGGGTATGGGGTTCCATAGATTGAGGCAATTGAGAGGTAGGAATGAGCTCCTACCCTGCCCTCCCCCCACCCCACCCCCAGCACTTAGGATCACTAGCTTCCCAGAAGACTCATCTCATACACTGTGACCTTCCAGTCTAGCCCAGGTGATGTTCCTCACAGCTCTTGCAACCTCTAATACTTGAAAAAAAGTGGATTTAATCCACTCACAGGATCATGAACTATCTAGCCTCACTTTCATTTTAGAGATGAAGAAATTCAGAGAGGTTAAATACGTTTTTCAAAGTCACGCAGACTTCATAAGTGGAGAAGATTTGAACTCAGGTCCTCTGACTCCTAAGTTCATTCTTTCCATGATAAAGCACTGTATTACTGATACATCTCTCTTCTGTATACTGATAAAGCAAGGATTCTTTACCTGGGGTGAAGGAACCCTTGTGGCTGTAGATAGCTTTCAGACATTCTGTGAAGTCAGATGGGGAAAAAAATCACAACTTTAGTTCCACTAACTTGTAACTGAAAGTGAGCATTTCCTTCAATATGAATTTTTAAAAAATGCTCCTGAGAGGGGGTACATTGGCTCCACCCGCTGCCAAAGAGAAAGGTGACCCAAACATGACTGAGAACCCTAGACCAGGGAGTGTTGATTTGGATGAAGCTTTTTAAGCTTTATTAAGCATAGTTAACTTAATAAATACTCATCAGGTGAGTGAGTAATTGATCAGGTTCCATTCCTATTATGGCCCTTTAGAATGTAAGCTCCCTGAGGCCAGGGCCCATTTCTTCTTTGTCTCTGCAGCCCAGTACCTAGCCTGGGTCTGGCACAGAACAAATACTTAGTAGCTGATTGATTGTTAATCATAAATCCAACAAGCCTGTGTTTTTTGCCTACTAGGTTAGAGGCTCTGTGCTAAGCACTGGGAATAGAAAGACTAAAGGAAAAACAATCCCAGACATCAAGGTGTCGAAACTCCCCACGAACTTTGAGAAGCTAGAGAGCTCTGACTGCTGGGAAGAACAGGGAGGACTTCCTGTAGGAAGTGGCTCCTGACCTCAGCCCTAGGTCTTCCAAGGGTTGAGATAGTGTAACTGTCTTTGTTTGTGTTTTTGTCATATTATTTTTTGTTCCACCCCGTGATGCCATTGGTGTAGGGAAACTCCCACTACTACTTCAGATTTGTACTGATTTAACTCAGTCTTAATGACTAGGCATCCTTCAAGATGAAGTGACTTACCTAGGGTCACTCAGTGGTTTGTGTCTAGACTTGAACCTAGGTCTTTTGTAACCACAAGGTCAGCTTTCTAGCCATAATACCATGTTGCTGTTCTCTAGGCATCTTAACGTATTTTTAAAAGCTCCTTGTTCTCATCTGTTGTCTTCCTGAGAACACCCAAAGGAAAAGATGTGGGTGGAGGACAAGACTGAGGACATAGCCTTAGGGCCATAGATAGACTCAGAAAGCAGGGCAGCAGAGTACTTGACAAGAACACAAGAGCTAGGTTGGAAGTCCAGGATTCGAATCCAGCCTTTGCTATTTACCACTTCTATGACCTTGGCCAGGTTACCGGAACTCCTTTGGCTTCAGACTAGACAACTTCTGAGTTTGTTCAGCTCTAAATCAATAATTCTATGGTCCCATGAAGGAGGGTTATGTCCAGTGCCCTGTCACTCCTGCAACAACAAAAGCATTGAATGTGGAGGGGAGAGTGAGACAGAGTAGAGTCTGATGGCTAGGGAGTGGTGGTGGTGGTATAGAAGACAGTCATCAACCTAAGAGAGAGATGGTAAGCAATGTGGTAGCCCAGGCTAGTGAGCTGAGATGGTCCTGTGGGGAGGGACTGCACTTGTGCTGTCCACCTCCAGATAGCACTACCCAGGGCTACTTATGGCTGATGTATCTTGCTTACCTCACTGAGCTTGTGTGAGAAACTACCACTGAGATGATAATTCAAGGTATAAATAGGAGAGATCATATAAGGCATTACATTATTAATTAGTGCCTGCAGTATATTCTATGAGTGGAGAGAGAAAAAGAGAGACAGAGACAGAGAGGGGGGAGAGAGAGGGAGAGAGGAGAGGGAGAGAGAGGGAAAGAGAAAGAGAGAGAGAGGGAGAGAGAAAGGGAAAGAGAGGGGGAGAGAGGGGGGAAGAGAGAGGGAGAGAGGAGAAAGAGAGGGAGGGGAAAAGAGAGGGAGAGAGAGAGAGAGAGAGAGAGAGAGAGGGAAAGGGAAGAGATCAGAGAGAGAACTATGAGCTATTATGATTAGTGTTTGTTATTTTTTCCTTCTGGGACAGTACATGAGTGATAACGTGCTATGAAGTAACTTTCTGAATTTAAAGTAATGATGTGGATGGAGGATGGGGCGGTAGCATTTGTTGGGCTAAATCTTTTAAAAGGCGCTTTCATGTTATAAATCAAACCACTTGAAAGCCATTGGCTTCACTAAATTGGGGGGGTATGTCTGTGATGATTTTTAATTCTTTTTGCTGTACATTTTTCCAGCTTTCCATCCTTATTATTTTCTTTAAATGCTTAATCACTACTCCTGGGACCAACTCGCTTCCTGCTAATGACGCAAACTTGCTGAGTTTAGTGTTTCTTATTTTATTTTATTTTTTATTTTGGTCGTTTCCCCCTTCTTTTTGGCTTGAGGGCCAAAGAAAAAAGAGCTGGACTTCTCCTATGTGCCGTAGGTTCACCTCAGCCCCTGCTTCAGATCCTGACTTTTCAGAATACAAAGAGGACAAGAATGATTTTTCTTAAAGGAAAAGAGAGATCAGTGGGAGCTGGAATCAGGGAAGAAGTCATAGAAACCTAGAAGGGCTCTCAAAGGTTATCTAGTCAATTTCACTCATTTTCCAAATAAAGAAACTGAGGCCCAGGGACTTTGCCAAGGTCACAAGGTTTTCTGACCCAGAAGCAGCATCCCGCCATAATGCTCTGGGGGAGAGATTTGAGGTGACTTGTAGGGAATACAACAAAGAGGATTTTGGGAAGAATTGTGCATAGAACCAGAAACTTGAGAATCAGTGTTAGAACTGGAAAGAACCTTAGCACTCATCTACTCCCAAACCAGCTGGGGGGCGGGGGAGGGGAGCAGATGCTGGATTTCAGAAAGATCTGAGTTCAGGTCTCAGACATGCTGTCACCTTGGGCAAGGCTTTGACTGCTGTTTGCCTCAGTTTTCTCATCTATGAAACAGGGATAATGATAGCAGCTACCAGCTCCCGGGTCATTGTGAGGATTAAATGAGAGAAAGGACATTGCAAACTTTGTAAATCTTAATGCTCATATGCATGCTAGCTATCATCATCACCATCATCATCATCATCATTTTTTATTAGATTCCTCATCTTGTAGAGAAGGAAAATGAGGCTTACAGGGGTTAAGGTACTTTTCCCCTCCTCCTCTTCCTCTTCTTCTTCCATCAGTCTCCTCCTTCTCTTCTTCCTCTTCCTCTCTTACCCTTCTTCTTTCTCCTCTTTCTCTTCCTTTTCCTCCTCCTTCTCTCCATCCTTCCCCTCCTCCTCTTCTTCCTCCTTTCTGCCTCCCCTTCTTCTTTTTCCTCTTTTCTTCCCCCTCCTTTTCTTCTTCCTCTTCCTCTTCCTCCTCCCCTCTTCTTTCTTCTCCTTCTCTTCCTCTTTCTCTTCCTTTTTTCCTCTTCTTCCACTGCTCTCTTCCTTCTCTTCTTCTTCCCCCTCCTTCTATTTATCCTTTACTTCCTCCCTCTCTTCTTCCACCTCCTCCTTCTCTTCTTCCTCTTCATCTTCCTCCCCTTTGTTCTTTCTCTGCCTTCTCTTCCTCTTCCCCCTTCTCTTCTTTCTCCTCCTCCTCCTTCCCATTGAGAGGATCCTGAGCAATAAAGAGGCAGCCTCTCGAATGGAGAAGTGGGGGCTTTCAGGAAATCTCTGCCACAACCTTCCACTGCTATGGCCTGAAATGACCTGGCTACCATTACCCCCCATCCCTGAAGGGGCTACCTGTGGAGGAGACCTGATTCTTCCTCCTGGAGTATTACTTGTAGTCATTACTTCTGCCTTTCCTGTCTTCTCAAGGGCTGGGTGTGTACTTCAAGCTATTTACTCAGAACTTTCTCATCTATCTTCTAGTGGCTACAAGATGGAACAGTATGTGCAGGAGTGTCTCGAGTGGGTGGAGACAGCAAATGCAGGGATGTGGGAGGACAGCACCCTCTGTAAACTAGAAAGGCGAAAGGCGACAGAGATCAGGCAGTCAGCAAACATTGACTGAGCACCTACTCTGTGCTCAGGTTTGGGGGTATAATAGGAAAAACGGATCAGTACGGGCTTACAATCTATGGAGAAAACAATCTGTTGGTATATAGGTTTCTATCTCAGAAGCTAGCTGAGTGATGCTGGACAAATCTTCTCTTAGCTTGTTTCCTTATCAAGCAAATCTAGATAGTGATAGAACCTAGCTACCAGGGTGGTTGTGAGGATCAAATGAGATGATAGTTGATGTAAAGCATCTTGTAAACCTTAAATTTCTATAGAAATATGAATTATTATTATCATTATTGTTAAATCTTATGTAAAGAATTGCTTCATAGGCAATTAGCACAGTAGATTGGATTCTGGGTCTGGAGTTAGGAAGACCTGAATTCAAATCTGATCTTAGACACCTGTTAGTTGTGTGACCCTGGACAAGTCATTTAACTTCTGCCTCAGTTTCCTTAACTGTAAAATTAAAATAATAGCGCTTACCTCCCAGGGTTTTTGTAAAGATTAAATGAAATAACATTTGTAAAATGCTTAGTATAATACCTGGAACATAGTAGGCATTTAATGTTTCTTCCTTTCCACTCTCCTCCCTCCCTCCCTCCTTCCTTCCTTCCTTCTTTCCTTCCTTTCTTCCTTCCTTCCTTGTTTATTTTCATGTAGTATTACATAGTCAATGGCTAGAGCATTGGACTTAAGATGAGAAAGATCTGAGTTCAAATCTTACCTCAGACATTATGTCACTCTGTACAAGCCACTTATCTTTCTGCTTCAGGTTCCTCCTATGTAAAGTGAGGCCCAAGTTCACAGGCTTGTTGTGAGAATAAAGCACTTTGTGAACCCTAAAGGACTCTAGAATACTCACTATGACTGTAGCTTTAGGGCTGAACGGAACCTTCAAGGTTATTTGGTCCAACTCTCCTAACTGACAGAGGAATAAATTGGGGTCATTTGTCTGGGATTTAGAGCTTGATGCTTTTCTCTACATCTAGTCCCTCACCATCTCTAGCTCTAGCTGGTCCTTGAAACATCGAAAGCTGGTCAGTGTTGGCGTCGTGGTCCATTTCTCATGCTTGTCTTCCTGCCCCAGAGGCTTGAGACATGGCAGAAGAGGACAAGGCGGATGAGGGCCATTCATTTCTGGGCTGAGGGGCAGTTAATTCTTCACCCTCACTTCTCGGTAGATCTAAACAGCTCTAAGCTGCCCCCCCCCCACCAGTTTTCTTTTCCCAAGCCAGCTCTTTCCCCCTTGTTTCTGCTCCTCTTCCATGTCTCACTTTTCTTCCTGGAAGCCCAGGGGCATAATGGAAACCACACTCCATCACTTAGTAGCTGTGTGATCCTGGCTAAGTCACGTGACCTCTGAGTCTTAGTTTCTTTACCTGTAAAAGTGTGCTAATAATACCTGTGATCACGTTGCAGACAGTTGCAAATTCTCTTTTGCATCCTCTCTTCTTCCCCCCAGTCAAAGCTCAATATACCAGTGTGGCTTATAAACTGCAGGGCTAATGGAGCAGGATCAGAGGTGGAAGATAATCCTTCTGGATTAGAGCATTGGACTTAAGTTGAGAAAGATCTGAGTTCCTATTACTTACCTCTTAATGGTTTCCTCATAGGGGGATTTGTTTGTAGAGGGTCTTGTTAAGTTTCTGCTGAACTTAATCACCACCTTTTTGGAGTAATACAGAAGGAGGCAGGCTGTTTTTAAATGTCAGGAGTTCAGTGGAGTGGAATGAAAAGAGCAGTGAGTTCAAAGCCAAAGGAGCCAAGGTTGGAGTCTCAGCTTTGTTATTTACTAGCTTTGTGACTTCTCAGAACCTCAGTTTCCTCTTTTGGAACAGAGGTAAATTATGTTCCACCTACCTGATGGTCTTGGGAGGAAATATTCCAGAGGTTTAAGTCATGGCTGTTATTACTGGCATTCATTCATCCTACATTTCCTCTTTCAAGTCTTTAAAGCAGCGGTTCTCAACCTGTGGGTTATGTTCACTTTGTAACAATGAAAATGCATTCTGCATATCAGATATTTACATTACGATTCATAACAGTAGCAAAATTACAGTTATGAAGTAGCAACGAAAATAATTTTATGGTTGGGGGTCACCACAGCATGAGGAACTGTATTAGAGGGTCGCGGCATTAGGAAGGTTGAGAACCACTGCTTTAAAGGGTTCCAGTGTTCACAGAGACCCAGGTTTGTTAGGTAAGTCTCTTCCCCAAAGCTAAGATCTTTGTTGTAGCTTGGATTCTTTCCTTCTGAGCTTTCTGTCTTTTCAGATTGAATAGCCTTAACCCCTTGATTGCCCTCATAGCAACCCTTCCATTCTTTGGTACAGTTTAAGCTGCCCCTGGACCCCTGTATAAGAATCTGATAACATTATATTATATATGTAATTGTACAATATAGATCTCATTGTATAATACATCCAAACTGGTGCTGAGATGGTGACTGTCCTGCATCCGTTCCTGGGTGGTTAGAGGAGTAGCTGGGCATTAGGAGAGAAGGCCAGGGGGCAGGCTTGTGGGCTGGCAGAAGCTTGGGGAAGAGGGAGAAAACATGGATCTCTTCCTCTCTTACATGCCTGCCCTCATGGCCAGACTATGTTCTCTCTGGCCTTTCTGTACTACCCCCTGCCTTCTACCTATCTCATCTAAATTTGCCATAGACTCAGGGATTCCTACTTATGACTCTCAAAAAAAATGCCAATAGGAAGTCTTTTGAAAAATTGTACCTATTTATGTCATGGAGCAAATTCTGACATGCTTCCAACGGGGTCAGTCCTAGAGAGAGAAGACTTCTATTGTTACATTTGAAGGATTTGAGCCCGGGAGGGATAGGTTCAATGGGTTACTTATTTAGTACCCTTGAATTAAAGGGTTTTCAATAATCAATGGGATTTTCTAGCACTGTTTTCACAAAATTAGTGACCTGACTGATACTGCAAAAGAAGAAAACCAGGAAAGCCACCAAATATAGCATTAAAATAAATTTCTCTTCCAGTGTGTTAACCATGCCTCCCCCTAAATCTAATACATGGACAATGTCTGTCAATAACCAGCCAAAAAGTACTTTGCTCTTGTTTTTACTTTGCTGATCTCAACCCAATAGTTTGTTTATTTAACAGATGGATGCTGTTCTCCTTGGAGATTCTCAGCACATCAAAGGGTTTAAAAATGAAATGGAACATACAGTAATTGAGAATTAGTCCTGGGAAAAGGATAAATACAAGCACAGTTTATGACTCTACCAGGCTCAACACACACCATTTTAATGTGTATTAGCAGGCCATAAGGACGGCAGCCTTCAGTTTGAAGCCCACAAATATACATGCAATTAAGCTTGGTGTGGGCACTATGTAAGAAGAACCTGTCATGCCATATCCATAGAGGTGCATTTTGCATGGTATGCTAAGTACCATTCCTCAAGGTGTTCTCTTTCCCTTTCTTTTTTTTTTTTGGAGGGGGGAGGGCAGGGCAATTGGGGTTAAGTGACTTGCCCAAGGTCACATGGCTAGTAAGTGTTTAGTGTCTGAGGTCACATTTGAACTCAGGTCCTCCTGACTCCAGGAATGGTGCTCTATTCACTACGCCACCTAGTTGTCCCCTCTTCCCCTTCCTTTGTCTTATTTGTCATTAATGAGCAGAAATGGGAGCAATAGTTTGAGGTCCAAAAAAGTAAATTTAGATTTGATGTCAGGGGAAAAAAACAAACAAAAAGAAAACAACATAAGCCTCCCTAAGAATCAGGGCTCTCTAAAAGTGAATTGGGCTGCTTCAGGAGGCAGCACCTTCCTCTTCACCAGATGTCTTCCAGTACGGACTGGAAAAGCACTCGTTGGCCGTGCTGGTAGGTCAGGTCACCGATGAGTTTGATAACCTCTTCCAGCCCTGAGATTCTCCGATCCTTGAGGCTGCTGAAAGCATCTGACATAAGCATTCTTCAGAAAAGATATCTCATCAGTTCTGAAAGTTAGACCTGATTCCCTCCCCCCTTAAATTTCAGATATAGACAGAAAATTAAGCAAACGGCACTAAAATATAAAGAATGAGCAATTCATTAAGTAATAAGGATATTAAATCTAAATTGGAATCTCGTCTCTATTTTAATATGCACTCCAGCTTAATTGGCTGAGTTTTGAATATGGGGAAATGAGTTGCTAATACAAATCACACACCTTTTATATACTTAATAAAATTGGAAGGTCTAGGATACATTTGAGTTGCAGACAATTTCTCTTCAAGAGTCAGTGAGTTGAGTAATAGACAGGATAATAAGAAATCAGTGGTTGAGAAACCTATAAAGTAAATTAACGTGTGTCCTTACTTTATTAATTTATAATAATAATGTAATGGATAAATCAATGGGGAGTGCTCGGTGAGTAATGGATAGAGGAATGAAGTTCCTTCTTTATACAATTTGTTTGTCCTATTTCATTTGGTATCATTTTTTTAAGGAGTTGGTGGGATGAAGGGGATGTATGGCACTATGGAAGAAGGGGAAGAAAAGCAATTCCTGTTTGCCCAGAATTTGAGCTTTCCTATTCTAAAGTGCTTGTGAGATCCAAGCCCATCCTCCTTTCCATTCACAATGCCTATGTGGTCCAGACTTATGACCAGCAAGCGTTCCAAAAGGTCCAGTTGATAGAATAAGGTGGCCAGCAAATACGTCTAAGGAAGATGCACTCTGGAGTGTTCTTTTTATCTCGTGGTTGCTCTGATGTTAGAACAGCCACTTCCCCAGAACATGTATGAGGAGCCCAGATTAGCGTTAATTAGAGAGAAGATTTGTTCCTTTTCTGTTGCCAGTCTTCATTTGGGAAAGTAAACATTTGTCTCTGGAATATTAAAAATGAGAATTTTCTTCTTTTTGCTTCCATCATTGTGAGTCTTGGTTAGCATTTTTTCTCAAGCTTCTAAGGGAGTATTGTACCTGAAGGAAAGAGCACTTGGAAGAAGGAGCTCTGGAATGGATCATTGGGTTTAGGACTGGAAGGGACCTTGGACATCATTTCTTCTTAACTGTAGGGTTATTTGTTTTGTTTTGTTTTTTTTCAGAAGTTGAGAGAAGTTTTGGCTTGCTCAAGGTCAAGGAGCAGGGTCATGATTCCAAACTGCTGGTAGACAATCTAGGTGGGAGTCCAGCTTCGCCATTTACAGTCATGCACCACACCTTACATAAGTCACTCAATTTTTTTCTGAACCTGTTTCCTTTCCTTTTACATGATATCAATAATATTTGTACTCTCTTTCTCACAGGGTTGTTGTGAGGAAAGTGTTTTATACATTTAAAGGCTAATAGAAAGAAAAGATGCATGTGGATACTCAGGGACCTCATAAACAAAGGTAGATTCACAGAAAACATTGATGATGATTAGAAAAATGACCATATGGTGTTATTAGTGGGATCTGGGGAGGGGAGGAAATCTATGATTTAATTGTTGTCACTCTCGCTACCAATGCAGATCCGTGTCTGCCTTCTTCTAGTAGTGAGAGGTCAAGTGGAATGAGCTGTCTTCGGAGGTAGCGAGTTGTCCTCTTTCCTGGAGTATTCAAGTAAAGGCTGCATGATCACTTGTTGCGGATTTTGTAGAAGGAATTCTCTTTCAGGTATGGGTAAGAACAATTGCTTCTGAAGTCCCTTCCTTCACTGACCTCTGTGAGTATCTGGATTCCTGTGGAAATTAGGGCCTTTAAAAATGATCCAATTAGTCACATACTGTCTTGTGGCATCTCCTACATTGTTTTATTATCTTCCTTAATTTTTTTTTGTAAGAATGTTCCCCTGTAACCCTGAAAGTTCCATGTGGACAGGGATCATACCTTATTTAAGCATTGTGTCACTCCCAGAGCCTAACAAAATTCCCTTGACATCGTGGGATCTTGAGAAACATTTTCTGTATTTATGTTTTTCTCCCTCCCTTCTCTCCACCCACACTCCCACCACCTTGGATATATTCACTACCTAAGCTAGTGAGGATTCACTCCAGTAGTTTAACAGTGTGAAACAGGACAATTAAAAATAAAAACAGAAGCTAGTTAAAAGGAGCAGATAAATAGTTTTACCAGGCTTCTGGGATGACTTAGTCACTGAAGCGGAGCCCAGAATTCAGCTCCGAATTTTCTGACAGTCTGGACAAAAAGGGCAACATGTTGGGTTACCCAACTCCAAACTCCTAGCATTGGCTCTGGCTGGCCCCCATGCCTGGAATGTCTTCCCTTCTCATCCCTATCTCCTGGCTTCCTTCAAATCTCAGCTAAGTGGCCTCAGTAAGACAGCTTTCCAGGCTTCCTTAATTGTCATGCCTTTCCTCCATTGCTATGATCTCCAATTTATCTTGTTTACATCTTGTTGGCTCCCCCATTACACTGTGAGTACCTCCTGGAGAGCGGGGATTGTCTTTTCTATTTCATCCTTAATCCTAATGCTCAGTGCATTACATGTGCCTGACACATAGTAAGCCCTTAGTAAATTCTGGTGACTGACTGACTGACCACACAGGGCTGCAACCACACCAGGCTGCTCCATTTAGGGATGCCTGGCTTTGGGCTTCAGTTAGGAATATTATAGTCTCCACACCCTCCTGCTCCAAGTTACTTATGAGGAAGCACATTTTATATGCCTCCTAACTTTTTGTGCATGTGTGGGGTGGTAATTAATTAAGTTTCCTGCCTACACTTCTGGCTGTATATTAGATCATAAGATTCATAGCCAGAAGGGACATTAGACACGGTTTAGTCCAATAATTTCATTTAACAGATTTTTCCATCTCTGGAATAGGATAAATCATGAAGATACAGTATGGTGCTCATAGACCTTGAGCTGGGAAGGACCACTGGGGACATGAAATCCAAACTCCTCATTTTACATATGACTTGTCTAGGGTCACACAGTAAGTGTTTGAGTTAAGATTGGAATCCAGATCTTTCTGAATTCAAGCCCTATGCTCTATTATGCTACCAGGGAAATCTTGCCTCTAGCCCCACCTCTGTCACTAATTAGCTATGTGGCTTTACACAAGTAACTTGTCTCCTCTGGACTTGAGTTTCCTCATCTGTAAAATGGGTCCAGATGGTCTTTGGGGTCTCTTGCAGCTGTACCATTCTGTGAGCTGCATTTCAGGTATCTCTGGAAATGTTCATCAGGCACATCTAGTGGTTGTCCAGATGCCATTTGGAACCTCTCATCTGAGGCCTGAGATGTTTCATTTGCTGGAACTGGAGCCCCCATCCTGGGAAAAACACAATCTTGATTTGTGAGGTTGATGCTGTTTACTTGAAGTCAGTGTTCCTGGTCTCACTTTCAAGGCTGTACAAGGACAATTTCCAATGGTGGGAAAGCTGCAGACCCCAGCAGCTTGGCTCTCTGAGAAGCTAACTTTGACTTGGGAGACTGAGTTCTCTGGTTTTCTTGGCTACACACCTTTCTCCTTGGCAGGGGTCTCCTTCTCCAAAGCTGAAGGAATGTGTCTCCCTCATCCTGAGGAGGGAACAGGGCCAGCCTGGCCAGAGTAGGCACAGACTGAACCCAAAAGTCAGCTCCTCACACTCTCCCGCCCTGGGCTTTACTTCTGCTCTTTCCCCTCGTCTAGAATGACCTCTTTCCTTACCTCTGCCCAGCTGATGCAGTTTATCTGGAAAGGCCAATAAGGTCCTCCCTCTTTCAACGAGTCCCCCAGATTATTCCAGATACACTAGTATCTCCCTTTTGGTTACAATTAGAGTCAAAACTATATGATTGGGCAATTTGTCATCTTCTATCATTACTCATAGTTGGAAAGGACCCTAGTAGCCACTTAGTTATCTAGTCTAAACTGAGTTTGAGCAAAAATAGCTGAGTGACCCTGGGCAAGTCATTAAACCTCTTCTACCCTCAATTTCTTCGTCTGTAAAGTGGGAATAACAACATTTATTTCATTGGATTCTCATGAGGACCAAATGAGATAACATGTAAAGCATGCTGTAAATCTCAACACAGTATAAAAAGATGATGATGATGATGATATCACTGAAAAATAGGATTTTGAGTTGAAGGGGCCAAGAGGTCTTTCTAGACTTTTCCAAGTTGATAGGACCTGGTATAGTGGCTAAAAAGTCTGCCTGGAAGTCAGGAAGACCTGGATTTATGATCTACCTCTGACATATGCTGGTTGTGCAGCCTTGGGCAAATCACTTTCAGTTTCTCAGGCAACTCTCTGAGACCCTAAGATCAGCAGGTGCTGAGCCTAGCTGATAGAAGAAGAGTAGAAAGCAAACTGCCTTCTCCAGGACCTTGGTTCGAGATGTGACTATCCCTGAAAAGCTGAGGTGAACTTGGGCATGTGGTGTAACTTCTGCAAGAGTCAGTTTACTTACCTGTAAAAGGAAGATAGTGATTACTATCCTCCTTACCTCAGTAGGTCCCTATGAAGCTTAGATATTAAAATGCAGAAGCTTTTTGAAAAAAACATAAATAAAACCAAGACCAAGTTTTGTTAAACTTTACTTGTCCATCATCTCCTGAACATAAACACTCCTGCCCAATTGGCCTTTTTTCCTCACTATGCCTCCCTCACCAAGCTGTGATCAGTCTCCCCTCTGATGCTTACCACCTAGGGACTGTGGATATGTTGAGCAATCTTTTGACCTCAGTCATCTCTAAGACGAGAAGTTGGGCTAGATGTCCTCGAAGATGCCCTGTAGCTCTCCATTCATGGTCCTATTATCATGGCTGACATCTTTGCTTTTGCTCATCCTGTTCCTACTACCCAGAATTCCTACTACTCGTGTCCTGCCATTCATTAGAATCTCAACTGGGCTTCCCCAACAACTCCAGTTCATATTGACTTCACTGATCTTTGATCTTTGATAGAGCCATGAGTACCACCATGAAGAAGCAAGGTGGCCCTGGAAACCAAGAGAAACTTGGCTAGGACCCCACATTCTCAAAGCAATCATTTATGGGGTACTTTGTATATGTTTTGTCATTTGACTCTCATGCCAACCTTGAGAGTAATTGGCCCCATTTTACAGATGTAAATTACTAGCCGGGCAAGGCATGACATCCTTCCGAGTGTCCATTCCCTCATCAGTACAATGGGGGAGAATAATAGGTATGTGTGTATGGCAGGGTTGTTTCAAGGATTCATTTAATCCTTGATCTTTGATGTGACGCAGCTTTCGGGTCTACTCACGTGTCGGATATGGTTACCATATAGTATCCCATGCTGCAGGAGGCTGGCTTCTCCATCTATTTCCCTCATGGTCTCTCACATGGCTCCATCCGTCACTTCCCATATGCACCCTCAGCCACTCTTCATTTCTCTGCTGCTCCTTTCCGTGACTCACTCCTTCAGTGGGAAACAGCCTGTTCTGTTGGGGCCAGCTCTGCTCCATTTGAGGAGACCCAAGTCTGGCTGGCAGAATGACCAGCTTTTGCTTTCTCCTGAGGGAGGGCTAGGATAATCTGGCAGCTGCCCTTGCCAGGTTCAGGTTGGATCCAAAAGCTCCCCATCTCCCAATTCCAGAGGCTGGGCCATGGCCAGCACAGCCCTGGTAATAATACAAATCCAGTCCAGAATGATCCTGGAAAATCTCCTAGGGGTACAGTGCTCTGGGAGAAGATGAGTCAGCTCTGGGGTCAGTTTTGAAGGTTGGGCCTGGGCAAAGCATAGTATCTCCGTGGCCTAGCCAATACTCTTGAGAAAGTAACTAGAATATTTTGAGTTATGTCCAAGGCCTGCTGATTTATCCAAGAAAGGATTATATTTACCCTTACTACTTTTTTGATGGGCAGAGTAGTGTAATGGATGGCATGCTGGTTTTGGAGTCAGGGAGGACCTGGGTTCAAATTTCACCCTCTCCATCTAGTAACAGTGGGCAATTTGTTCTTTGAGCCTCCGTTTCTTCATCTGTGTAATGGGATGATAATAGCACCCATTATTATTTGGAAAGAACAAACCAGGACAATTATGTAAAATGCTTTGAAACCTTTAAAAGAGCTATGTTTTTATTCTTGGGAAGAGGTAAGGGTATTGATGCCAGGGCACCTTACTTTGCAATGTGAAACCTGAGAGCTTATATTCTATTACAGTCATGTCAAAACTCGGGTTGCTTTTTGAAGAGGTGAAAATTCCAACTGGCTGCACAGGAGAAATCTCTGCAAAGATGAACCAGCCAATAGCCAGGTGTCTTGGCCTTGCTTTGCCTCCTCCCAGTCCAAATTTCTTCCCTTCAAACTTTCCTCCTGTCTGACCACTCTCTGGGGGCCTTCTCAGAAACTTAGGCTGCAGGAGAAAAAAAAAAACAAACCGACCAAAACCCAAGCCTGTCGAGCAGACCTTTTGTGTCCTTTCTAGGGCTTTCTCCCTTTAGGATAATGCAGTTTCATTCCTTTCTTTTCTGATGATGATGTTAGGTTTACCTCCTCAGATTAATTCTGAAATAATATTTCTGGTGGGGAAGGTGCTTAACTGTGCCCAGAGATCTGTACCTTGTATAGTTAGGTGTCATGGGATTAGAAGGGGACAACTGATTTCTTTTTGTCATTTCCTGTGTTTTATTTTTTATCGAGGCCAACAGTTTTTGCATTATAACAATCCCCGAATATATACTCTGTCCGTCTTCCCTTCCTCTCCCTCTCCTCACTCTATACACACACAGCCAGGGAGCTTTCTCTTGTAACCAGCAGAAACGGTTAAAATAACATCGGTTTACACCACCATGAAGTCTGATAGTACACGCAACATTCTTCACCCAAAGTCTACCATCTCTCCAAGGAAAAAGGAAGGACATTTCCTCGTCTTTTCTCCCAGAGCAAGATTAGTTATTACTATCACACAGCATTAGGTTTCATTCAACATTTGACATTTTTCATTAGCATTATTGAGCGTACTGTACTGTGTATATTAGTCTTCTGTTTCTCCTGACTTCCCTCGGATCCCTGTCTCCCCATGACTCTCGGAGAAGTTTGTCATTTCTCTTGTTTGGGGACTGGATCTGTGACTTCATCAATAAAGGGAACTCTTGTTGAGAAACTCCCTCCACTGATGCATGTAAGTAAATGATCTGTAGTTTAGCGCCACAATCCACATGCATGTCTGAGACAGCCCTTGAACCCAGACTTCCCTGACCCCAAGGCCTGCTCTCTCTCCCTTACACAGGCATTTCCCAGTGTTCTTTGTACCACAAACCTCTTTGGCCAAAAAAAAAAAAGAAAAAAAATGTGTTGGAACTCTGGTTAATGTAACACAACTCCTAATATTCTATATGTATTTACAATTTAAGGCACCATTACAGAATTTTTTAGCACAAACTTTGGACCATTACTCCTAAACCATTAAAGAGGAGCCATGGCCTTATGCTGTAGCTAGCTCTCTTACAAAACACTCACTCACTCACACACACACACACAGACACACAGACATCTATTACATCCATACACCACACACCACAATGGGTAAATGGTCTGGGTAACTGATTTTTTGATCCAATCCTTTTTTTCTCCAGATTGGAGCTCTGAACACTTGGAAGTCCATTCTGAAGGTGCTTCTGAAGCCATGTGCTACCTGCAATGTTTAGGCTTCTTGATCATGCTTTCCAGGACATTTCCTGTAAAATGTTTTAATTTGTATGTGAAACTGAAAGTGGTTAAAATAATTTGTTATAGAAGCAACATCACAAAATTACAGAATTTTAGAGTTTGAAGGGAGCTTTAATACAACTCATCCCCTCAAAGGAAACCTCACTAACATCTCCATTAAGTGGTTCTCTTGACTCAACCAGAAAATCTCCAATAAGGGGGAATCCATTGCTTCTTCAGTCAGTCCATTCCATTCACAGACATTTCTAATTGTTGGGACAGTTTTTGGTTTCTTTGTTTTTCTAGTCATCAAGCTTAAATTCACTTCTCTGAACCTTTAACTTCTAGTTCTGTTCTCAGGTAGCATGAAAATCTAATGTCCTCTTCTGCATTAGTGGTTCTTTTTGGAGACAGTGATAACATCCTTTCTCCCTTTCCTTGAGTCTTATCTTCTTTAGTCTAGACCAGGGCTGAGGAAACCTGAAGTCTCAAGGCCACATGTGACCCTCTAGGTACTCAAATGCAGCTTTTTGACTGAATCCAATCTTCACAGAACAAATCCCCTCATCCCCGATAGAAATTTCCAGTTCTATTAATTAATCTGGGGGTCCTCATATGATGGAGACTCAAAATAAACTTCCAAATTTTATACACACATACACACCGACTGTGTATACATTGAATTTAATGTATCTACTGTGTAACTGTTGATAGTGCCTCGATCTTGGAAGCAAGTCCTGCCTTTGGCATGTGGGCTCTGTGGTCCTGTTCAAGTTACTGAACCTCTTGGGATGTGCTAGGCATCTCTGTAAGACTAAAAGTCTCTGAGATTCTATCAAAGGGAGAAACCATCTGTATGACCCTTTGCAAAAAGCGCTTTATAAAAGTTGCTATTATTATTATATGTTGCAGAAAAGATGCCAACCGGAATTGATTGATGCTCGGAGCTCGCTTTTCCTGTGCCAATGCAATCACAGTCCCAACCCATAGATCCATAGAAAAACGCACATTCCTTTGCAAACAATCCATCACTTGGTAAAAATACTGCTTGCGAACAAATTAAAATAATTGTTTTAGAGTAAAAGCAGGCTTGGGTGTACTGACAGGCGTGAAGCGTTTGCAGATTTGAATCGTACCCTCGTAGCTAAATTTACATTACATTAGAAACAAATGCTACTACAATAATCGCACTCCTGGTGGAAGTTTAAATGGCAGATTTTTGAAATCCAGAAGCCACTTACTTAGCAATAGCTGTTAATGGCAGATCTTGAGGTGAAACTGTAGGTTAGTGGGTGAGTGTTTGGAGGGAGGGGGTAGGGGGTTGAAGAAAGAAGAAAAGACCATGAATAAGGGCTCAGACCTGAGCTACCATGGCCTGGTCTTTGGGCCTTGTCACCCTATTGGAAAGTGAAAAACAGGTTCTTTTCTCCAGGATGGTCTGAATTCTGCCTACTGATAGACAATTTCAAGGAGTCCTTGGAGGTCGCCCAGTCCAACCCTTTCCTTTGCCCCATGGGGAAGCAGGGGCCCAGAAAAGAGAGGTGACTTCTTTAAAGACCTGTGGCAGTGAAGAAGCAGGATAGAAACCAGCACCCAGGCAAGCAATGGCCAGAATGATGGATTTCCAGTCAGAAGATTCAGGCACAAATTCCAGCTCTGCCACCTGGAGTACAGTGCCTGGCATACCCAAGGCACTTAATAAATCCTTCTGGAATTGATGATTGCCCCATCATGTTGCCTCTGTTTCCTCTTATGTAAGATGAATGGGGTAGGACGCTGTGCTTCCTGTGCTCTTTGCCAGCTCAGAGGAGTCTCCTACTCTTACCTCTGGGTCATGCTGCTCTAAGGCCTTGGATTATGGGGGTAGGGTTGAATAATTAAAGTGCCTCCCCCTGACCTTACAGTCCACTTAATCTGGCTGCTTCCTGGTGGTTTTGCAAGGCTGAGATTGGAGGGAGGGAGGGATTTGCTTTTGGTGGCTGGTTAGCTGGAGAAGGGAGGGCCTTCCCGGGGGCTGGCTGCTTCCAGCTGTGGCTCCCCATCTCCTCCCTCCCTGGAGCTGCCAGTTCAAAGGAAGAGAGAGAGCCGATGTGTCCCTGGGCTGTTGCCGAGCTGACTGCTGCAACCCCTTTGTGCCAGGCTTAACTGGATGCTTCAGAGAGAGGCCGGACTCTTGCCTCAGTGATGATGTCAGCACTCTCTCTCCATCACACCTGGCTGAAGCAACCAGAGAAGCTCCATGGGAAGAAGCGAGAGGAAGCCGAGCCAGGCCTGACAGGTGAAGCAGGGACCCTTTGGTTGTCTCCCCCGGGGGCCATGTGCCAGGCTGGGGAGCCCGGGCACATGGTTGGCTTCCGCCTCTGCTCTCCATTTCTACTGACTGGAATAGAAAGCTTTAGGGACTCACAGCGCTCGGCCCGGGCACAGGGGCTTCTGTAGGAACTTTTGACTTGGGGCAAGAACTGATCACTGGAGCCAGCCCATTCCCTGGGATAAAAACTACTCCTTACTGCTGCACCCAGTATTTCAGCAAGGTGGGCTGAGTAAGAGAACAGGGATGTGACTGGGGGAAATACATGCAGGCTGGTTCCTTTTTGTGGGAACCTGAATGGGAGGGGGAGTTAGTGGGGTGCATGAACGTGGCTGAGGGGATTGATTTGTGGCCAGTGAGCTAGTGCACACTATTAGTCTGGATGGGCTATTCTGGCTCTCTGGGCCAGCTAGCTGAGGAGTGGGACAGGTTGGGGACTGTGTCTGCTGGCTGGAGAGCCCTGTGGCCGTCTGGTGAACCTGTGAGCAGGGAGCCTTTAAGGAAGGCCCTGTGCCCGGCACACAGATGGTCCTGGCCTCAGCACAGCCAACCCAGCCCATGTGTAAATCAGCTGTGGGCAGTGAGGGTGGGGGTGGCAGCAGGGGGCTCTTGGGAGCTGGACTGATCTCTTACACCTGTGGCTTACGTGACCACTTCCTGTCTTGGCTGGTTATATCCTTAGATCAAAAATCAGTCAGTCAAACAAACAAAAACCCCAAAATGTTTTGGAAGAGTTTTCTGAACTTAATCAGTTCAGGTGAAAGGTTAGAGATAATAGTTATCAGAGTTTTCTTTGCTTGTGTGGGGGGGCTTTTGGTGAAAAAAAAAATGCCACCAAGGTGGAGTGATATTGATTAGCATGGAGGAGTGGGAATGTTTACTGGCTTGGCATCAAGAAGTGGGCGAGATGACTAACTTGTGTATGACCTTGGGTAAGGAGCTTCCCTCCTTGGACCTCAATATTCTCAGCTGTGGAATGGAGGGTTCAGACTGGAACATCCTTGTGTTTTTTTTCACTCTTGATCTTCCAAGATAAGGTAGTGAGTAGATCCTGAGGAAAGGTACTGGAGCCAGTGTTAGGAAGCTTTGGGAGATCATTTGGATGTCTTGTGGAAGTGCCAGCCTTCCTATGGTTTGGGCTGCCTGGAAGGCAAAAGATGTCATCTCCATTTCTATGACATTTGCCAGGATTGCTGGCCTGTGATATGGAAAATGTGGGGCAGTAGACAGCATGTGGCGTTTTTATGGGACTTTGCTTTGAAAGGCATCAACATGTCCAAGCCTTCTTTACAGTCTTCCTGATCAAACAGGGAAATTATATCAATGATAACAAGCATCAGTAATAACTGATACTTGAATAGATAGCGCCTTGCATGGAATGATCTCATTTGACCTTCACAGCACCCCAATGGAGTCGGTATGATTATTGCCTCCATTTTAAAGAAGAGAAAGCTGAAACTCAGACCACTCTCTTGTGGTCAGCCAGCTATTAATTATCTGGACAAAACTCACACCTCCCTGATTCCAAATCCAGACTATAAATCTCTGGTGAAGAGGGGGATGATATTTTGAGATATTTTGTGGGTTTATCGGGTATGGTGAACCATCATAGGCTTTACAGGGCCATTCACAATGTCTCTGGGCTTCTGCCAGACTGGTGACCTCTGCAGTCTTTGTGCCAGTCTTAATTGACTGCTTGGAGGAGATTACATGCCAGCCTCAGGAGCATGGCAACAGTTCTATAGCCCTCCTTGGCATGATGGCCATGGGGCTAATGCTGGAAGACCATTCTAGCAGGTGTTTCTTGTCTACGTTGGCAGGTTACAAGGTGGAGGCCTGGGGGTGGGAGAGGTAAAGGCAAGGCACCAGCTAGAAAGCTCTTGCAGTCATTTGGCAGAGGGGCCTATGGATTAAGCCAGTCAAAACTGATGGAGGGATTAGATTTTTAATCTTCTCATTTCCTTTGAGTGCTGATGAAGGTTAAAAACAAGGAAGTAAAGCTAGACCATCTCAGCAGAAAAAGGGATTCTGAGAGGCTGCAACCTGGTTCATGGGGGATTAGAAAACCTTTCCAGCCAGGGCAGGCCACAGAACTCACCTAAGAAAAAAGAGGGGAAGGGAAAAGAAGGAAAATGGCTTCCTCAAAGGCCAATACCTAGTTAATGCCTGAAGAGGGCCCGGAGAGCAGCATTCTCCACTTCCAACCCGAGGCTTTGCCCTTTAGACTGTGGGGCCTCTCCTGGGTAGTGCATTCATTCCAAGAGTGAGTGTCTCCTTCTGAGAAGGAAGCCTGAAAGACTTGTGACCATTCCTCTGTTGTTCCATGTAGGCAGCACCTAATTAGAGATCAGAAATGATGCTCAGTGTACACGTGTGTAATATATATGTACATAAGATGGCCAAATATATGTACATGCATTTAAACATGCGTATATGTACAAATATAGTGCAAATTCATGGATCCATCCACATATACTCACATGCATCTACATTGGTAGAGGATCGTGGAGGGGTTCCCTATAGCAATGAAACCATTTGGGTTTCTGGACTCCTTCATAATCTTCTACTAGTGTGAATCACCAACTGTTCTGCAATTTATAGTTTTAAAGAGTTGCCTTGGGGGCACTGAGAGGTTAAGTTAATATACTCAGGGTCACACAGCCAGTCTGTGTCAGCAGCAGGATTTGAACCTAGGTTTTTCTGACTCCAAGGCCATCTCTCTGTCCACAATGCCATGGTCCCTCTCGTATCTATATATGGATATTGAAAAGGTATGGCATTTTTACTCAACTTGATCTTTTTAACATCTTTCAAATCATCTGAGTTAGGCATGTCTAGCAGAAGGATCATATTCCATAGATGGGAACTGATAAAGTGAGGTCAAGGAAGTGGGAAGTTAACAAGAAGAAACTGGCATTCAGAGATAATAACAGCTGGCATTTCTGTGGTACTTAGAGGTTTGCAAAGCATATTGCGTGTGATTTTTAAAAAATTCTAGTATTCAGTTGCTTGATAGAGCAAATCCAAGTGTAAAAGGGTAACTAAGAATGAGTCTTTGAAGACTCAGAAGCCCTTGAATTCATTAATTCGTAGATTTAGTATCTTAGAGAACATTTAGTCATTAATAGGGGAGAAAGTGGAGGTCCAGAGAAGTCACACATAGAAAGGAGTGAGGTAGGGCTTGACCCCAAATCTGCTGAGTCTATCCTCTGCTCTTCCCAGTATGCATTGCTGCTCAAGGAAGGATAAAATATATACATACACACATATAATATATATTATATATAATATTTTTTATATATATGTATATATGTGTGTGTGTGTGTGTGTGTGTGTGTGTGTGTGTGTACAGACTTATTATATATCAGGTAGTGGAACTATAAAGACAAAAATTAAACTGTTCCTGCCTTCCTACCCTCAGAGGTCTTATAAGAGAGATACCACAAACACATCAGTTCATAAAAGATAAATGCAAGAAAATTTTGGGTGGGCATGAATGCTAGCAGCCAACAAATTGAGCATCTCTTGCATTCTTCCTTCATGAAACAAACCTCATTTAGACCCTGCCTAGCAGGGCTGAAGGAAATGACTGGGATGGCTCTGCTCCTGACGAAGGACTCCTCCATCTGTGTCAGCCTCTCATTCTGGGGCGTCTCATGCTATCTGCCTGGCTCACAGGGAAGCAGGAAGGATGAGGAAATTGGCATCTAGCCATAAGCCTCCTTCACTAAAAAGGGTCTGAGCAGTTCAGCAGGTCCCCGGATGCTGAATAGCAAATGAAGCTGACTAATTGGCTGCAGTAGGCTTGGAAAGGTTCGACAAAAACCACTCTGGTGAATGAGATCTTTGCACCATAAATCTGAGGACCTGGAAAGGAGAGTCTTACTCTAAATTAATTGCTGAGAAGCTTCCTTCCCCCTCTCCCTTTTACATATGATAAGGAGGTTAGGAATCTCTTCTTTACACAGGAGATAAAATAATTCGGGGAGCTAAATCCTTTCTCTTCACTTGGCAGCAATAATTAAAGGTTTCTGGTCTGTCATGGCACTGTCTTGGTTTGGTGCTAAAAAATAATTTTCTGAACTTCATTGACCTTCTTTTTACATTAGATGCAAATATCAAAGGAATTCTGTTTTCTACAAAAGGAAGATGGGGAGGAGAGAAAGGCTGAACAAGTGGAACCTGACCTGTTTGGTGCAGTGGAAAGGACGCTGGATTTGGAGTCTGAGGGCTTGAGGTCCACCTCTTGGTACCTCTGTGATGACCTTGGGCAATCTATTTTTCATCTGTAAAATGGGGTTGGTTAGATTAGCTCTAGACAGTCTCTAAAGTGTTTTCCAAATCCCATCTTCTGATTTCCTAATTCTGCTCCGTGTTGGCCTTGTGGCCTTCTGACTACTATTTCTTAGTTACCCTTGGAAATGTTAACTGCCTGGTTTATCACAGCATTGTATTTCTCCACCTTCCACCTTCCCAAGCTATCTCTTCAAATTGAACCACAGTAGTCCTCTGCTGGATCATTTTTCCTCTGGACTATAGTCACTTCCACCCCGTAAACACCTACTGTGTTGGGGACCTGTTACACCCGCAAAGACAAAAGTAAAAAAACAACAACAAAAAAACGACATTCTCTACCCTCAGGGAGTTGGCTTCTAAGAAGAAGGTATAACACTTACCTACAAAGCTAGATGCATTCATATTATTCAGCACTTTAGATGAGGGGGTGGTTTTGTCTCTGTGTCAGTAGGTACATAATTGGGGACTGTGAGGGTGTTATGGTGGCACCCATGGGAAAACATGCTGACAATCAAAAATGAACCTTATTATTCCATAATAATAGGTAGACAATAAGCTCCTTTGGGAAGGGACTAGTGCATTTATTTCTTTCAAAGGCCTAAGATAGCATCAATGATACATATCAATCAGTCTACAAGCATTTTATTAAGCCAATACTGTATGTCCAGTTCAGTGCTAAACACAGTAGATTCAAAGACATACTTAGTGGAGGCAACACCCAGGTGAGATCTAGGGTCCATGGAATCAGTCCCTGAGTCAGTCAACATGAGCTAGGTGCTGGTGATACAAACACAAAAATTATGTATTCCGTGCTTCAGGAAGTTTACTTTCTATTAGATGACAAAGAACAGGAGGCCTAGTGACCTTTACAGAGAATCATTGCCTCTACTCAAGTTTTTTATGTTTGGTTTACTCACAACCATCCATTTTCTCCTTCAGTCTTCTAGAGTGTGACTATCTTAATCTGTTCTCTTACCTGGGTTACAGTTGGAGAAAATATACAGTAGTGATCTCGAGGCTGCATGTGGCTCTCCACGTCCTCAAGTATGGCCCTTTGACTGAATCCAAATTCACAAAACAAATCCCCTTAATAAAAGGATTTGTTTTGTAAAACTTGCACTTGGACAAAAGGCTGCACTCAAGGACCTAGAAGGCCACATGTGACCGCGAGGCCTGTATAGGAAGAGAATGAGGGTCCTCGGATGGTCAGGGCCAAATCTAGGTCTCCTTTGGCCAGTCCACATTCATCTCTTGGTTCTCTAGGCTCCTTTAGTTGATATCATATCAAGAATCAGTTTGACACTGAACTCTACAATACAATCATTTGGTGGATCTTTAATATATATATGGTTTTCATTCCCCGAATAGATTCTTTTCTCAAAAAATTATTTATTTACTTTTAGTTTACAACATTCAGTTCCATAGTCCTTGAATTTCCCAACTAGATTCTAAGCTCTTGGCAGCCAGGCAGGGTGTCTGATACATAATCACTGCCCCCCTTCTCATTTAATCCCATGCTTTACTCCTTTAAATATTGCTTGCATTGAATTAAATAACTTTTGTCTCATTTCTCATAGAATATTTGGCCCAGACCCAAATCACTTTCCTAGGAATATAACTTTGTTTTAATTTTTAAATATTATTATTTAAAATTTTTTTTTACTAATATGAACTTTGTAAACATCAAGCAACATGAATATTTCCATACACCAAAAAAAAGAACTCTGTGGAACTGTGGATCTCTATTGTATGGAGCTTATTTTTTAAAAGTTTGTGTTAAATTGGACAGGGCACTCCCAACAAGCTCTCTTTGAATATATCTGTCTCCCTTTCAACTCCCTTCTCTTCTATTTTTCAATATTTCATTGATGCACTTTTCTCATAATTCAGTCAGAGACTGAAGTTTTTACCCCATAACTCCCTTCCTGCCCTGAAAAAAATCTCTTCTAACAAATAAGTAAAGCCAAAGTAAACAAATCCATACTTTGTCAGTATCTGCAAATGTGTATCTTATTCCCATTTTACAGATGAAGATGCTAAAGTCCAGATACAGAGAATGACATGTCCCAACAGTGTGATTGAGCTAGAATTTGAACTCAGATCATTAGATTCCAGATTCAGAAGAATCTATCAATCATTTCCTTACTTGTCATAAAAGGAACCTTAGGTCTGGTATGATAACTTCCTCCCCCAATTAAAAAAAAGCATATTATAGTCATTATCTAACTTGATTTCTTTTGTTAATCAAAGGGAAGAAAGAAACAATTAGGGTAATCTGGGACTATATCTTCTCAAGTAATGAGAAGTAATTTTGACTCTGTGATGAGGTGAATTTGTCTAATTTACAGACTGAAATTTTATTTTGAATCCAACATCATACTCTAGCCCTGTGTATTTCTAAATAATTCCTTTTGAATTTTCTGGAAAAAACAACAACACAAAACTGCTTCACAGCTCCATTTGATTCTTCCTGGGGCAATATGGCCTTCATAGTTGGTTCCCCTCACTGGTCATTTGGCTCCCTCTGTTTATCACTGGGTTCATGGCCCAGGTCTTCTGGGCCTGCTGTTGTTCAATATCAATGGGGAAAAGGCTTTTAAGTCACCAAAGTCAGGAAGCCTGGTGACTTCTAAGTATTTCTGATGTGATAAAGCATTAACCTGTGAATTGTAGCAAGGACACTGAAGTCAGTGATAAGGCCTTCTAGGTTTCATTCGGATAAAGCACATTATATTTGAGAATTGTCTGCCACAGTAGCAGGTGAATTGAAGACTTGGAAAAACCAATATATGTTTTTCACCTTTTATATCTTTTTCTCTGTAGAAGTGCTGAAAATCTCACCTAAATCACCTCAAGTTTCTGAAAGGAAAATAATTCTGCAAGTGTGCTATTTTAGATTGAGTTTGAAATTATTGTTAATTTCCTTTCCCCCCCAAGACAGATTACCCCCAAATCCACTACCATCTGGGGGCATGTGCAGCGTCGACCAATTTCAACCAATTGAAGCCGTCAGGAGCAAGATTGCTCCCAAACTGAAGTGCTTGTAAAAATGAATTGAAAACTCCAGTAGTTTTAAATCAATGCATGCTGGGCAATCAGACTCCCTTATCGCTTTCCAAAATGACCTGCTTAAAGGAAATTGAGGCTCTGTTCTAGTTCAGATGGCTGTGCAATTCACATGCCCAGAGTGGTGATCACCTCCAAATTTAAGCACTTAATTTAAGAGCTCCAATAATTTTAAATTGCTATGTGCCGAAAAGAGTGACAGACGGTTACGAGAGGGCTCGAGTATTTTAAAAACACTTCAGTGTTCAGCAGATTATATTTCTGTGGAAAGGTTCATAGCAAGTTGAAGTGAATTTCTAAATTAACATTGAGAAATGGAAAGTGACATTGCAACAAACTTTTTTTAAAAACCCACCTCCAATCCAAAGAAAGGATGAAAGCCAGTCACTCAAGTTGTCTTCCAAATACAAGCTATCTTTGCCCTGGCAGAAGTTAAAAATAAATTCATCCTTCTGGGTGGCCAAATCCCGGGGGCTAATAATAGCCATAACAACTGCCATTTGTATAGAGTTTTAAAGTTTTCAAAGTGTTTTATATCCCAATGGATTCTTATAACGACCCTGTGAGTGTCCAACTTGGAACCATGGAAAAGAGATGACTTTGGAATCAGAAGATGTGGGTTCCAGTCCACCCCTTGCCACTGGCTTCTTGGGCTACCTGGATCGACTCAATTCCCTTCTTCGGGCTTCAGGGTCCTTGTCCAAATTGAGAGGCTTGGCCTGAAAGGTACCTGTTAGCTTAAAATCTTTAATTCTAGCTGAGTGCCACCATTATTATCCTCATTGAAACTGAGAGAGGTTAAGAGATTGACCTCTTCCTTGTGCTTCACGGCATGCATGCTGCTTTACATGCAATATCTCATTTGACGCTCGTAAGTGTCTGAGGCTAGATATGAACCCAAGTATTCTGGGCTCCATTTCCCACCTTGCCCATTACTGTGAAGTTGCATTCTGGATGCTGGCTGCTGGTGATGTCTTTCACTTTGCCTGTGTAAAGGGTGGAAAGAGTGTCGGGGTTGGCTTCAGAGGATCTGGATTCAAATCTTAGCTTTATTCCTTATTACTTGGGTGACCTTGGGAAAATCTGTTCATTTCTTTGGCCCTTACATTTATTCACTGAGAAATTTGGGCCAGGTGTACTCTAAGATAACCTTCTACAGCCATGTTTGCTATCCTTTGCTTTCTCCATTGAACCTAATGGTCCAGGAATTCAGAGGCTCCACAATGGACTGCTGTGAGTATTATTCAGGGCTGAGGATCCCCATGCAAAAGTTGTGGCAAAGTTTATCAAATCTTTGCTGTTTTTCCTGCTTCCCCATCTCTCCCCACATTGCAAAGTAATTGTTTACAACTCCTACTACTAATCAATTACTGTCTTCCTTTAGTTGTCCTTCTTCAAGGATGCTGATACCCTTTCCAGTTATGCATAGCATGGCATGTCTATGCCTTTTCATCTTGGGTGACTCTTGATGATGCCTTCCTGTCATTCCTTCACCTTGAGATCCACTAAGTGAGCTGGAGTCCTTCTTCTAGATCAGAATTTCTTAACCTGAAGCCAAGTCATACTTGGATAAATTTCAATGGGTCTATGATTGAATGGGGGGAACATATTTATTTTCACTCATTTCTAACTGAAATTTAGCATTTTCAATTGTGAAGACTTTTTAAAATTTAAATGATTCTGAGAAATGGTCCATAAGCTTTTCCAGATTGCCAAAGAGGTCCATGCCACAAAGAATGTTAAGAAACTTTGTGAAAGCTAGGAGATAGATAGATAGATAGATGAATGGATGGATGATAGAGAAAACATTTATTAAATACATAGCACGTTATCAGGTTCTGTTTTAAGTGCTAGGAATGCAAATGCAAGCAAATAAGACAACTCCTACCCTCAAGGAATTTATATTATAATAGAGGAAGGCACCACATAAAGGGGAACTGAAAGGGAGGAGGTGACCTGGCCACCTTGTGAAATGATAATCCCTCCCACAAACTGACCCATCAGGATAGGGTACTTTGACACCAATGGAGGATGCCATTGGGCATGTGGGCTATTGGTCTGTTTTTCCTCACTCCTCCAGTGGGTTCAGCCTCCTTTCTTTTCCCATCATACATTTCTCTAATGATATCCAGTTTCTCATATTATATACTTATCAAAATTTATTAAAATTTATTTGATTCCTGTTTTTTCTTTAGTTCATGACAAAGAAAAATCAAAATTAGATATGATTTGTTATTATTAAAAACTAGACTTTCATCATACATGCCTTGGACTGAGACAGTTGTCTCTACCCCTACCTGATGTGGTCTCCTCCAACTGTCCTCAGAGGAGTTGTGCTTTTATCTGTGCATGGCCCATGGTACTCCCACCTCATGACTTTGGCAATAGATGCTGCTACTGTCTATTGACCTCGCCAGGACTTAGAGGCCCAGAGAAATTGGGTGTTTCTTTGATTACTGAGGGAAGCTGACCTTCTGTGGAGAGGCTCAAAATTCTCTTTAATAGAAGGGTTTGTTCAGCAGAATAGAGAGAATAGTAGACTGGTGAGGCATTAGAGACCTAGCTTCCATTCCTATTTCTATCATTAATTTCCCAAATGACCATATGCAAATCGTGTTCCCTCTCTGGACGTCAGAGTCTTAGAATCAGAAAGACCTGAATTCAAGTTCCACTTTTGACACATACTGGTTGTCTGACCCTGGACAAGTCACTTAAACATACACTCTCTCTCTTATATGTACACATATACACACATATAGATTCATATAATTATATGAATTATGAGCTATTATACTTGCATATCACTGATATTATGTGGACCTGGGCAAGTCACAGCTTCTCTTATCCTCAGTCTACCTCTCTGTAAAAGGGGGGTAACCTACCTCCCAATGTCATTGTAAGGCTTAAATTTGATTCAGCAGGCAAAGTGATTTGCAAACTTAAAATGCTATATTAGTGTGAGCTGTTAATAAGTTCATAGGAGTGGCCTGTGCCATGGAGAAGGAAGTAGTTTTTAAGAGTTGTGGAAGTCTGGGAAGGATTAATGGAGGAGATGACCATTGACCTTCCCCAGGAAGGAAGGGAAGGATTTCCTGAAGGTCTTCAAACAAAATCCTGGGGAGCCCTTGTCAGGTGGGCTATAGGGGGAAATTCTTGTGCAGGTAACAATTGGTTCAGACCACTGGTTGCTCTACTGACCCTGTTGTCCTGTGACATGTACAGGTAAAGATATGAGGAAGACCCTTGTAGGCCTGGGAGAACAGGCAGCTAAAGCACTGGCCAGCAGAGAGGTGCTCTGGGAAAGCTCTGTATGAATGACCCTTTCAGGAAATAGGATTTTATTTTCAATTCTCCAGGGAATCTTGCTATTTAAAGGAATCCTCTGATGAATCCTTCGGTAAATTGAAGAATCATTTTTTGTTAAGCAAATGATTATCCCCTAATTAATTCTTTTGAGAAATCCAAGCATTACTATGTGTACAAATTAGTACTGATTAAAAATTAATTGGGAGTAGAATCAGAGGTTGACAAGGTATATGTGACCTCGCTTTATTTTTACTCCTTTAAAACCTTTTCTTCCTCTGCTGGACCTCCATATTGGCTACACACAGGGTCTACACATGGGGGAATTATTTTGTTAATATTGTCCTTGAAAAATTCATACAAAGGGGCCTGGGGGAGAAATATAACTTTTACTTTATGTTAAAAATGGATTTTCTTATGTGTCTGGTATGTATTAAATACTCTTAAGATCTCTCTTAATTTTATAACATGGCACCATGGGGGGAAAAAAAACACGGGCTGTGGAGTCAGAGGACATGGGTTCTGGATATTTCTTTGATGCTTGGTATCTGTATGGACTTGGGTACATCATTTGCCTCCATGGCCTTCTGTTTCTTTATCTCCAAAATGAGGAGGCTGACTTGAAAGGAACCTGAGAGGCCTTAAGATCATAGCTTTACAGATGCTGTCTTCTAACCACCTCATTTAATTGAAAACTAATCCCAGAGATGTTAGTTGACTTTCCAGGGTTACACAGGTAATAATAGGCAGAGACAAGATAGGGGTGAAGCTCTGAAGGGGCAGCTATCTCTCTATTTGAATGTTGGGCCCTTTTCTACCACTATACTTTAAGGAAGTCCCTTATGATCTGGGTCTCTGTTTATCTTATTTATAAAATGGGACTATTCACTCAACATTGTACCTACCTATGATAGGTGCCTTGCTAAAGCTTCTTGGTAATGGAGATCTTAGAAAATCAAAGCATGAAGACAGATAGATTTGAAGTCAGGCAGAGCTGAGTTCAAATGTGGCTTCAGATACTAACTGACCTCCCCCCCTTATAAAATAGCTAATAATAGCACCTGCCTCTCTGGGTTGTTGTGAGGGTAAAATGAGATAATATCATAAAGAGCTCTGTAAGCCTTAAAATGCTATGTAAGTGCTAACTACTATCATTATGATTCTTATTTATAAATATTTTCATAGGTCTGGGGAAAACATGGAAGACACAGCTTGTCATGTGGTTCCTTCTATCACTCTTGAGTGAACTGACTTTACCTTAGCCCAGGAAATAGTTCCCAGGCTATCTGCAAGTAACATCTCTAGATTCCATAACACTCAACAACAGTAGCCAGTGGAAAGCTAGTGGGTCTGCTTTATCTCATGCCTGATAAAGAATCTTTACACTCTTGGGATGCAGGTATTTTTACTAGGAGTTTGCACTGATTGCTTGTTCATCTCCTCCCCCTCCCCAATATTTCCTTTTTTCCCTCCTATTCTGCAGAACTAGGAAGAATGGTCCTCTTTGTTTTTTCAGGTTTTAATATTTTATGTTTTTCCAATTACATGTAAAAGCAATTTTTAATATTATTTTTAGGATTTTGAGGTTCAAATTCTCTCTCCCCTCTCCCCTCACTGAGAAGGCAAGCATTTTGATATAGGTTAGACATGTGCAGCCATGCAAAACACATTTCCATATTAGTCATGTTATGAAAGAAAACCCAGACCAAAAGGGGAAAAAAAAAACCCAAGAAGAATAAAGAAAATTTAAAAATATGCTTTGATATGCATTCAAACTCAATCAGGTTTTTCTCTTTAGGTGGATATCATTTTTCATCATTAAATCCTTCAAAATTATCTTAGATTATTATATTCTTGAGAATAGCTAAACCATTCACAGTTGAGTATCATACAATATTGCTGTGAATGTGTACGATGTTCTCCTGGTTCTGCTTACTTTGCTTCGCATCAATTCGTGTAAGTCTTTCAAGGTTTTTCTGAGAGCATCCTGCTTATAATTTCTTATAGAACAATAACATTCCATCACAATATACACAACTTGTTTAGCCATTCACCAATTGATAGGTATCTCCCCAGGTTCCAATTCTTCACCACCACAAAGAGATACTATAAATATCTGTGTACATATGACCACTTTCCTTTTTTAAAAATCTCTTTGGGATACATAGAGACCTAGTAATGGTATTGCTAAGTCAGAGGGTATGCACAATTTAATAGCCCTCTGGGCATAGTTCCAAATTGCTCTCCAGAATGGTTGGATGAGGGGGCATTAGTGTCCTAATTTTCTCACATCCCCTGCAACATTTGTTATTTTTCTTTTTTGTCTTATTAGTCAATATGATAGGTATGAGGTGGTAATTCAGAATTGTTTTAATTTGCATTTCTCTAATCAATAGTGATTTAGAGTATTTTTTTCATTTGACTATAGCTTTGAAAGTCGCCTGTTCATATCCTTTGACCATTTATAATTGAGAAATGACTTGAATTCTTATAAATTTGACTCACTTCTCTCTATATGTGAGAAATGAGGCCTTGATCAGAGAAAATCACTATAATTTCCCCAGTTTTCTTCTTTCCTTTTAATCTTGGTTATATTAGTTTTTGTTTGTGCAAAATCTTTTAAATTTAATATAATAAAAATTATCCATTTCATATCCTGTAATGCTCTTTATCCCTTGTTTCATGATGAATTCTTTCCTTATCCATAGTTCTAACCAGTAAACTATCCCATGTTCCCCTAATTTGCTTGTATTATCACTGTTTATATCTAAATCAGGTAACCCACTCTGCTATCTACGTCCATTTTATGAATGAGTTCATGCCACTCATATTCACAGTTATGATTCCTAACTGTGCATTTCCCTCCATCCTACCTTCTTCCTGTTTCTCTCCTCCTTCCCCTTGTACACTGTCCCTCTTCAAAAGTGTTGTGCTTCTTACTACTGCCTTCCCCAATTTGCTCTCCCTTCTATCATCTCTCCCCCTTCTCTTAATCCTCTTCCCTCATACTTCCCTGTAGGATAAGATAGATTTCTATACTCAACTAAGTGTGCATGCTTTCCCTTCTTTGAGCCAATTCCAGTAAAAATAAAATTCAGGTATTGCCTGCCACTCACCCATCTCCACCCATCTCCAGCTCTTTCATGCCTCTTGTATGTGAGATGATTTGCTTCATTCTACTTTTCTCTTCCTCCTTCTCTCAGTATATCCATATTTTTCATCCCTAAATTTATTTTTTTGGCTCTTTTACAATCATAATCAACTCACGCCCATGCCCTTTGTCTATGTATATGCCTAACTGCTTCAATAATGATAAAGTTCTTAGGAATTACAAATTATCATCCTTCTATGTAGGAATGTGAACAGTTTAACCTTATTGAATTCATTATAATTTCTCTTTCTTGTTTAACTTTTTTATGCTTCAATTAAGTTTTATATTTAAAAATCAAATTTTCTTTTCAGTTCTTTCTTTTCATGAGAAATGCTTGAAAGTCCTCTATTTCATTAAATATCTATTTTTCCCCTGAAGAATTATACTCAGTTTTGCTGGTGATTTTTGGTTGCAATCCTAGCTCCTTTGTCTTCTGGAATATCATATTCCAAACCTTTCGCTCCTTTAATGTAGTAGCTGCTAATTCTTGTGTTATCCTGAATATAGCTCCATGATATTTGAATTATTTCTTTCTGGCAACTTACAATATTTTTCTTTCTCCTGGGAACTCTAGATTTTGGCTATAATATTCCTGGCAGTTTTTATTTGGGAATGTCTTTCAGTAGGTGATTGGGGGATTCTTTCAATTTTTATTTTGCCCTGTGGTTCTAGAGCATTGGGGAAGTTTTCCTTGTTACTTTCTTGAAAGATGATATCTAAGCTCTTTTTTTTATCATGATTTTCAGATAGTCTGATAGTTTTAAAATTATCTCTCCTTAATCTATTTTTAAGTCAGTTTTTTTCAATGAAATATTTCACATTTTCTTCTGTTTTTATTCTTTTGAATTTGTTTTTATTGTTTCTTGATGTCTTATGGAACCATTAGCTTCCACTTGCCCAATTCTAATTTTTAAGGAATTATTTTCTTCATCGGGCTTTTGTACTGCCTTTTCCGTTTGGCCTATTCTCTTTTTTAAGGTGTTATTTTCTTCAGGATTTTTGTGCCTCCTTTGACAACCATAAACTCTTTTTCATAATTTTCTTGCATCACTCTCATTTATTTTCCCACTTGTTCCCCCTACTCTCTTTTTTCATTTTTAAAATCCTTTTTGAACACTTCTAGGATCTGGTTTTTTTGGGGGGGGGCTGAGACCAATTCACATTTTTCTTTGAGGCTTTGCATGTAGCTGTTTTGACATTGTTGTTTTCTTCTGAGTTTGTGTTTTGCTTTTCCCTGTCACCATGGTGATTTTCTATGGTGAGGTTTTTTTTTCCTGTTGTTTGCTTATTTTCTCAGCCTGTTTCTTGACTCTTAACTTTATTTTAAGTTGAGCTGTACTCCCAGGGTGGAAGGGGAATTGTCCCAAACTTTAGGATTTTCATGCTGCTATTTCAAGCTTAGTTCTGGGTTTTCAGTTTCTCAAAAGTGGTGTTATCTAAGGAGAGGTGTGGTTACTGCTATTCTGATCTGGGTTCTGGTCTGTGAGTGACCATTACCACTATTTTCTACCCTGGAACTTTGTCCAAGGTCCTTATTTCTGCCAGTGGTCATCCTTACACTTTTCCTCACCCTGGGACTGTGGCCCAGAAAATATGGGCAGCGCAACAGAATTGTGCTCTTAGTACCCACAAAGGATCCTCTGTGATTGCTTTCTGATCGGTTGTCTGATCCCCTTACCATCTGTGGGCTGAGAGCTCCAGCAGTCACCTGGCTGAGAACTCTGGAGAACTCTGTGGCCACTGATTCAGTAGTCCCCAAGGTTTATGTTGGTCTGCTGGGACTGAGCCTGGGCCTTGGCAAGGCTGTGCTAGACTGTGTTTCACCCTCACCTCAATGAGACAGACCTTTCCTGCCAACCTTCTAAGTTGTCTTAGATTGGAAAGCTATTTCACCCTGCCCTTTTGTTGGGTCTGCTGCTTCAGAATTCATTTTGACACATTATTTTAATGGTGTTTGAAGGGAATTTGGGAGAGCTCAGGTGAGTCCCTGCCTTTGCTTCACCATCTAGGTCTGATGCTCAGGATTGCTCTCTCTGGAAAGTAAAAATGTTGGGGAGGACAAATTTCTTTGATCATCTGTTAGAGAGGGGAAGCCTAGAAGAGTTGTTAATGAATGTATGATTGAATTGGAGAGAGATGCATAGACTGGCACTTTGAGCCAGTCATTTAGCTGGATTGTCTTGAGGCTCCCCCTCCTCCCCATGAGGGATGAAAGGGTGCCATATTTCAGGTGGGGAGGAGAAGAATGCTTGAGGTTTGGTTCCTTTCTGAGTAGCTCCTTTTTTCCGGGTAAAAGAACTAGGCACAGAAATACACAAAGCTTGGCTTCTGTGGCATTCAGGAAGGGGGTGGGGATGGAGGCTGTCCTTAGTTTTAGGGAAGAAATCCAGGTCCAAATGGGAGCTGAAAAGCTTCAGAGAGCCTCCCGCCTTGATGGCAGCCTCCTCCAGTCCCCAGATACGGAGGCAGACTTTTTCATTTGGAACAATGCTAATGGAGTCATTCAGTTCAGTGTCTCTGAGATAAAATCTGTCAGTCTCTTCTGCAGGCTCATTATTTATCCCTTCAGGCTGCAGGGAGACAGGCCAGGCACCAGAGGACAGGAGCTGTTTCTCTCTGGGCTGTCTCTCCATATGTATCTGTGCCTCTGGTATTAAAGGTGGGATGAATGATGGGCCCACCTTTTGTCTTAAACAAAGAGGGTGGCAACCTTTAAATTTGGGTGATCACAAACACTGACCCCAATCTATTATAAGATATTTGATACATTCTCTGAATTTTTCTAAAAAAAGGTATACATGTATTTATGTATATATTATGTACATGTACATATCTATGCACATACACACATAACATATAGAAATCTGTATATAAAGAATAACACTGCCTGGCTGAACTCTGTCTGTAATTACATCCCCTACAGCTCTAATTGTTTGGTATTTCAAACAGAAGAGGGGCATTGTGTTGACTTGGCAATTTCAAATTATGCCGAATCCTGCCAGTTGGATTCTTGGCTGCACACAGGGACATACTTGGCTGGGTGTACCAAGGAACACGAAAGCAAGGGTGGGGGGGAAGGGAAAAGAAATGAGGGTCCTTCTCAGAGGCTGAAAACTGAATCACCCAACAGTGGGCTTTAACCTTTGAGGCTGTGTTGTGGATGGGGGTGGGGCACCCGAAATGGCCCCTCCAAGCAAGGGATGAACATCTTGGATTAGATGGCAGAAATGAAAAACATTTCCATGACCCTGGCTGGAGTCCAGAGGTGAGATGTCACCTCCATTCAACAGTGAGTTAAGGCAGGAAGCAGCGAGACTGACTTTAAAAAAAATTCTCTCTCTTTTTACTCCTCCAACAAATATTCTTGCTGTTGTATATTCAAGTCCTGTCATTCTTCTTAATGCCACTGCTCAAAATTACATCAGACCAGGGAAATAGAGGGGAGTCAAGATGTTCTTATACTCATTCTCTCCCCGTCCTTCTCCCTTTCTCTCTCCCTCTTCCCCTCCCTCTCCCTGTCTCCCTCTCCATATATACATACACATATATGTATGTATATATACATTTGTAGACATACACAGTGCATGTATGTAATATGTATATAATGCATGTGTACACACATATATGTTTACATACACATTATATGTGTTCACACACAGAGGTTTGTTTCTAGAAAGGTTCTACCATGGGGTGGCTAGGTGGTGCAGTGAATAGAGCACTGGCCCTGGAGTTGGAGGATCTGAGTTCAAATCTGGCCTCAGACACTCAACACTTACTAGCTGTGTGACTTTGTGCAAGTCACTTAACCTCAATTGCTCTGCCTTGCCCCTCTGGAAAAAAAAAGGTTCACTCAATTACTGTGACTTATTGTAGTAGGCTGACAAATGTTTGGCCCTCAGACCTGGATTTGTCCCAGCTCTGACACTAACTCACTATAGGACTTTGGATAAATAATTTTGCTCCTCTGTCTGACCTCAGGTTCCCCATCTTTGTTTAATTTGAATGTTGGGCTAAATCCCTAAAGTCCTTTCTTTTATCTCTACTGTTCTCTATTTTATTTTAAATTCTAATGGCATAGGTGGACACTGGCAGCAGTACAGAGAGTAGGTCCACAAAATCAGCACAATGAAAGACCAGTGAATGGCTTACCAGCCTTTGGTTGGCAGACTCTTAGGAAACTTTGTTTGCAGCACCCAGTGATTGACAAAAGCCAATCTGTCATTGATGCTTATGGTTGAGTACTGAGTAAGCTGATCTTTTAGGCTCTATCTCCAAGTGATCGTTTATTCTTTGGGCACTGGAGGGTTGAATTTCTCTGGATTTATCCTGACCTGATGAATTCAACACTTCCATTTTGCTCTCTACCAGAAATTATTCTGATCAAGATCAAGGTGTCAAAGGTGATCTATTCAAGGAGCTGCCTTAATTGGCCAGAGCCAAAAAAAGTCTATTAACAATGTATAGCTGTGAGAGTTGGACTATAAGGAAAGCTGAGCGCCATGGAATCAATGCTTTTGAATTGTGGTGCTGAAGAAGACTTTTGAGAGTCCCTTGGAGAGCAAAGAGATCAAATCAGTCAATATTTAAAAAGACATATTTCAGACTATTCAGTGGAAGGTCAAATACTGAAGCTGAAGTTTAAATTCTTTAGCCACATAATGGGAAAATAAGACTCATTGGAAAAGATCCTGCTGTTGGGAAAGATCTAAGGCAAAAGGAGAAGGGGAGGGCAGAGGATGAGATGCATAGACAGTGTCATGGAAACAATGAACATGAGCTTGGGCATCGAGAGATAGTGGAGGACAGAAGGACCTGGCGTGCTATGGTTCATGGGATCATGAAGAGTTAACAAAGATCAGTTGTAGAATCTGATTCCTTAGGGTTTAGAAATAGCATCATTTAGCCTGCCCCATTCCACAGACTCAGAAATGGGTATGAAGATATTGTCTCAGATAGGGGATACAGAGACCATGGGGACGGAAGCAACAATGAGTCAATGCAGAGATATCAGAACCATCAAGGCAATGACTAAACTGACCTATGACCCCTCTTCCATGTCTGAGATGATCTGCCTATTTCTATGCTTTATGCAACTTAATGAATGTTGTTTGTTGGGTATCCACCAGATCTGTGGTCTAAACATCTGTGTAATTTGAAGGGAGAGAAGGATGTAACAGCAATGGCCAAAGTGGGAGAGGACTATATTTCACAGTATTACTGGGCCCAAAGCAGGAATGACCTTGTGGGTGAAAAATGACTCTGTTTTCCAGGAGACTGTGTGCTCAGAAGATATAAAGGGATTGATTGTGAAAAGAGTTCTGGGAAAATAGAGGAATAATGGAAGCATCGGCTACATTTAGAACCATGAGGAAGGAGAAAGAGAGGGAGAGAGTAGAGATGATGATGATTTAGGACATGGAGATGCTGATAGTAGGGGGCAATGAATGATCCCGGAGGCAAACCTAGCCTACAGATGATTAGACTAGAAGAAGGATGGGTTATAGATGCTAGCAGGAATCTAATCCGTGATACGAAGGCTACCTATTCGGAAGGCTCCAGATCTTTCATTATGGTTGCAGAGAGAACTCATTCTATGTCTTCTCTAGAAGAGTCATGAGTCTGAGAGGAATTAATCTTAAGTCCTGGAGGATGAAGGAAGAAGGAAGGTAATAAAAATGTACTCGTTCAGGAAACAAAGGTTGAGTTCAATTCTGGTTGCTTTACTATTCATTTCCAGCCCAAGTAAATGACTTACTATTTCAATGCTCTTCCTTGCCTGGCTTGATTAATTGGATGAGCATCTAGACTTCATAAGTTCTTACTTCTCTCCCTATTGTGTTGATGCCTTTGTGACTCCAGTACCTAGCATAGAGTCCTGTACACAAAATGAGCTTAATACATGTTTATTGATTCATTATGAGGAATGAGGCTAAAGTGAAGGAGATAGGCAAATTTCCATTGAAAATCACTAAGACTTGATTCTGAATCTTATGTGAAGTTATAGTTCTTAGGAACTCTGGGCCATTTTATTAGCCTTAATTACAAAAGTCTCTGATTTGTGCAACCCAACTCCTCTCCTAACTTCCATTCTTACATCTTTGGACATCTAGATGTCTTTTGGACATCTAGAACTTGATGTCTTTAAGCTACAAAATGTCCCAAAGTGAACTTGTAATCTTAAGACCCAAACTCTACTCTCTTTCTTACTTCTCCATTTCTCTCTCTTTTTCTGTGTGTGTATGTGTGTGTGTGTGTGTGTGTGTGTGTGTGTGTGTGTGTGTGTGTGTGATATATATGGGGTGTTCAGGAGGACTAGCACCTCTGGTATGAGGGCTTGCAGAGTCCTTTTCCAGGGTTGTTTATTCACCTTTGGTGTCTTCCTGAGACTACTCTTACCTGTGGTTCCAAGAAGCTGTAACCTTGCAGTGACCACAGCCTGGCAAACCATCTTGGCAGACAGACCAAAGTGATAGGCCTCACACCTGTTGGTGAGTTAGGGCATGTCACTCCAAGCATATGAAGACTATTGGTGGGTAAAAACAATTGGTTCCACTGGCCATGAAAGTGGCCAAAGCAGGCTCTGTGGAGCTCTTAGAACTTGGTTGAACATCCAAGATGCCAAGGTCATTTACTGCATCCTGGGCCATCACCAGTTGTCTTGACTTTTGTCTTGCTACCGGACTTTGATGACTCTAGAAGAGAGAACGAGGCTGATGACCTTGCACAACTCTCCCTCACTTAAATCCGAGTCAGACATGAGTCAACACATCACCCTGTGATGTCACCGGTCCTCTTCAAAAACAAAGAACCAACAACAACATTTCTGTCAAGTAATGAGAGTGCCTTCCCATTCACCTGGGCCGACAACCTAGGTCTCATCCTTTACTCCTCACTCTCTTTTACTCCCCATATGCAATCAATTGCCAAGTCCTATTTTTAGTCTCATTAGACCTATTGTGTATGTCTGCTTCTGTTCTCTGACGCTACCATCACCATGGTGCAGGCCCTTGTTACCTCACATCTGGCCTATTTATAGTAGCCTGCTGCTGGGTCTTTCTGCTTCACATCTCTCTCCGTGCCAGTCCAACCTCCACTCAAATTGATCTTCCTAGACCACAGGTCTGACCATGTGACACCCTTCCACTCCCTCCCCCCCCCCCGCATTCAATAAGCTTCATTGGCTTACTGTTACCTCCAGGATCCAATAGAAAATCCTCTGTTTGGCTTTTAAAGCCCCTTCATAAAGGGACCCCATTATATATTTCCAGTCTTCATATGTCTTATCCCACTCTACTCCACTTACTCTGTGATACAGGGACACTGGGGTCCTCCATGGTCCTCAAATGACACTCCAATTCTCAGTTAAAGCATTTCCACTGGCCACCCTCCATGCCTACAATGCTGTCCCTCCTCTGTTCCACCTCCTGGTTTCTTTTATTCACGTAATTTCAGTCACATCTGACTCTTCATGAGAAAACCCCATTTGGAATTTTCTTAGCAAAGATAATGGAATTATTTGCCATTTCCTTCTCCAACTCATTTTGCAGATGAGGAAACTGAGGCAAACAAGGTTAAGTGACTTGCCCTGGGTCACACAGCTAGGAAGTGTCTGAGGCTGGATTTGAACTAAGGAAGATGAGCTTTCTTGACTCTAGGCCCTGTGTTCCATGGTGCCACCTAACTATCCCTGGTTTCTCTGGTTCCCTTCAAATCTCAGCTAAAGTCCCGTCTTCTACAAGAACCCTTTCTTAGTTTATAATCTGAGTGCATTACCTTTGAGATTTTCTCCAATTTTATCCTGCATGTAGCCTTTATGCCCATGGTTATTTGCATACTGTCTCCACTAGACCATGAGCTCCTTGAGAGCAGAAGTTGTTTTTGGTTTCTTTGTATTCCCAGTAATTAGCACAATGCCTGGCACAAGGGAAGAGTTCAATTAATGCTTGTTGGTTTATTGATCTTTGTGACCAGTCCTGAAATCTGTCAAGTGCCAAAAAGGCGAGGTCTTCCCTTTTCCAACAAAATCATAGATATAGAGCTAGAAGGGCCCTTGCAGGCCATCTGGTCTAACTCCCTCCTTTTAGGAAGCTGAAGAAAATGAGACAGTTGAAGTGATTTGTATGCATCAGAGGCAGGATTTGAACTCAAGTCCTATGCCTCAGAGCTGGTTCTCTTTTTACAGAGATTGGCTATGGAGTGTGTGTGTGTGTGTGTGTGTGTGTGTGTGTGTACGTGTGTGTGTATGTGTGTGTGTTCAGTCCTTTCAGTCATGTCTGACTCTTTGTGACTCCATTTGAAATTTTCTTGGCAGAGATACTGGAGAGGTTTATCATTTCCTTCTCCAGATCATTTTATAGGTGAGGAAACTGAGGCAAACTGATTTAAGTGACTTGCCCAGGGTCACACAACTAGTAAGTATCTGAGGCAGGATTTGAACTCAGGAAGTGTATTCCTGACTCTTGGCCTGATGCCCTTTCCACTGCACCACCCAACCTGAAGGCAATTATAAATATATAAATGAAAAATCATGCTCACCCTTCCTAAGGAAGCCAAAGAACACATGTTGAGTTATGGAAGAAAGAAAGACCTATGGGAGTTGGTCTTTTTTGTTCTCATCTTTTTGCATGTGATTAGTTATTGAGGCATGCTTCAAGCTGATTTTTGACAGATTGACTCAACACACTGCTGGTTTTATTAATATTTCTTTTGCTTGGGACGAAATTCCTAATAGTTGACTTCCTTCTAGGGCTGCTTTGTTCTGTTTGCTTTTTGTTACACTATAATTATTGGTATATAGATAAATAGACTATGACTTTTCCTTGAGGGTGGGTCTCCATCATGGTGACTACCCATGATCATTGTTTCGGTGTGTGTCTCTATCAGTGTCATTGCTAATATATTTATATTTCTCTATAACAGAAGAAAGGGGAATTTTGAGAACTTTTTGAGATGTTGCTAGCAATTTCACCTGGTGTGTCCCCAGATTTTCTGATCATGTGATGGGCATCCTGGTGTAGTGAAGTAGATAGAGTGCTAGCTAGCCTTGGAGTTAGGAAGACTTGACTTCAAATCTGCCTTTGATTCTAGCTGCAAGATCTGCTAAGACAGTATAAGTTACAAATGAGTAAATGCTTAGGGGAGTTGGTTCCCATGCCAGCACTACCCTCTTACTGATGTGATGAAATCATAGCTTTGGATCAAATATGAACAAAAAGGGCATCTCTGAGCAGGAGAGACAGTGTGGTTTGATGGATTGAATATTGATCTGGTAGCCAAATGTTCTTTGCATCATAGAATTAGAAATCATAGTGGTTCAGTGGAAACAGAATCTAGGTTCAAATTCCTCTTCTGATCATTTCTAGCTGTGTGAACTTGGACAACTCAGTACACAACCCTCTATCCCAATCTTCTGATCTGTAAAATGAGGGTAGTAACTTGATGGCTTCTGAGTCTGGACCACTGATCTCCACATCTAGCCTTAGATACTTGTTTCTAGGAGCACTATAACTATAACATTTTAAAGCCTTCCTACTATGAACTGGGTTATCACTGACTTCCTTTAGAGAGTCAGGGTATGAAATAACCCCCAGAAAAACATAGTGATAATAAATATTGATGAACCAATAAAAGTTATTGAGTTTAGAACTAAAAATCTATTGGAGCCATTGAAGTCAACCTTCTAAATTTCTCTGATGCTGGGGGTAGTGTCTTAGCATGTTTTCATAGAGCCCTGTCTTGGGAAGTAAGTGTCTTGGAGTCTCTAATTCAGTTTAACTTAGAAAAAGATTTTATTAAAAGCTTTCATTGTAGTGTGTTGCTTTTGAAGATTTCAGGCTATATGATGTAATTGAAGGAGATCCACTTTTAGAGGTAGAAGGTCTTGAATTCAAATTCCACTTCAGGAACAAAGAGCTGACAGGTCAGTCTGAAATCTAGTTTCCTCATCTCCAAAATGAAATAATAGTAACATCTACCTCACAAGGTTTTCACGAACATGAAGCTCTTTATAAACCATGATGTTCTTTCTACATGCCAGCTAACAATAACAACACTTTGTTTTTCCTTGACAGTATGTGCCTATATGAAATAAACCGTCACAGTCTCTTAAAAATCAAAATTCCAGGTGACCCAAAAGGCAGACTAAAGAAGCATGATAGCTATACGTTGAGAGGCCGCATATTACCAATGATTCCTTATTCACAAGTAGCATAAGAAATAATATCCAAGAGGGGTGGCTAGGTGGCACAGTGAATAGAGTACTGGCCCTGAAGTCAGGAGGACCTGAGTTCAAATCCGACCTCAGACACTTAACACAAAAACTAACCGTGTGACCTTGGGCAAGTCACTTAACTACAATTGCCCTCCAAAAAGAAGCAAAAAAAAAAATGAAATAAAATAATATCCAGGAAAGGCATAATTAGAAAATCATATGGACCAGTCATGTACTGTGGGACAGAGAGACAACATTTGGACAGTCTAGGTAACTGTTTTAGTAAAAGGTCTAAAGGAAGGTCTCTAGCACGATAAGTATTCTTCTGTGGAAGGACACAGACCAGTCACCTGAGATGAGAACGTGTGGCAAGGTTGTGATCTGTCTGGATCATTTGTTTTAGGGGGAAGTCTTATGCAGCGTGGGCTAGATGGCCTTTAATGACCCTTCTACTTTAAAAATCCCATTATACTATTATGATAGTATTATACTATTATCTATACATATATGTATGCACACACACACACATATTACATATACCAGTTATACCATTGGAGGGAGTCCCTACATTGATGAGATCGTGGATCCAGTGAAATCTGTAACTAAGAACAACAAAAACGGTGACGTCGGCTAATATTCATATAGAACTTTAAGCGTGCAAAATGCTGTGCAAACATTATCTCATCGCATCCTTATATCAGCCCTGGTGAGTAGGTGCTGTCATCCTCATTTTACAGATGAGGAGAGAGTGTGACTTACCCAGGCTCACACAAGTAGGGAGTATCTGAGGTTGGATTTGAACCCAAGTGACTTCTCGCCTTCGAGTCCAGCACTCTGCTCACTGCACTGCCTGCTCCCTCTGTATAAATCCAAGGAATGCATTAGGAATAAAAAACCACGATTTTCTTGTCCTCAAGGCGTTAGTATTTTACTCGGGTTGGGGAATCGGGAGAGAATGACGTGTACACAGATAGAACAGAGGAAATATGGGACAGTCAAAAATTTTGAGTTGATATCCTAGAACCTGGGTTCAAATCCTGACTTTGTTGCTTATTACCTTTGTGACCCTCAGTGAAACCTTTGCTGAGCTTCAGTTTCATCATTTGTAAAATGAGGACATTGGACTTGACCTCTGAGGTCCCTTTCAGCTTCAAATCTTGATCTGAATCATCTGCTTGAATTGCAATGGCAATGTGAGCTCCCAAGAGTAAGGACTATTTGACTTGTCAATTTGTCCCCCCAGTTCTCAGCAATTTCTGGCCTGTAATAAGTGCTTTTTTATTCCTTCGTTCTAAGTATACTCTTAGAATAGGGGCATAGGACAGAACCAAAATGCTCTAGAATAGAACACTTTCTATTGATGATGGGGGGGGGGGGTTGGCTTCATGGAGGAAGTTGTCCCTCAACTGAGCCTTGAAGGAAGAAAAATCTGCAACATAAACTTACCATAAGCCATGAGTTCCCATGATTCTGCTGTACAGATGTGATTCTGAGGCCTTCATTCTTGGTTGTCTGAGATATACAAGCAAGGGTCCCTCCTTTAGAAATAAGAACTTAATTTCTCCCCAGCTGCCATGATTTTGAAGCCATGTGAAGCTGCAAAGGAAAGTTTGAGTCCATTGTGAATTGTCTTCCTATCCAAGGAATGCGGAGGACATGGAATCAAGGGAGAACATGGCTTTAGTGGAAACACTGGAATAATAGGAGCAATTTATAATTGGCTCAAAGAAACACTGAAATTTCCTGGCAAATGAATGATATTTTAAGCCTTCATCATTTATTTACTACTATTTTACCCATCATAAAAAATGGCAGTCTATCAATTATACATGCAACTGAATCTCCAAGGCCAGGAGAAGCCCATGCTGGGACACACTGACTTTGAGCTCTCTCACTTCAATTACAAGGGAGGTGCTTCTCTATTTACTCAGCTCTACCATTTCACACATTACTTATGCAAAATAGTATGGAAATTAGGTGTTGGTGTGCTGCACTTGGACTGCTTTCCTCCAAACTCAAATTCAGAAACTAATCCTCCTGAAAACTGTGGTTCCGTGGGCTCTCTAAACTGACATCTGGTTCTTTCCTATTTTGATGCCATTTTGCTTTGAGTATTTAATGTGGCCAGAGTAAGAAAAATTACATTATGGACTCTATTTTCTATAGGGTTCCTTTCTGTATCATGTAATAGAACATGCTATATTCAAGTATGTTAGTGATTCTTGTTTTAATCTCCTTTAAAATTTGAATTTAGCATACTGATTATGAAATAATAAGACCCTGGCATTCAGAATTTTTTTGTTTTTAATTTTTCAATTAGCATGCATTTACTTTCTTATCCATAACCCAACAAAAACTTTATAACATTTTCATAGTCAAACAAAAAAAATTGGCTATATTTTAAAAAATGTACTTCTCATTTTAAACCCTGAATCTGTTACCGCTCTGCTAGGAGATGGATAGCATGCTGCATCATTGACCCTCTGGAATAGGGGCAGGTGATTGGATTTGCCAGAATTCTTAAGCATTTTCAAGTTATTTGTCTTTTTCATTATGATAGAAATTGTTCTCTGGTTTGTCTTCTGCATCAGTTCACACAAATCTTCCCAGGTTTCTCTGAAATCATTCCTTTTGAATTATCATTGTTCTATACATGCCTTTGGATTTCATCATATTGAGGAAAAAATATAAGAAACAGTTTGGTATTTTAAAATCTGGTCTTTGTGCCCCAATTATAATATTCTCAGGAAACAAAGGATGTTGGAGGCGGAAACAGTATACTTTTCTGGCAGACCAAGTATGCATGGTGACCATCCTTCTGACAATTTCCTTAATTGCAGTTTTGGGGGTGTTAAGACTGACAGAAAGAAAACAAGGGCTCTTTGTGAAGTGAGACTATAGCTCATCACGGTTATTAGATATTCTAATGTCAGGGAAGCCAATGATTGTGAATTCAGGTGGTTATTCTGAACACACAGATATGTGACAGCTTAAGTAAACATCTCAGGCTCAGACAGCTCCATTAATTAATTACAGCTCTGAAGCCTAGCACATGCTTAGAATATCCAGGAGCCATGAGCAATATTTATAAGAAATGTGATTTTGGCAAGTTAGGGACAGACCAAATAGGTAGTTATTTTCAAACCTGCTTTGGCTTTCTTTCCATGAAATTGTTTTGTTTTAATTATCAACCAATTCTGATTTGAAAAATTTCCTTCCATTTTATTTTCCCCCTTAGAGAAAGGGCTATTGAATAGCTCTAGTTTCTTTACAATTATAACAGTAATAATATAAAAAAGTACGTCTGAAGAGGGCAGCCTTTCCCCAAACTCTTGTGAGACTTGGAGAGATATTACATTGGGCCATATATTGATATAATAGTAAGTCTGTTAAGAGTTCTGAACATTTGGTTTTCAGTTCTTGTTTCCTCGAAATTAATTTCAATTTTCTCCTCTAATTTTTCTCGTGTTATGGCGATGGCAGTAAAAATTCTAACAATTGCAGTCTTATAATTATTCTCCTCCCCTTTTCACCTCTTCCACTCCTGTTCAATCCTATTAACACAGGGTAGAATCACAAAAGCCTCTGCTCCAGTATGGACACGTTAAAATCTGCAGGAATGGAGGAAATATCTACACTAATGCTAGCTGTTCCCATTGTAGTTTGCTTATTGGTATTTCCTTGAATTGACTTGGATGGGGAGTAAACTCAGAGTTCATCTTCTTGTCCCTTTCCTTTGGATAATTTCCAGCCTATCAAATGTGATGCCTGGAAGTAAACACAGTGACCTAGATGAGGCCAGACCAGGGTAGAGGACGGTAGAACAGTGGAATTGTCACCTCCTTATCCTTAAAGACCTGTGCCTCCTATCCTGTCCCCTATGACATTTTAATACATGTGAAATCAAGGCAAGGTAAACATCAGTGACAGCCTTGGAGGGGAAATGAAATCAGAAAAGAACAGCTTTGGGAGTATCTATAGGAGAAGAGGGCTGTCTACACTACTTTGCCTTGATCCTGGTTGCTTAGGGTCCATTTATCAGTTGATCATAAGATCAAAGATTTGGAACTGGAAGAGCCATGAGATTAGTCACAGAATGATGGATGATGGATAGATGATAGAATGATGTAGAAGGATCTCAGACATCATCTGGACTCTTTCATTTTGCAGATGGAAAAATTGAGCCTAGAAGTGAGGCAGGTGACTTGCCCGAGGTTATAGTAAGCAGTAAGTGGCAAAGCTAGTATTTGGTCAATGTCTTTTGCCTAAGTTCAGGATTGCTTCCACTGCACATGGCAGATTTAGATGAAACCATCAAAGCCTAAAGCACCATCCTGCTCATTTTGGTCAATCAACAAACATTTATTAAGTACCTGCTTCGTGCCAGGCACTATGCTAAGCACTGGGGGTAGAGGCAGACAGAAGATAGTCCCTGTTCTTTAGGGATTTACAAGAATTGAATCCATGAGCAGGTGATTTGTTCAGGTTCCCAAGAGTGGCAAACCACAGAGATGGGATTTGAACCCAGCTCCTTTGACCTTCAGTGCTTTTAATGCCATCTCACATTGCTTCAAGTGGGTCTTTTTCTGCATGGAGCTGGGATGGATGGAGCTGTTTCTCATTTCTTAGCTGCCTCCCTGAGTCATTGCCCACCTGAGGACAGCCTAGGGCTAGGGAAGTGGCCTTAATTCACCCCAAGCCTCAGGAAGGCTCTTTGGGAGCTTCCAAGCCAAGGACGCTTTTAGGATGTCATTCCAATTAGCAGTTTGGAGAGAGTAGCCAGTAAATCCCAAAGCCGCAAGCACCACTCCAGTTTCAGGAAATTTTCTGTACAATTTTGAATCCAAGGGAAAAAATGCTGTCTGGAATCTTGAGCATCTGCTTTTTGTCACTGGAATTAGCCTGTCATCAGAGTGACTTGGGTACTTCCCTTTTGTCCCTGGGAAAATGAACCCAGAGAGAAGGCAACTCCCTGAAAATGGAGGGACTTGACCAATCGTTGACCCTGCCCAACGCTGTTTCTCTCCTCTACCTATCCCCCTTCCCACCTTCTAGGGTATATTAGGAAGGTTTCTTTCAGCATGTTGTCATGGAATGAGTAGACATCTTAAAGAAAACTCAGGAGACCAAATTACCCAAGGTCAGAGAAGAGGACTTAGAGATTCCATAGGACATTCATTAAAAAAGACATGGAAATTACCGAAAGGCTAGAAAGTAGAGTACATGAAGGACTAGAGGAAATCTGTTGATTTAATCTGTGAAAAAGAATGTGGGAGGGGAGCTGAATTCCATAAATAGATGGAGAACATTCGATCCGAACATAGGACTTAATGGACCAGAAGACTGAGGTTAAGGTCATTCTGCTGCCATTAACTAACTAACTAACTAAGCTACTTTTGACAAATTAGGTCACTTCTTTATGCCTCAGTATCTTCATCTATAAAGTGAGATTCATAATATTTAACCTCAGGGTTGTTAGAAGAGTCAAATGAAATAATGTATTTAGAAGAAAAAAGCATCAAACAAAATTAAATTGTTTATTTGCTCATGTGTGTAGGGGACTGAGAGTTTAGAAATTCCCTCCATCCATGCAGATTGGTAGCTTCTCCTATCTCAAATGGGATAGTTGTTTAAAAAATGGCATGCTTAGCACAATGCCTAGTATGTAGTAGATGCTATATAAATACTTATTTCCTTATCTCCTCTTTTTCTGTAATTTAGTGTTTTAGAGAGATATGTGCAATACTGAGAGGCTAAATTAATTGCCCAGGGTCATTCAACTCATATATATCAGTATATGTCAGAATTGAACACTGAACCCATTTTCAGCCTCCAACAGCATCTTCTGTCATGCTATCATCATTGTTATCATCATCATCTTCATCATCATCATCTTCATCTGAAGGATAGAAAGCGTGAAAAAAGCCTTGCATTAAAATTAGAAGGATTTATGCTCTTTTTAATGAAGGATGCTTTGGGCATACAGACAGTGACTCCAGGGAAGGGTTATGGACAGAATACATCACCTTGGTAGAATGGTTTCAGTGCAGACTTCCCAGGAATCCTTTTTTGATCTCCACATTGCATCAAGTTGTTCTCTAAATCCATTTTCCGCCTTCAAGCTTGTGTTTCTTCAAATACAATTAACTATTTTTTTGTCTTGTTCTTTTTTTTTGCTTTTTTTTTTGGAGGGGGCAAGGTAGGGCAATTGGGGTTACATGACTTGCCCAAGGTCAAATGGCTACAATACAATTAACTCTTGTTTATGATTTGGCGGGACAAGGATTGTGAGGGTGTTCAAAGTCCAGGAATCATTATAAATGGATAAATTCACCTCCTTTTCTTACTAAGCCTCTGATAAGATAACCCTCAGCCACCCCTCCTCCCAATAGGAAGAGAGAGAAGGGGTAGTTGAGTTTTTCTATTTAATTTTCTATCTTCTGTTCCTTGCTAATAACTAATAGTTGTTTGTCTCTGGGGCTCCTGGCTAGAGGAAGCAGGAAATGAAATGAAGGTAAAAGGTTCTAGTAATTGACCATCTATGGGTTGGTTAAAGTAAAGATGCATATTTCAATTTCAAGATAGAAACTGGGGGCATATGCTATATAGATGACATGTATATCACCTCCTCCCACCCCTTTTTCACTAAGCCTCATAGGATCAAACCATAGGGAATTTGTTGAAGGAACTTGTCATGTTCAATCTGAAGAAGAGACTTAACCTATATGGAACTTGATAGAAACAGTATCTTCAAGTATTTGATGGGCTACCCTGTGGATGAGAGATTAGATTTGTTCTTCTTGGGGAAGGGAAGGATGACTAGGAGTCATGTGTAGTGGGAAAAGCAACAAGGACAGCAGCAGTTTTTCAAACAGAGTGATCCCGAAGTGAAATTGTCTGCATTGGGACATAATACAATGAATAGCTGAAATTTTGTAAAACTTACAATCTCTCTTTTGATCCTCATGAAAACCTTGGGAGGTAATGGATTTTACATCCTTGCAGATTTTCAATGAATTCCACCTGTGTACTGTTGAGGGGATTTCTTGCTCATATGTAAGATTGGGCTAGGTGACCCCTGAGGTTCTTTTCAGTTCTGAGATTGTATAGTTCTGAGCCTATACAGAAACTTTTAACTTACTGGTGTTCAAAATAACCTGCCCTTCCTTCACCTCCCTACCCTCTTGCCCTACTTTCATTTTGACCTTTCAAAGTTTTGCCAATGATTTGTGTTTTGTTATGCCTGTGTCCTGAGATCATCATATGAAATGACCCATGCTCATGTAATGTTGAATGTTTCCCATTTGTGGTCTAGGCAATTTAATTGAGATGGAAGAGGGGTTTGGACATTCATTATGGTGCTTTCTGTAGCATCTTTCAAAATTCTCTGATTTCTACCTCATTTGCTCTTTTAGTCTGGCTCCATCTGATTCACTTTGGTTTGGAATGGGAACATGATTTTCCACCTGAAATAATAGTCATTCTAAAGCTAGGCATTGCCCCAGAGGTAATGTCTGCCTTCCAGAGTTCAGTCTGTCTGAATAACACAAAATGTCTCTCATGGCTGTACTTGCCAGTGGCTTCTTTGGATGAGATGTTGAAAGCAGATGTCCAGTTGGCAATTGACCTCCTCAAATGCTATTTATTTATTATCCATTTGCCTGCTTGAAGAGGTTATCAGTTTTGTGACTCGTGAAGATGGAGTCATATACACACATATATACATGTGACCTTTGAAAATGTATACGTTTTCCAAATCTTTTACCCCTTGCTATGAACTTGAGAGAGAGACTTTAGGACCAAGTACAGAAGCTAGCTGACTGGCGGTGGTTCTGTCTCTAACAACTGGCAATCTGTCTTGTGTCTGAATGGCCATTGAGTCTGGAACATCTTCCAGACTTACTTGTGGCATGTCCTCCTCTTCTTTATTCCATAGAATGTTCTCTAAAAGGAAGTTTCATAATTGGCAAATCAGTTCTTCCTTGTTTTGGCAGTTACTATTAAACATATTGTAAGTTATACTCTATTCCCTGCCGGTTCTCTTTATTCTTTTCCTTAATTATATACTCTCTTCTGCTCATCAGTCACCTTAACAGGGCCTGAGATTTAGAAACGGAAGGGACCCAGGAGATGGTTTAGTGTGACCCCTCCATTTTAAAGAATGTGAAATAGGCCAGGAGAGATGACTTGTTTGATGTCATCAAGGTAGGAGAAAAGAGCAGCTCTTGGATTCATGTTCTTTGACACTAAAACCATTTTTTTGAGTACTTCTACTTGAAAAGCAGGAGGGACATTGCAATAGAAATGAATTTGGAGTCAGAGAGTTTGAACTCTGGCATTGCCATTTATTTCCCACATGATCTTAGAGTAATTGCATCTCCCCTTCAAGTTTAGATTTCTTTGTTCACAAAGAGAAAGGCTTGGGCTGGGTGACCTCTAGAGTTCCAACTCTAACCCTCTCTGTTGACTCTGTACTCTCTCTTGTTGAGTCACGTTTTCATTTACTTGCCTATTTTATTTTTTGTATGTGTATGTCAGTTTGTACACATATTTGTAGGTTATTAGGAGTGACTTGACCAAAGTCACATGGGTATTCTGTGGCAGAACTGGGATTCTAACTCAGGTCCTTTTGGTTTCATGTTCATTGCTCACTCCACTGGCGCACTGATTCCCTAGTGTCCTTCTTCCATGAGTTGGACCTTGAAGAATGGGCAGAATTGAGCTGGGGTGAAGACAAAAAGGGAGAATTCTAGGAAGGTGGAATAGACCTGAAAGGTTATGGTAGTGATAGTTAGTATAACATGTGGAGTTATAATAATAATGATGATAATAGGAAAGGGGGGAAGGATAGAGGGAAGAGAAGAAAAATGGATGGAAGGAAGGAAGGACCAACTGACTGACCAACCAACTGATCCAATGATAACTCTAATCCATGACTGGAATCAAATAATTCAGCTTACTTTCCAAGGCTATAGGAATGTGATGGGAAGCTAAAGTATATATTTTTGTTTTGCACTGTTCTAGCTAATGGAAGCATGGGTTCTTTTCTCTCTTTTTCCAGCGGACCTCAGCCAGCAAGACTTCAGGTGCTCCTTCCTACAGCAGATGGTCCAGCTCACAGCCACATCAGGTAATACACCCTCTTCAAGGTGAACACTGACATCTCAAATCCCCTTGGAATGTGTTTAACCATATAATTACTCATCCCATCTTCTGGCATGACTAAAACCCAGCATTGACATAGGCACGTGTGTGGATTCCCAGGCCCTCACCGATGGGCAGTCTCATCTAGGGCTCTGATTTAGTCATTCTAGATCCTGCCCCTGCTGAAAAGGGATGAGGGAAGTTGTTACTTGAGCCGTTACTTTGTATGGCAAAGCCATGTGTGTGGTCATTTTTCACAGGTTGGGGTGGTGTTTGGGGTGATGGTGATGATGGAAGGAGGGCAGAAGGGCTTCTGGAAGGCTAAGATGTTTCTTTCAAAGCATTCCCCAGATGATCACGTAAGCCAAGTCAATCAGGAAAAAGAGATATATTTGAAAATGATTCTATCTCTGTTAACCTTCTGTTCTTTCTCAATTGAATCATACCTTCCCATGCTCATTACTATCATGAAACCAACTTAAAGAGTATTTTCAAATGTCTTGAGGACAGGTGCCTATTTACTCTGGCTAAGTAATAATTTATGCTAGCTATAAAAAGTAGGCAGAGTATATTGCATGTCAGAATCCTATAACCTGTGACTTTGTATATGGAAACATCCAAGAAAATAGGTATATGATATTTCCAGGGATACAACTTGTCATATAACCTGGTGACAGAGTGTCATTATAACCAAACTCTTCACTGGGTTCTTTCTGCCAATTTCTTGGTCAGCTCATATAAAAGACTCATTATGTGAAACTTTCCAAGGGACCTATACAACACAGGGGAACACGGTGACAGGGGAGGTCACCTAGAAGCAACAGCCTCATACAGCTGTATGCCTCCAACACAAAGAGGGAACTTGGAACAGCAATAGAACATATCCCTTTACCTAATGTTAGCCTAGATGGTCTGCTACAGTCTGCTTTTGTTTTCTGACTGTGGGGAGTCCTACCGTGAGAAAGAGGCCAGTGAACTCCCAAGGGATATTGGCAACAGTGAAATCTTGACCTCCTCCATCGCTTTCTCCCCCCCTCCCCAGCTTAGCTGTCCTGGTTTGCTTAGTGTGGTAACAATACATCTTCTTAAGTGACTGCGAACTAGTAATTTCATACATTTTCAAAACTCTTTAAAGTTATGGTGAGCTACTTGGGAAGTTATAGTATGGTGCTGAACTCATTGACCCTTGGTTGGTGTATTTGAGGTGCTTCCACTATGACCTAGGATGGCAGAACTAAAGCATTAATGGGGGCAGAGACATAATGCTGGTGGGATGTTGTGTATTCCAGCAGGACTTGACTTTGCGGTTTCTATTTTACATAGAGATCATGATTTTTGATGACCTGGAACAATGTTACTTATTGCAGTTAGTTGATATGGGATGGGAGACTGTGATTGTAGGAAAAAATGGTGATAGTCACCAGTGAAATCTTGGTGCCTTTTTCTTCCTAAATCAACTTGAAATGGGAAAAGGAATAGTTCTGTGAATTAGGAAATCTCCCTTTGAGACCAGTAGTGACTGTGTGAATTTGGGGGAGTCATTTAGGTGTCCATAAACCCCTCCTTTGTCCTTAGAATCATAAAATGTTAAATCTGGGAAAGATTTAGGGGATAGATAAGCAAGTTCTCTTTTTATATATAAAGAAAGTGAACCACAAAGAAGTTACCTCAACTTCAACATATTTTCCCCCAAATCTACCTCTCTACTGACTAACTTTCTTCCTTCTCACCCAGGCAAGTAACTTGGGATCTATTTGATTGTTTCTCATCTGTTATGTCCATTCATTTGGCAATTCCTGTTGATTCTATCTCAAAAATATCCCTTCCTCTGAATTCCCCCTGCGGTTACCATTGTACATGCTTTTATCTCTTTCATCCTGGATTCCTGGGCTAATTGTGGAATCACCAAGTATGGTTCAGTGGAAAGCATGTTGGATTTAGAGTTGCAGGAGTTGGGCTCAAATCCTTGCTTTGCCACTTACTAACCTCTTTGAACCTCAGTTTCCTCATCTGTAAAATGAAGAGGTTGGGCTAGATTATCTTGAAGGTTCATTCTAGCTCTTAATTTTTATTTCTATGTTTCTTTGGTATTCTTGCCTCTCTTTAATGACATTCTGTGTCATTCTGAAAGGGATGAGTCTGTCCTTTTTCCAATCCATCTTTCTCATGTTCTCTGATTTATTTTCCTAATGTGGTTCTTTGATTATGCATGTTACTCCACTACTCAACCAATCTTTAATTGCTCCCTATCACCTTCTGAATAAAGAATATCCTTATGAATGTGGCCTTCAAAGCCCATCATGATCTGGCTCTGATCTGCTTTTCTAGCCTGGTCACACATTAGTTGCTTCATATATTCTCCTTTCCAGCCAGACCCTATCTATACTCCATCTGTTATTCTTGTTCTGTCCTCTGATCTCTGTGCCTTTGCTAATACTGTGTTCCAGGCCTGGAGGGAACTCTTTTCTCTTCTACCCACATATATCTGAGCCTCATTCTTTCAATGTTCAATTCAAGTGCTATCTCTTTCATAATGTTCCTCTTCTGCACTTTCTCTATACCTTCTCCTTCTCCTCTGTCTTCCTTAGTCAGTGGAAACTGATCTCTCCTTCCTTAAACATTTTTTTCTAGCGTTTTCCTGCACCAACGTTCCATCAGATCATAAATCAACAACTAAAAAGGACCTTAGAGATCATCTAATCTGACCTCTTCATCCTATAGATGAGGAACCTGAGGTTCCAAGAGGGATTGACCTCAAGATTACACAGGCAGTGTGATGCTAGCAGAGCCAGAGGTTTGAACCCAGAATCGACAAGTCTAGAACCAGTGCCCCCTTTGCTAAACTCCCATGCCTCTCTAAACTTCTAGTCCAATGCTCTAATTTTACAGAAAAGGAAACTGAAGATGAGAGGGGTTAAATGGCTCACCTAAAACCATACACATAAGAAAGCCAGTATTTGAACTCAGACCTTATCGTCCCCCCCACCCAATACAGAGATCTTTCCACAATGCACCATTTCCCCTGGTATTAAAATGATCTATGTAGATGCATTCCCTTCATTGTTTGTTGTTTCTTGAAAGCAAACAACATCATCTCTGTCTTTGAATCCCCCTTACCAGAGTCACACACATAATTAGTGAGAGAGTCAGAAGTGGGAATTGGGCCTCCAGGCTCCTGAGCCAATGTACCAGTTTACTTCTATCTAGCATATGAATATCTTCCCATTGCTGGGCTCTTGAAATTCTTCGGGTATAAAAATGTGATGTAATGGATAGGAGGCTGGAGTGAGGCATGAGGACCTACATTTAAATCTGAGGTGGAACACTGGGCTACCTCCCAGCCTTGGTTACCTCATCTTTAAAATAGGGATCATAAATCACTGTAGTACTGCCCTCATGAGCTTGTGGAACTTACAAGGAGAACCACTGATTCATGGTTGAGGTCAGAGCAGGGAGAGATATATTGTGATTAAACAAAAGGCTAAACAGACCCTTTTAACAATGGGTTAAACAAAGATAATTGTGGATAATGTGCTCTGCAAAGCTTAAAGCCTTATATAATACAGCTATCATTTATATTGGGCTTTTATGGTTTTCAAAGCACATTACATATTCTATTCTCTTGGCTGATCCTCACAACAATCTGAGTAGGTGCTATTATTATATAAATGTCAGCTGTTATAATCTAATTAATAATGTTACAATAATACTATAATAATCTGTAATCATATTATTTGTACAATTTTCACTTAAGGGAGAGATATCAGGTGTCTGATTACTTTGGGCTCTGGTCTGTTTAGTACCTTTTATTGGCGAGAATGGAGTGAACTCTCCAAGGTTCTGAAGGTTACTGAGCGGAGGACAATTGTATGCCCAAGGTAGACCTGATCTTTTGGCTCCTGTCTTCATAAACCTGGGTGGGTTCCTGTAGTTTTAAGGAACATCTAAATTTAAGAAGTTGTAGTTTACAAAGGCTGCCTTGTCCCTAGCCTTAGATTACAGGTTTCTGAAGTTTCAGAGGTGATTCTTTATCAGAGACTGATCTAATTAATGTCTCCCTCCATTAGAGGCTTTGAATTTCAGAAATGATATTTGCCAGTGTGCTGAATCACCCTGTGGGCAAACTGCTGAAGAAACTTCTTCCTACTTGTATTCACTCCTCAGGCCTCTTTGGTAATCCTTTCCACCTCTCCAGCACATAGGCTAATCTTCCTTCTCCTTTGTCACTAGCACTCTAATCTCTTTCTCTTTAATTTGTGTTTATTGTAAAGCCTTTGTCTTTTGTGTTTGGGATTTAATAGGCTTAGGGACTTCACAGACATTGCAAATACCTTACACAAATAGTGAGACTGAGTTTGAATGGGAATGCTGAAACTCAGCTGGGGGATTCCTGCTCAGGTGCCCTTCTGTGAGTTTTGGCATCCACATCAAGTCCTTACTGACTCATGAATTTGTATGCCTCCCCATTTGTTTTTGGAATGGCTTGAGTAAATCATAGATAGAGTGTGAAGCATAGGCCCAGTAATCCATCTTTCACAGCCCCTATAAAAATCTTGGAGTGTGGCAGAAAGAGCACTTTGTGCATGAGATCATCTGGGTTCAAGTCTCTGTACCGCCCCCTTGCTATCCATGTTGGCCTGGTCAAAGTAATTTCTCCTCTCCTGGACTCACTTTTTTATTTATAAAATGGGAGGGGGGGTGCTGAAAGCTGAGATCAATAGGGAATGGAAAGGGAAAAAGCATTGTATATTGCATTTACAATGTTCTAGGCACCGTGCTAAGTACTTTTCACAAATATTATCTCATTTGATCCTTACAACAATCCTGCAAGGTCAGAATATTATTATTATCATTTTACAGTTGAGGGAACTGAGACAAACAGAAGGTTAAGTGACTTCCCCAGGGTCACACAGCTGGTAAGTGAGACTGGATTTGAAATGTATCCACTGTGCCATCAGCTGCCTCTACACGTTTTAGGGGTTCTGTGCTTGGATGGGAAAAACCTAATATTCATTTTTACTAACTTTTACTGGAAATTTAGTATTCTTTCAATTATTTAAAAAATGTGATTTTGAGAAAGGTTTCATAGGCTTCATAAGACTGCTATGCCACTGAAAAGGCCCCAACTCTAACCATGATCATCTTTGATCATAGTTCTGACTCATTCTAAGCATCATAAAGTCTGACTCTCCCTTCCTTTACAGTTATCAAGGCAGTTCTCCAAGCCAGTATGTTTCCTGAGTACTGTATACCTGCATGGAGAGGTTGTAAAGACCTCTCCCTCTCTCCTCCCCTCCCCCAATTCTGGAGCCAGAGGTCTGGATTCAAGTTCCGTCCCTGATTCATACTACTTGTATGATTTTGCGTGAATCCTCCAACATCCCTGGGCCTTAACTTCCTAATCTATAAAATGAGATGGTTGGACAATATGGGCCCTCTCAGCTTTATAATTCTGAAGGAGGTGTTGTTTCATTAATGAGTTTTAAATATCCCTTAATGACATTCATCCTTGGGTCAGCGTCCTTCTGGTTGTTTGCAAATAGGTTAGTGGTTCTCTCTGTAAATAGGTAGGTTCCCATGTATAGTCTATAATATAATTTATACCTAACTGCAAACAACAGAGAGCCCTAGATTTGGAGTCCTTAGAGGACTTGTATTCAAATCCCAGCTCTTGCACTTAACTCTGTAATGTTAAGTCTAGTCCCTTTGCATCTCATCCACTTTTGTCAAATTGGCCTAGGAATAAATTTCAGTCTTTCAGAATTGACAATGAAAACTCCTCCCTTCTCCCCACAGACAGGTGGGAGACTCCAAATGTAGAATGTGGAATACTCTCTCAGATGCAATCACTAGTTACAAAGGAGGGTTGGGCGTTGGCGCCCCAAACAAAAGGCAGCAAGAAAATAAACTCAAGATGTTGAAACTTGTACTAACTTCACCCCTCTCCAATGATGTGGTTTGGAGGGAAATACTTTGCAGCCTTTAAAGCTCTGGAGACATGTGAGATTACCATTGTCTTTCTCATCCTCATGGCCATCACCTTCAGTGGTGCAGTTGTTAATACGTTCATAATGAAGACCCCATCTGTGATTTAGATGGTGAAATGATCACGATTGATCCTGCTGGAGCTGTGATTAGAGGTGGCAGTGTGGATAGAGCAGTGGACCTAGAGTCAGGAGGACTTGAGTTCAAATTCGGACTCCCACTGTAGTTATATGACCTTGAGAAAGTGACTGAACCTCTGCCTCAGTTTCCTGATCGGTAAATGGGGATAATAATAGTAGGACCTACCTACTAAGGTTGTCATGAAGATAAAATGTGGTAGTATTTGTAAAGTGCTTTCATAACCTTAAAGAACTATCTGAATTCTAGCTATGATGATAATGCTATTTTGTATTTTTTATAATTTAATTGTAATTTGTTGTAAATACTTTGGAAAGGATGAGTAATATTGAAACCAAAAGTTTATATTGTCCTTCTTTAATCTATTTTGTAATAAAACATAACAAAAGTTTTGCAAATTCTATAACCATTTCTACCACATGTAATAGAATTACCTGCTTCTAATCTAAATAATTGCCTTTCAGGATTGGGGACATGGGGATGCCTCCAAGTTTGAAAGACTGAGATTCTGATAAGCTTTTTTTTAATCATTCTGTTCTTCCTACAAACTTTCTACTTGGAAAAGTTTAATAAATTATTTTCCATCCTACTTATCAGTCATGAAATTTCCCTCTGTGACCTGAATCATTTAACTCTTCTATTGTAGCACAAAAGGGGAATAAATGTCTTGGGGATACAACAGAGGGCAGCTGTCAGGGGGCTTCTGGACTGGGGCCTTCATTAACCTCTTCATGTTTCATGCTCATAAGAAAGAGTTGGTCAATCACTCTTGATTATTACAGGGATTCAGTCTTTGCCTGGTGCACAGTAGGCTTTTAATAGATGTTTAAACTGAATATATTAGTGTTTCCAACCTTAAACGTTATAGGTGCCTGGTTGAATGGGTGACCAAAAGCTCTGAAGCCTAATCTTTGAAACTAAAAGCCAGGCAATTTCAAAGGGGCCTGATGTGTGAGTCTCATGAGGAATTGGAGCTGATATTTGAGCGTCACTGTTTCCTAGAGGCAGATAATATGAGATGACAGGGCTTCAGAAGCTGGGTACTCCGCTACTGTTACAGCCACGACAGAGACTTGAGTGACTTGTCGGGGAAAGACAGGCCTGATTTAGCTGTGATTACATGCCCTAGGAGAAGGGAGGCAGCTCCAGTCTGGTAGACTTTGGCCCTGAATGCGTAATTTGTCAATTACTCATTATTCTTTGTGAATATTAGGTCAGAAATAGAATTGGGGGCTAACTTCTGTCTGGTCTCCTTTCATACTTACTTGCCAAGCTCAATTCAATTCAATTTAGTTTCAAGCAAATCAGTTCATTTCAATTTCAATCATCATTTCTAAAGGGACTGGCACAGTTTAGTGCCTCAAGTACTAAGTAGTCTCAGAGTCAAGGAGCTCTGAGTTTGAATCTAACCTCAGACACTTACTAGCTGTGTCAACCTGAGTTAAGTCATATAATCTCTTTGGGCTTGAGGGCCCTCGTCGATAAAACCAGAATATTTACTTGGAGGCATAAATGCCATAATGTATAAATCTTTTGCAATTGTTAAAAAGCTATGGAAATGCGATATATTATCAGGAAATTTTTCCTAGGTTCTAGCCTCTGAGGATGCAAAAATAAATGAATAGTTCCTGCCTTCATCAAGTTTACTTTCTGTTAGGGGAACTACATAGAAAATAAAATTAAATAAATTAATGGTATATATTAATATGAATAGAAATTAATAAATTCATTAAAATATATGCAGAGTAATTTATGGGAGGAGAACACAAGTAAGTAGAGGGATCAGGCCAAGTTTTTAGTAGGAGGTAACACTTGGCTTAGACTTTGAAGGTAGCCTGGGATTCTAAGTAGAGGCTGGGGCAGAAATTCTAGGCATGGGGAAAAGTCTATGCAAAGGCATGGAGGTGAGAAATGAATGTTGTGTGATGGGAATATCAAGGTCACTGTGACTGGAATGTAGATTACATGAAGGAGGATGCTAATAGATGGGATGGGTGTGTGGTTTACTGTTTTTCTCTTTCTTCCCCCCCTCCTTTCCCTCCCTCTATATCCTGAAGACTTCCCCTTAGCAAGTAATAAAATGGGAAATGAGATACAGCTGTTGGCTCATCAGCTCATGGATGTTTATATCTTAGTTGTATTTGGGTGACAATGATCCTTTCATTATGGAATGTCAATATTGAGACCAAAAGATAGAGCCTTAGTTGTATTGAGTCTATGTAGGTGAAGGCATCACAGGGTGTTTAGTGGATCAACAGAAGGGCAACGAATAAAATCACTGGATTTGGGACTTGGTGAACATGCTTCTTGCAGTCAGTAGCGGGGAAGCATAAGGATTTCCTACAGATCATGCAGATTGTGGACCCCAGGAACATACTCTTAAGAGCAGGAACCCTTTGGTCTATTATGGAGGATGGCATTGCTCAATCCAAAGTAATCAAGCCAAGTAACATTTATTAAGCCCCTACCATGTTCCAGGTGCTTGCTGGATACTGGGGACACAAAGGCAGAACAAAACAAAATCCACCACCACCTCCTCCACCACCTCCACCTCTACCTCCTCCACCACCACCACCACCACTACCACCACCACCACCACCACCACCTCCTCCTCCTCCACCAGCACTACCAGCACCACCAGCACCATCACCACCATCACCACCACCTCCTCCTCCTCCTCTTCCTCTTCTCCTCTTCCTCCACTACCATCACCACTACCACCTCCCCCTCCTCCACCACCTCCATCACCACCACCATCATCAGCACCACCACCACCTCCACCTCCTCCTCCTCCACCACCATTACCACCGTCACTACCATCATCACCATCACCAGCAACAACAATAATAGTAATAACAGCAGAACAATAAACAGCCCTGTTCTCAAGGAGTTTACATTCTTTTGGAATTGCCTTGGTAACACTGATGACCTTATTCACAAGCTTAAATCTCTGATAAAATAAGAACAAAGAAAAGGAGCTAGTTAGTCATGGTTGTCATTATAGTGTTTTTCTATAGACAACAGGGGAGATCGGAAACTTTTATTTTTTGTCTTTAACAAGCCATAAGGCCCCTTTCCCCTCTTTTCAGGAAGAGCTTTGCAAAAGGAATACGTGCTTATATTTGATTTATTGCCCTGAGAAGCAATTTTTGAAATAAGGAACAAGAAAAGAGCCTAAGTGAATTGTCCCCAATGCCACTATAATGTATAAGCATACTGACTTGAAGGAAGAGCTGGAAGAAAAATTATCCTCTAAAGATGACATGAAAACAAAAAGTTATGTGCAAATCTCGATATGAGTAAGGAAGGGAGGGGCAGAGAGAGAGGGACCAATAAAAAGGAAGCATTTATTAAGCTCTTACTGTGCACCAGGCATTGTGCTAAAAGGCAAATTATTATAGACATATTGCATTTAGAAATCCTACTTTAACTATAAATCATTGTAAATATACATTTATTGGGTTTGGGGTTTGAGGGAATAATTAGTTTTTAAATTTTGAGTTTGGAATTGAACTGCATTTAGACTGAAAGACCAGCTTGACCTAGTAAAACTTCAAATTAGTGGATAGCTTAAAGCAAATTTTAGTTTCAGTCACCCATCATCAACAAAACTAATGACTATAAAAGGTGTTGCCAAGTAGAGAATCTGTTTCCTTGAATAAATGCAGGCAATTTCTATTTGACGCTGTGTATATAAAGGGATGTTAGTAAGTGTTTTTAAAAAGCCTTGTGAAATAGAGAAAATATTTAATCCTAACATCTTGGTATAACTTGCTTTAGTGCTTCCAAGATCTATAACTTCCTAGGCATGGCTACTTCCTCTGCCAGTTCAGGAGATGTCTTAATAGACTGCTTTTGTGAGTTTCTGGGACCAAAACATTCAGCCCTCCCCTGACAGCTGAATGATGAACCTCTCTGAACTCCACTTGGGTGTTGGTGCCTGTATCCAGGTTTGAAGCTTTTGCCATTTACTTGCACAGGCTTGAAACCCAAGAGTCTCCTTTGACTTGTTTGTCTTCCTTATGCTTCAATTCCATTAGCTGCCAATCACGGTGATTTTCCTATCTCCACAGCATCTCTTGCATTTGATCCTTCTTCTCCATTTAAATATCACCCTAATTCTCTTTCTTTTTTCTTCTGCTACTGGACTATTGAAACAGATCATCTTCCTTCCTACCTTCTATCTCCTCTCAAATCCACTCTCCAACAACTACAATAGTTTTCCTAATACACAAACCTGACCATGTCACTCACCTCGTCAAAAATGGAAAGTTTTTTTTTCTTTTTGGCGGGGGGAAAGCCGGGCAATTGGGGTTAAGTGACTTGCCCAAGGCCATATGGCTAGTAAGTGTTAAGTGTCTGAGGCTGGATTTGGACTCAGGTCCTCCTGACTCCAGGGCTGGTGCTCTATTCACTGTGCCTCCTAGCCACTCCAATTTTTTTTTCTTGCCTGTGGGGAGTAGATTTCTAAGTCTGCCATATGAAATCCTCTGCTACTTACTTCTTTGAGGTTTTTTCATTCACATGCTGTTTAATCCAGACAAACTTACCTACTAGTTTTTTTTTTTTTTTATTATTCTAGACTTGTTCTTTTCCATTGTCATTCATTCATCAGCCTATCCTCCCTGTGTAGAAAGTATTCTCTTCTCTTTGCCACCTCTGGCAGCCTTTTTCTCCCTTTATGGCTCAGATGAGGAACCACCTTCATTATGAAGCCATCTCCAAGCTAAAAGTATTTCCAATCTCATCATTTTTTTCCTATGTATCTCTTCTTTGCTGTCATCAATATAATTTACGTTCTATTATTTTTATGTATACATGCTATATTCCCTACAAGACAGTATATTTCTTAAATTTGGGGGTTTCTTTCATTTGTATGTCCATTCCCCAGTATAGTGCCTTGCATATAGCAACTGTGTGAAAAATGTATGAATTAGAAGAATGTAAAATTGTATTGAATTAGAAGAATGAGTTAGAGCTTGTGTTTTCCTGGCATAGCCTTTGAGAGGATACATGGCATCTCTACCCATCGTGCAAGTTTACTTTGTTAATTTTCTAAGCAAACTATTTCTAGACCATCTGTGTCAATTTCCATATCATTATGTTTGTTCTTCCCAACATTTCTCAATAGTAGTATGAGCCTTCAGATTTAAGTTCCAATGGTCTTCTGGGCATTATAAGTCTGTTCTACAAATTAGACTCTCTTCATCCTTCCTAAGAGGAGAGGAGGCTACTACTTCTTTTCTCATCTCAACTTAGAACTTCCCCAACAACATGGCTGATTTATAGCTTCCTCCTACCTGCCTAGGGTTTTGATTCATTAAGTGCTTTCAAGCCTCAAGTAGTTGTTTATCCAAAGGCAATAGAGTGTAGTTGAAAGAAAAGTAGACAGAGAGTCAGATGACTTAGATCTGAGTCCAAGGTAGACCAATGTGTGACCTTGAAATCCCTTCAACACTCTTGAGCATGAGTTTTTTTCATTGTTAAAATGGTGTGTGTGTATAATTTCACTAATTAAGAGTTTATGTAAGGAAAATGTTTTGCAAAACATTAAACACACTATGCATGAGTTATTGTTCTTGTGTTGCCTACATTAACAATTCACATTTACATGTTATACAATGGCATGTGTACACGTGTCAGAAAAATGAAGCAGTGCAATCGTTTAGCAAGAATAAGAGTCAATAGATCAACACTCTTTAAAAGCAACAACAGATTGACAGAATGATTATTATGTTACTACTCTTTGCATGTTGAGAGAACCAACTGGAGGTCTTTAGCACTTTGGGTAGATCCTCTTTAGAATTTAAAGAAAGTCATGGATTGAAATTGTGCAGAATCATAAAATCATAGTCCTAGGCTAAAACAGTCCTCAAAGCTCAGCTAGTCCAACACCCTCATTTTATGGATGACGAAACTGTCCCCGTGGAAGTTAAGGGACTTCCCCAAGGTTACACAGGGAGTAAATATCAGAAGTGAGATTTGGCTCCAGGTCCTTTGACTCCCTAGTTGGTACTTTTCCTTTTGTACCCTGTTGCCTCCTATATGAGAAGACATGGGAAAGTCGTGACCTTCATCGATGGTTGGACTACCCACACTGTTGAAAACAAGAAACATTCAAAGTATCTGTCACTGTCTATGAAAGTTATTATTTATATAATAATTAATAATGAAGTCTTACTCTCTGATGCCTCCTTGTGGAAAGCTCTGCTACGGTCATAACCTCTGTTGGTCTTACAATGTAGGAAAGGATGAAGGTGCTGACCTGTAGGGTAACCAGTTCAAAGGACAAACTCTGCCAATTCTGAGATATGCCATCATCAGGTTGGCCACAGGAATGCTATGATTATTTTTGTTATTATTTGTCATAGCAATTCTTAGAGTACAAGAATTTGGTGATTTATATTGGTGGAAGTAATGCCTACATTGTAGCAATTGGAGGCCTTTTAAGTATTAAAGAATTAGTATTCATATACTGTCTAGAATGATTCTAAAGTGACATATGGTTGAAAATATGTTGGATGTCTCTGCCTATATCTGTAGAATCTAGCTCTGGCTATATCATTTATATTATAATCCTTTTCATCTATATACTTAAGAAGTCTATATTTATATCTATATGGTCTACATTCATATCTATGTGTCTCTATCTTGATCCATATCCATATCCACATCCATCTCTCTCCATCTCATCTCTGTTTCTATCATCCATCATCGCTCTCTTCCTCTCTCTCTTTTTCTTGCTATCATCTCTGTATCAATATTTATATCTATATCAACGTTGACATCAACATAGAACAATAGATTTCAAATCAAAAGGGGTATCAGAGGTCATTTAGTTTAACCTTTTACTTAATAGTTGAGAAAACCGAAGTTTAGGGAAATTGTGGCTTCATTAAAATGACACAAGTCTGTGACACAAGACACTAGTGAGGCAAGAGTCAAATGGGAGTCCTTTGACTACAAATCCAGTGCTTTCTACTGTACGGTGTTGCCTATGCATACATATACAACATATATTTACATATACATAGTATATAAGCAAATATACATAACTGAAGGCATATATCTGAATGTGCTTCTCTGTATATCTAAATATATATGTATGTGTGTGTGGAAATTATACATAATACACACATCACTCATATGTAGTATGTGTGTACATCTATCTAGATACATGGCAGTAGGTTTTCCTCTGGCCATACTAGCCATATGATCCTGACTAAATCACGGAACCTTTCTTTATCCCAGACTACTCTTTAGGCCTCTAGGCAGTGCAAGCACCCATGTGCTTTGGTAAAGGAGGTTTCTTCGCTGGTATTTCCTTGTAACGTGAGATCATGCTTCTCATACTAAAGATCCAACTCATTCACATCCATTTATATAAGCACAAATATAGCAAGAATACAAAAGTATACACACACGAGTTACATAATTATGTGTAGATGATTTCCAATATAATTTTTTCATTGAAAGACAGTGTTATGGATCTACTTCTATATTTTTACTGTTCTTGCTGCTATCTTCCATTTACTAAATCATATAATCATTAGTTTTCCTTCCTTATTTAGTAACTGTTTCATGTTTTATGATTAATGACATCATTGAGACCGATTTGTAAAAATGGGAAAATACACTCATGGGATCTCAGCAACTCCACTAGAATGGTAGGCATGTACCCGTCCATGCCAGATTTGCCCTAAGGACTTTCAAATTGAATTGTATCATCCCTCTGTAGACCCAGTATGGGTGGTTGTGAGAATCAAATGATGTTTTATGGAGTGAAACCTTTGAGAAACATGTAAAGAGCAACATTATGCCAGTCCTGTTGCTTCTGAGAGACTGTGTGGGCTAGGAGAGAGCAGATTTCAGAGGCAGAAAGAATTGGTTTCAAATCTCACCTCCAGCTTTCACTGGCTGTGCTACCCCGGACAAGAATCTTCAGCTCTTCTTTACGTGGTAGAGGAGGTGCTGCTACCGTGGGTGGAGGAAGTTTCTCTCCTGGGAACTCAACACTCCAGCAAAATCACAGCCTGACACAAAATAGTGCAATCTCTAGGTTCTTCTTATCTTTGTATGTGATTGTCTACAATATTTCAAAAGTCTATGGAGTCTTGAATGTAAAGGTTCCCAAACAACAGATCGTGACCTCTTATTTCAATTTGCTCTAATTAATTAATTAATTAGCTTATATTTATCATTTTCTATTCCTCTTGCTTTATGCATTTGTATTTCAGAATTTCTGCTTAGTTATCATCTTTTCCTTATGAAAGTTTGGATATCATCTATTTCATTAAAGATACATTTTTTCCATTAAAAAAAAGAAAAATAGGGTTAAAATGAATTTTGACTTCAACTGTATTTCCATGAATTTCAAATGAATAATATTGCCTGGGAAATACACAATTATAAACATGCTTTATGCACCTGTTTGTTTTTTTTTTCTGGAAATGTCATAAATGTAGATTAGGTGATTAGGTATATTAGGTGACCTGGGAAAGAAATGGATACCTCTTCCAAATCCCTTTCACATGTGTACACATATTTATTTGCATGGAGGGCACGTGCTTCCCGAGGGCCCTTTTTGCCAAGAGAATCATGCTCAGTGTGGTTTTTGCAGTATTAGTTATATTTAGTCATTAGAACTAATTACTCAGCCTTTTGGGTGATAAGTAATTCAAAAGAGATTCATATCTAATGAAACTTTTAATCATTTATACTTAGGGGAGTTGAGAATGTTGCTTAGTCAACACCCATACTGACACAAACTCAGGAAAGAATATTCTAGTAGATAAAAGTGTGAGGTTGGGAGTCAGAGCATCTGAAATTGAATCCTCATTCTGCCCCTCCCTTGGATGTGACTCTGGCCAAGTCCCTTCTTTGCCTCATTTGTAGATGAGGAGATGGTCTAGTTGGCTTCTGAGATTACTTCAGATTCAAAATGGATGACTTCCCTACTACTTAACCTCTATTGCCCCATGTGTACAATGATGAAGTTAGACTCAGCACCCTCAAAAGTTCTTCCAACTTGAATTCCATAATTCCATAAGGTTGAAGTAATAGTTTCTAGTTTCTAAAACTGATCATCTTATGAATTTAAGGAGAGTAGAAGTTAATGAGGAAAGCAAAAAATATACCTATACATTCATATACATATGCCCACAATGCCATATGTACATGTATAGGTATATGTGTTATATATACATTTATGTGTGTGTATATATATATATATATATATATATATATATATATATATATATATATATATATATGTATGTATGTGAGAGACTACTGAACTTGTTAAAAGCAGGTATATTGTTAGCCCATTCACATTTACCTAGGTCCTAAGTCTATGGCCTTTACTCAGGCATGTGTTTGGAGACTGGTGTAAGGGAAGAAAGATGGCCCTGCTGATCCTAGCTTATCTTCATAGAGTCACAGATTGAGAGCTTACATGATTCTTGGAGGCCATAGCATTTTTGTTGAGTCCTTTCAGTAAAGCCCAACTCTTCATAACCTCATTGAAGTTTTCTTGGCAAAGATACTAGAGTGATTTGCCATTTCCTTTTCCAGGCCATGGAGTCTAACTACCTCATTTTACCAATGAAAGCACTAAGGATCTTTTAGGTTAAGTGACTTTCTTATACTCACACAACTAGTATGTAGCCACGTTGGCATTTGAATACTGGTTTAAAGAAATAAAATTCTGAATTATACCATTTCAGCATTAGAAGGGACCTCAGAGGTGAATGATCCCATTCCTGAGCAAGAACCTCCTGAAGTAGAGAGTCCTGAACCTGGAGAGAAGGGACTTGGGTCCACATCTTGGTTTTGCCCCACACTAATGTAAGTGTCATGGCAAGAAAACCCATCTTCTTACAATTTGGAATGCATATCTGAAAAAGTCTTTATTCCATACATTGTTATAGGTTCAGGCAGGGAAAGACATCATTTGGCACACTATCTCTCTGGAGATAGTGGAATTCTAAATATGTACCATTCCCCATAGGTACTTAGAGTATAATAAAAACCCATTGCCACGCAGAAATCTCCACCAGCCCACCAGCCACTGATCATGGGGGAAGCTCATTGAATTTCTTGGGAGAGAAAAGTAATTTCCTAGTCTGCTAAGCTTCCATTGGCCTCTGAAGTCTGCAATAGGGTAGACTCTGTCTTTTGGTGTGCCTCATACAAGAACTCTATTAATGGAAGTCAAAGCATAAGGGTTAGATGTGAAGTGGGTTTACATGTGATGTAGAGGCTTATTGTAAAGTAGCATTACTTTTGCTTTTTTCTCTCTGTCACCTTTGTGACCTTGACCTCTTCAAGTCTCAGTTTCATGATCTTCAAGACACTTGACCTTTCTGAGTCAGAGTTTCCTGATCTACAGGTGCCTAGGTGTCTCAGTGGATAGAGCACTGGGCCTGGAGTCAGGAACACTTGAGTACAAATCCAGCCTCAGAAACTTACCTATATGACTGTGAGGAAGTCACTTAACCTATACCTCCATTTCATCATCTGTATAATAGGGGTAACAGTAGCACCCACCTCACTGGGTAGTTGTGAAGGTAAAATGAGAAATGTCAAGTGTGTTGAAAACCTTAATGCATGTCAGAAAGGTGATGATGATGATGATGATGATGATGATGTAGGACTAGATAGTCTCTAAGGTCCCTTCCATCTCTACATCTGTGGTAATATGATATTTCTCCAATATAGTTGATACATCTAGGCTTTCTCTGAAGACATCCAGGGGAAGAGAAAGCTTTACCTTCCCAGGCCCCTTTATTCCACTGTTCTTTCTACGTCACCCCTTCCCTGTTGGTCTTTCAGATTCTTTCTCTTAAGGAAGAAGAAAAAGTTTCATCTTCACAGGGACAACTTGATTATTCTATGTCATGGCAAAACCTAGGCATTGAGCAAAACTGTTAGGATGCATCATTAATATTGAGATGGTTAATGAGACTGGGGAATAATGAGCCTGCCTCACCCTTTCCTCATCATGTTTGTTCATTTCACACCAAATGGAGCTTACCATAAGTTATGTTATGGTATCATTGGTGCAGCCATGTTTATTTTTAATACCAGTCTGTACTGGAGACTGTCTGATTGATAAGTAACTGGATGAACCTGGGCTGAGACTAGAATGATTCTGAGTTGAAAGATCTCAGCCATGCAGCTCATGTTTATGTCTCAATTGCTGAGAGTGACCCAGGGTCCAATGAAATCAGTGCTCCATCCTCAAGAGAAGCAGCAAAGCCCGCTCAACACTGTTCCTTATGCCAGTCAATTTAGGAGAGGTGGGTAGGGCAGCCTATGAAGCCAAATGGAGTGACTTCCCTAAGGACCAAAGGAAATGAGAGTCCAGAGAAGGAGATACATGAGAGAAGCCAAGGGAATTCCTCTCTTTTGAACCACTTTTGGAAAAGAGGGACAACATCCCTGATAAATAGCCAAGTAGATCAGGAAAAAAGCTGCTTCTCTCCTCTTCCCATCACCCCCTACCCCCTCACAGCTAGTGAGGAAGAATCTAGAAAATAAAAGGAAATAAAAGCCAGGCAGTTGTTCTTAGTAATTTGAAGCTCAGAGGAGACTGACTTGCTGTCTTTTTCTCCCTGACTGCTGATTACTGCCTGAAGAGAGGTAACGATGGCTTCATTTCCTCTCCCATTGTAACTCAATGCTGTCTTCTCTTGTCGTCTGTATTGCCGGCTTGTAGTCAGGGCTTGATAAACCTATTCATCTTTTCTATGACTACAAAATTGCCTAAGTGTGTCAATTTGAGATTGGGGAAATAAGATCCGGGATCTGACCTCGGTTAGCTATGAGAGGCGGGGCACAGAGGATCTTATGGACTCTCTAATTCCAAAGTAAGACGTTGGGCTTTTGAGTCTGTCACTCATAGAAAGGGAAAGAAAAGGGTGGGAGGTGTGAGCCTGTTATGAAGGCTGGGGAGTTGCTGGTTCTGTGTTAGGCACACTACAGTGGTAACAGAAATATAGTTATGGGGTTGCTCTTGTAGAACAAGCAATTTTTTTTTCTTCTACAGAGACTATAAGATGCAGCTGGGATAGAGTACTGGATCTAGAGTTGGAAATACCTGTTTTTAAATCCCACCTTTGATATTTAATATCCATGCGTTCATAGATTGTAAGCTGGCTAAGAGCAGATCTCAAGTCATTATTTCTTGGTTTTGGGTCTCCAGTGCCTGGCATGTTTACGACGTTTGCTGATTCAACATAGCTAAGTCCCTTCATCTACATGGGCTTTAGTTTCCTTATCTGCAAAAATGAAGATTTTGGATTAGATGATTCCTGAGGTCCATCTAAGCTCTAAAATAATGATCCCCTAATATATAGACTTATCTTCTTTATGCCTTAGGCAACTCTCTAGGACTTCCATAGGAATTGTAGATGAATTGTTATTTGAGAGGGTAGAAGGCATTCCTTATGGGAGGGAGCTCCTTATGTTGGCAGAACCACAGATCTTTCACAAGGTCATGTATAGGCAACCTAAGATAGAACGAGCATTCATTCACCCATTGACCAAGTTGGGATCAAATCAAAAAGATTAGCCGAAGGACATGAATTAAATTAAGGCTGCACATGATGAAGGTGAAAGGAAGATCATAGTTTAACTGATTTAGGGATAGGAGAATACTTAGAAGTCATTTCATATAGCTACCTCACTTTTCTGATGAGAAACCAGGCCCAGAGGCTTCAGTGATTTGTCAAGGTCACATGGCTAGTAAGTTTCAGAGGAAGGACTTGAACTCAAGTTCTTTGATTCCAAATCCAGCTCTTTTCATTGCACCATCCTGTCTCTGTTAGCAGTTTCCTGAGGAATATTAGGAAAGTCACAACCTCATAATCTTTCTGCAAAACCTATAGTGGTAGAGTTGGGTACCAAAGCTTAATTGGGGCAAAGAACCTAGACTTGTATCTATGTGAGAGAAGCAAAGTCAAGAATTGAACTAGTGAATTTGGGTTATCTAGGTAAAAAAGAAATAATAATACATACATGTACAACTTTCTCTCTCTCTCTCTCTCTCTCTCTCTCTCTCTCTCTCTCTCTCTCTCTCTCTCTCCCTCTCCATTTCTCTCCCTCCCTCTCTCCCACTCTCCCTCCCTCTCTCTCTCCTACTCTCCCTCCCTCCCCATCTGCCTTTCCCTCCCTCTCCCTCTCTCTCTCCCTTCTTTACCTTCCTTCCTCCTTCCATCTCCCCTCTCTCTCAAATTTTATATTGATGCAATAATAATAACACTTTGCTGTTATATCACAGATATTTCAATGGCTCCATCAACTCATCAGCTGAAGCATTCCCTTTAGTACTGTTGATGATATGAACTCATTGATAACTTTGTATCCTACATGATTCCGGTCAATCCATTTTGATGAGCTCTTCATAGCACAACTCCCCAGGAAGCTGAGAGCCCCCTTTGATACCTTTCAGGGATTTATATGTACTGGTATAAGTCAATCTGGCCACCTGCCATCCTCATTCTTGAGGTATCAGTCTCTTTTTTGTTCATACTTGACTTTGATATCTTTTATGACATTTCTTTTATGCAAACCATCCTTGATAACATGCTTCTGCCTACCTGGTTAATATCAAGCTTTGTAATCTTCCAAGCTCTTCCATGGGAGGCAGCATGATGTAATATAGAGTTCTTAACCTGGGGTCTGGGAATTTAAATCTCTCTCTCTCTCTCTCTCATATGTATATATATATATATATATATATATATATATATATATATATATATATATATATATATATATATATACATATATATACATAATATATATTATATATATAGCTATCTTTCAATATAATTTGTTTCATTTGCAATGGAAACAATGTATTTTGTGCCTTTTATTTTTTGTGAATTTTATTTCTAAGTATTTTCTATTTTGTGAATTTACAAATATTTTGAGAAAGGCTTGCTCGAGCTGCCAGGATGGTTACCAGTGCAGAAAGCTTAACACTCCTTTGTTAAAGTGTAAAGAACACTGGAGTTAGGGCCAGAGGACCAGAGATTTAGAGCAGGAAGGGACCTTGGGGATGGCTTGGGTCAGAGCACTTGAGTACAAACCCTGATTCTGCTACTTATTACTCATGTGATCCTGAGAAAGTCACATAATCTCCATGAGTCTCAATTTTCCTTATCCTTAAAATGAGGGGAATTGGGGGTAGATAAGCACTAAGATTTCTTCTTGCTCTCAGTCTCTGATCTTATGTTATTTATCTCATTCAGTCCTTATAATAACCCAGAGAGATAGAGTAGGTATTGCTATACCCATTTTACAGAAGGAGAAACTGAGGCTAAGAAAGCTAAAGACTTGCTCGTGGCCATACAGCTGTTAAGTGTCAGAGGCAGAATTTGAACCCTGGTTTTCCTAACAGAATCTCGCACCCTGTGCCATGCTACCTCTGAAAGACAGTAGAAGATTGGGAAAAGGACTAGCTCTGAGTCAGAGGACCTGGGTTCAAATCCTGCCTCTGACTCTTCGTACATCTTAGGGAAGCCATTTATCTTCCCTGATCCTCAGTTGACTCAGTCCAAAAATGAGAAGGAAGAATAAATGAACTTTGATCTTCTTTCAAGTATGAGACCGTAATCCTCTGACTTTGAGTGCATCTGCCTCTCCATCCACATTCTACCATGCTGCCTCCAGAAAGTTAGCCAAATAGTCTGCTGAAACACATCTTAGCTTTCCCTTTGGAGAAACAAACACTTGGATTTTGCTTCTCCTTTATTGTGGGCTGTAATACTCCTGTGTGTGACTGAACTCATACACACATACACACTGTTACACACCCTCACACCCCAAAACACGCACATACCCCCAGGTTGTTGTTATTGTTTGCCCTTCCTTCTCAGTCACCTGGGCTTCCATTGACCTTCTGTCCTGTGATTTTTGGGCACCAAATACAGGATTTTAGCAGAGCCAAGTGTTAGCACCAAGCACTGTGGATGCCCCTTCCTTAGGATGAACTGTTTTTTCTTGGCCAACCACCCTTGTCCTTTGTGCTATGTGGCCTCCCTTTGCTAGAGGACAGAACAAGTGATGCCTTCCAACTCCATCTCATTTCTTCTTTAAGAGATGCTGCTCTGTCTGGCAGCATCAAAATGCCAGTGTCAGTGGTGCATTTTATTATTGCAGCTGCTCCTTTCCTCCCTTCACCTCTCTTCCTCTCTCCCTCTCCCCTCTCTTCCACTCCCCTCCTCTCCCTTGCTTTCCCCTTTCCTCTCCCCCTCCCCTTCTTCCTCTCCCCTCCTCTTGCTCCCCTCTTCCTTTGGACATGGGTTCTGCACAGGAGGCACTTCATTTCAATACAGGGGGTCTCTGGTCATGATCTTTTCATAGGAACATAGGGAGTTTAAGAAACTATCAGAAACCATCTAGTCTAACCCCAACATTTTAGAGATAAGGATCTGAGACTCAGTGAGATGAAGTGATTGGTCCAATGTCACCCAGTGCCAGAGATGGGATTTGAACACAAGTCTTGTTCATTTATTCATTCATTCATTCATTTGACAAACATTTATTAGTAAACCATAGACATTAGAACAACTAGAGATTGAGAAATCCATGAAGTCAAGGCTTCTTAAGCTGGGGTTTATAAAAAAAATGATAACTATATTTCTATAAAGTTGTTTTCTTTTGTAATGCTATATATTTTCTTTCATGCACATAAAAGCATTATTCTGAGGAGGGGCCCATAAGCTTCACCAGACTGCCACTGGGGTCCATGCCACACAAAAAGACTACAGCCTCCAATTGAGTCCAACTACTTCATTTTATAGAGGAAGAAACGGAATCCTAGAGACCTCATGAAACTTGCTGAAGGTCACACAGCAAAGCTGGTAGAGCAATAGAGAAAACCCCGCTTTGACCTCTTGGCTCCATGACTGTTCTGCTGAGCACATACGGCTGCAAAGTATCCTCCTGAGTTCTCAGGCTGCCACTTTCAGGGTAGTATATGAAGGTGTACTTGAAAATACTGGATTTCAGGACCTAGATAGAGCTGATACTTCTAGGATCTTCAGAGAGCTCCTTCTCCATGTTATGACTCTGGGAGGCAGCTTATTTTAATGGAAAGTACATTGGAGATGGAGTCCTGGGTTCAAATCTCACCCCTGATACTTGCTGGCTATGTGAGTGCAGACAAGTCCCTTAAACTTTCGAGGCCTTCATTTATTCAACTCTAAAATGGGGACAAGAGTTCATGCCCCATAGGGATGCTATGAGGATGAAATGAGATGCCATGCCCAGTGTATCTGTTCTTTTTCTCTGGTTCTCCTCTTTAATCTCTTTCCAACCTGCAGCCTTGGTTCTTTAAATTTAATGCTCTCCAAGCCTAGCATGTTTAAGTTCCTCCTTGGGGAGAGAGAAAAGCATCCAAGTTCACCCACATGCTGCTCCCTGTGGTCTGTCATTAGCATACGAATTTGCCAGTGATATAAACACTATTACACCAAAGCTCCAACATATTCCATTCCATTGCTTTCCATCAACAGATACTGATTAAGCCCCCTTATGGTATGGAGGGCACAGTGGTAAGCATTAGCAATCCTGAGACTGAAATGAAACAGTCCCTGCCCTCAGGGAGCATGTGTATGAGGTGGTAAAGACAGGGTATCTCACACACACACACACACACACACACACACACTCACACACACAGACCCCCCCCCCTCCTCCCCCCTCCCCGCCAAACATACACACACACAAGCAAATGAAGTCAAAGACTGTATGAAATATTTTCAGGTACAAGAGATTGTTAATCCATGTATGTGTGTGTATGTGTGTGTATGTGTAAAGGTCTCTCATGGCAGGAGCAGCTGAGCTGGTCACTCCAGAGGGGCAGAGATGAGCAGGAACTATATTCTGGACATGGGTGAAAAAGTGGGTGATGGACTGTTGTGTACTGAGAAACAACTAACAGGCCAGTTTGATTGGAATGGAGAATGAGACAAGTGGGATAACATAAATTGAGACTGGAAATTGAGGCAGAAGGCAGGCTATAAAGGGCTCTAAAGCTCAGCCTCAGGTTTTTGTCTTTTACCCTACAGTCAGTAGGGAGCCTCTGAAGACTTTTGAGGGGAGTGAGAGGGGTAGTGTTTTAGGAATCTCGGTTTAGCATCTAGGCAGAGGATGGATTGGAAAGTGGAAGGCGTGAGAGGTAGGAAGACCAACTAGGAAGCCATGGCCATAGTTGAGGTGAGATGAAATGGGTTCCTCTGTCAGGAGAGTGTCTGGGTGGGTGGACAGCAGGGGATAGATTCACTAGCTGTTCAGAAAGATATGGAGTATGGGTGAAAATTCAGCCTTCTGTTCCAAGCCCTAGTTTTAAAAGCTTTTTTTCTTAAACTAAGATAAAAATATCATATATTGCTCAAAATATAGGCTATACCCGAAAATTATGGTAATAATACTAACTAATATTGCTACAGAAATTGTGGGTTTATAATTTTCTTTGAAGCAAACCAGTGAAATTAGTAGCATGTAAATTATTATCTCCATTTTACAGGTAAGGAAAACAAGGCACAGAGAGTTTATATAATTTGGCCACAATTACACAAGTGACTCCAGCATTTCAGAACTGGAAGACACAGCTGTCTGGCCCACACACAGAACTCTGTCTCCTGCTTCTTTGTCTTTACATGTACCTTCGATAGAAGACCTTTTCCACATCACTCTGTCCCCACATCCACTCTCCTTGTGCTTTCCCTCCAAGATAACCTTTCATTTATTTTGTATAAATCTTATATACCCAGGGCAGCTAGGTGGTGCCATAGTGCATAGAGCACTGGGCTTGGATTCAGAAAAACTCATTTTCATGAGTTCAAATGTGATCTCAGATACTTACTAGCCATGTGACCCTAGGCAAGTCACTTAACCCTGTTTGCCTCAGTTTCCTCATTTAAAAAATTTTTTTTTATAATTTTTAGTTTGCATCATTCATTTCCACAAGATTTTGAGTTACATATTTTCTTCCCCTCTCTCCCCCA
>CM053581.1:565694140-565714036 GCA_028627135.1 Pseudochirops cupreus
GACTAAAATGGAGGTAGCCAGCTAGCCAGAGGAGAAATACGGGTGTGTGAGAAACCTATTAGGATACAATATGTAAATATAGAGATATTGTAAGATGAACTTTTACATCTTTTAACATCAGTGATGGGGTCAGACCATTTTTTTTGGAGGGGGGAGGAAAACAGTTGGAGTTCTCTTGGGTTTGCCTGGCTTCCCTATTTGTCTTTTCACTACCTGGTCTACATTGTCTCAGGTTCTGCTATGCCAGTCTGCTACTTAGCCCCACTGATCTCCAGCCCGGAAGGATGTCCTCTGCAAGCAAGCAGTAGAGGGTTACAAAATATTGTTCTCTTATTATCAGTCAATCAACAATCATGTATTATGTGTCTATTCTGTGCTAGGTTCTCTGCTAGACCTTGGTGACCCAAAGACTAAAGGGAAACTAGTCTCTGCCCTCAAGAATCTTACCTTTCATGGAGAGAAACAGGTACATGGAATCTCCTCCATGACAGCCTTCTGCAGCGCCCCATTTATTTTTTGTATCCAGCATCAATCAGCAGGCATTTATTGAGCACTTTCTGTATACGAAGATCTGTGTTAGACCTTGGGGGACAGAAATATAAAAATAAAAGTCCTGACCCTCAATGAACTTCCATTCTATTGGGAGGAAAGAACCTGGACACATATAGGAATAGAAATAGAAAGGTATTTACTTTGTACGTACAACTTAGCCTATATACATCAGTTCCATGAATACACACATATGCATGCATGTGTGCCTATACGTGCACAAAATAAATGTTAGGGAGCCTACATTTGTCAATTCTCTACAATCTTGAGATCACTTTCCTTATAATGGTGCTGAGAGTCAAATCCTGCAAGCATTGTCACCAGCCTCATTTGGCACCCATGTGGGAGCTGAGGCTCGGAAGGGCAGTAAATTTCCCAGGGTTGCACAGGGAGAGCAGTGCCAATGCTTCCTGGCACTCTGGGCTCTGCTTCTTCTCTGAGGCTGGGCTTTTTCTCCTCATTAGTTTCTTCCCTTTCCCAGGAATTTCCCTTGGCAATTTGAATATTCAGAGTATGCATTAATATGGTGATTATCTCAGCTATTGTGGAATAAACATACAGCCCTTAACCCAAAGCTTCCTGAGTAGTTAATTGTTGGTGGCTTTTAGCTGTGACCTCTCTGGGGGTTATGGGAAAAGTGCAGATCCTGTCTTAGGAGTAGCTGTGGGTGTGATGTCCAGAAACCTAATGGGATGTAGTGAGAGGGAAGATGGTCCATTGGGTCTGGAGTCAGTGGACGTGGGGTAGCTGTCTCCTCAGTTACTCACTGTGACTGTGAGATTTTGAGTAAGTCTTTATCTTTGAAACAGAGATGATGCGATCCTTGTATGACCTGCCTTTCAGAGATCGCCTGGAGAAAATGTGTTGTAAGCTTTAATACATTAAAACAGTCTTAAGATGTAAGCTGCTATTCTTTATTTTCTTTTTAATCTTTCCCAAATCCTTTTCATTTGGAATACCATTTGGTGTGTCCCCATTTTAAAGATGAAGAAAGTAAGGCCCAGAGAGGGGAAATAAGAAAAATGGGATACTACTTGCTCTTGTACAATAATCAAATCAAACCTGCTAGAAACAGTACAATAAGCCACTTTCCAATGGCTTCACTCATGAACTCTATACTTTATTCCTTTTCAGTTCTGTTTCTATGAGCCTGTGATTCTCAGACCAAAACTCTCTTACCTGGTTGCTAGTATCCTTGATGTATTAGCTTCCCCTGTTAGAATGGAAGCTCACTGAAGAGAAGGCTGTTCTCAAATCCCTAGCACATAGCATAGTGTTTGGTATAGAACTGGTGCCTAATAAATGCTTGTTCATTCATTCATCTTCATTCGTCTAAATTAAACATTCTATCCCTTACTTTGCACTTCCAGAATTGTAACTCACTGTTTCCCATGGGGAAGAATCGATTGACCGGTTTTCATTAATTCACCCAGACGGTTCAGGCAAACAGCTGGCCAGTTTGGACACTTCACTGATTTGACTGTTCCCTTGGCTAAACAGATTTACAAAATCAGTCCAAACAGCTGAGTGTATCCATGGTGGTGTAGACTTGGCCGACAATTGACAAGACCTTGTTGCTTAGGTCAGTAAATAATTTTCCTTATTTATGAACACACCACTGGATACCTCAGTTTGATGAATTTCCTGGAGGTGAATGTCAGTCTTCACCATGCATGGTGCCTATTGTTAGCTGATGCTATTAAAAATGTACTTATTTGTTTAAAGAGTCCATCATTGGGAGGAATTAATGGACTAAAGCATTTTGGAATATGTCTGCAATTTTCTTTCATTTATTTGACTGCTTAAAAAACGAAATAAAAACCCCAGAGTCCCAGACAACCATGTGATGAGAAGGAATGGTAAAGAAATCTCTCTGAAAGGCAGGTGAGTTATTGGGGATTTTGGAGTCAGTGATTCTTTATCCTCTAAGAAATAGTTAATTCCTGCCTCCCATTTTGGTACATTCACTCGGGTTCTATAGGGCATCAGGTGAGTGTCTGGATTCAATAGCGCACCCTTCTCCAGTACAGACAACCTAAAAAACTCCCAGTTCCCTTTTTTGCTGAGCTTCCTGTCAGCTTTTGAGCTAAGGAAGAGGATGGGTAGGCACTTCTCAGAATCAATCTGAAAAATGCTTAAGCGTAAACATGTTCCATGGCAAAATAACAGTGCCATAGAAACCCTGCTGAATGTTTTGAAAAGACTGGCAGCTTCTAAAGCTGAGGTCTTGCTTTGCCCTCTTATTCCTGAAGGAATTCATCCTAGCATTATGAAACTGAGCTACAGAAGGCTGGAACCTTCCTCCTGCTGCTCTCCTTTACATCTCTGTCATTATGGGAGCTAAATGAAGGGCTCATATTTCTTCAGTTGAGTATCTGTTAAGATGAAGAGCTTTGAGGCTCATTCAAGCAATCTGGGTTCGAATTCTGCCTCTGACTAGGTTTGTAGCCATGTGTGAATGAGAATGATGCCACCTCCCTTCATTTATTCAGCCATTCATTCACAGAACAAGCCTTTTAAATACTTAAGAGGCATCCTGGTATAAGGGATAGTGCATGCTGTCTTTGATCCATCCTGGCTGTGTGACCCATGCAAGACCCTGGCCCTCACAGGGCTACAGGGAACTGTCGAAGACTAGATTTCAGAGCAAATGCAGATCTCCCAAGGCCAAGAAAGTGTCTCACTGAGAGCCCCCTGTACTGATGAAATCAGCACACATCAAAATGAAAACAAAAGGAATCAACTTGAGAATGCCCTAAAAGGCAAAGTCCTGAAGGGATTTCATTAGGTTTCCTCAGTAGGTACAGTGACTATGCTGAGGACCTGGAAGGGCATCGGTGCAGGCAGGGTAAATGTTAAGGCATGGACCTCAGAATGTGATGGCCAGGCAGATGGTAAGGCCTGCTCGTCATCTGTTGATATTCTTAGGAAGGTGACTTTCTTGGGGGAAACATAATCAAAGCAACCTCAAAGGTTCATTTAAAACCCAATGAAGCCCACACTTTTGTTATTAGTACTATCAGAGTTAGTTATTGTATTTATTCCATAAGTTCAGTGAATCTATTTGAGATAGTATCTACGGTTGTAAGCAAGATAAGCATTGCATCATCATCTTTTCTTGGGAAGATATGAAGCATTTGGGGGTAATACCATTTTTTGACCTGTCCCCAAAAGATGATGCATCTTTGGTGAATTAGTGAATTAAACTGTTGAATTACTGTCCATTTAACCACTTCTATGGTGGAGATAATGGACTTTACTTTTTTTCATCCTTTTTTTTTAATTTTTGGAGGGGGAACAGCAGGGAAATTGGGGTTAAGTGACTTGCCCAAGGTCACACGGCTAGTAAGTGTTAAGTGTCTGAGGCCATATTTGAACTCAGGTCCTCCTGACTCCAGGGCTGGTGCTCTATTCACTGTGCCACCTAGTCACCCCTGAACATTACTTTTATGCCTTTTGCTTTCCACATATTTCCTTAAAATGCCCATACCCCCAATACTGCCATAGATTCCCATATTTCTCCAGCATGAAAAAGATATCGCAATAACTTTTCGAAGCCTGATGCTTGTTCTGTTGGCTAATTGCTGTTATTCTCTTGGTAGCTTCATATGTTTGGGCTGGAAATAAACCAAGAGCTCGTCTTCTTGTTCAAACTTTTCATTTTACAGATGAGGAAACTGAGGCCCAAGGTCACATAGTTAGAACCAGAGCTGGAATTCAAACACCAGTCCCCTGATTCCAATTCTAGTGTTTTTTCCACCATCCCACATTGCCTTTTTTTGTTGTTGAAGGTTTGTTCTTTGGTCCCTAATTAGGTTTCAGAGGTGCTTTCTGAAGATATTACAGATTGAGGTCTGACCTTGGAGCCATGAAGGCTTGGGTTGAAGTCTTGTGCTGTGTGTCCCCGGACAATCTATTAAGGTTGTAATGTTACAGATAAGAAGCCAGTATATGTCAGTGGAGACAGTTTCCACATTAGGGGATCTGCCCACTGAGGGAATTATACATTCAGACTGACCAAAAACATGGACCCCCAAACCTCTGCTATCATTATTTTCTGAAGTGTTCTTAGGTTCAGTGACAAACTATACAACAGATACTTATTGAGACAATTTCAGCAAAGGCTCGATGACCCCTTGTCGAGTACGTTGTAATGATGATTCCTTCATGGATGGCTTGGACCAGATGGTTGCAAAGGTCTCTTCTTGTTCTCAGATTCTATGATTCTTGTCAACTACATGCAAGGCGATGGTGGGAGTTGGGTAGCAGTGGAGAGCATCGATAAAGCCTTCCTTTCCAGAGCCTTACAATGTAATTGGTGGTAAGAATGGAGGCAAGAACAGAAATACTGATGGAACTGAGGTAGGCTGAGAGGAATACAAAACAAAAATCCTTATAAAGGGCTTTAAGAAATCGGAGCTGGAGAGAGAATCATACTAATTGGCACACATATGTGTGTATAGATAGATACATATATGTGTATAGATGCATATATGTCCATAGATGGATGTGTGTGTATGTGACAACGAGGTAGCACCTTACCTTTCTAGTTGAGTTACATATTTTCCCCTTTTATGTATTGTCCCCCCCCCCCCATTAGATTGTAAACTCCTTGAGGACAGGAACTGTCTCTTTTTCTTATTTCTATCCATAGCATTTGGCACAATGCCTGGCAAAGAGTGGGCACTTACAAAAGGCTTATTGAGTTGAATTATTATCCTTGTGTGTCCACTTTACTCTTCAATCATTCCAGTCTACTTGCTGAACATTAATCACACTGTGTACTGTCTCCCACTTCCCTGTCTTCACAATACCTTTCCCTTCTACCTCGAGTGTCTTTTCCACCATTCTTACCAATCCTTTATAGCCCAGCTCCTCTTTGGGGCCTTGTCTGATGTTCCTTTCTGTGCTCCCAAATCAGTAATGACCTTCCTCAGACTTACCATACTGCTTAGTACTTCTTCTACTTGGCATTAATGGCTATTTCTTTTCTGTGTAACAGAGTGTGAGCTCCATGTCTTATCTAACTTTCTATTTCCCTCAGTTCCTACAGCACAGTGGTCAGCACATACACACACACACACGTGCGCGCGCATGCACACACACACACACACACACACACCATCTCTCTGTGACAATGGATGTCTGTCAGTTTTGAATTTATATGGAATACCCATTTCATTTAGATTTCAAGGAGGATACTACCTGGTATTGTGGAGGGAGCTGTGAACTTTGAGCCAGGAAGGCCTGAATTTGAATTGTACCTCAGATGTTTGATAGTTACGTGACTCTGGGCAAGTCACTTAACCTCTCTCCTCCTCTGTTTCTTCATCTGTAAAATGGGGATAATAATAGCACCTACCTCCCAAGGATGCTGTGAGTATCAGTTGAGAACATGCATGAAAAGAACTTCACAAGCCTTAAACCACCATATAAATATTAGAAGTAGCAGCAGCAGCAACAGCAGTAGCAGTAGTAGTAGTAGTAGTAGTAATAGTAGTAGTAATGTAGCAGTAGTAAAGTAGTAGTAGGAGGAGGAGGAGGAGGAGGAGGAGTAGTGTTCGGACACTTTAGATAATAGAGGACATTACAGTGCTTTTGAAAGGAGCCAGCAGTAAATGAGAATTGTAAATTCATTTATTGCCTTCATCTTATTCCCTATGCTGTGATTTCTTTAAGTATTTTCCTCCAGACATTAACTGGATTTTTTTTGTCAGCTTTTCTTTGGTTCATATGGGTTTATTTTCTTTTAACTTTTGCAAGCCTAGATATTAATAGTTTTTTCTTTTTACAAGAGACTTAATAATAATGCCTTCCAGAATTACTATTTTAAAGTATTTAGTCAAATTAAATGGCACATAATCAATGAAGTATTTATATTATTTATTACACAAGGAAAAATTACTAAAACCTTAGCCATGAATGAATCTGACTGTCTGCTTAGATCTTAAGAAGTCTTAATCCATGATGTAAGTCTATAACTAAAGGAAGGAAACCATCCACTGCATCTTCCTAGCCTCTCATGGAACCCAATGGCAGGTGACAATGCAGCTTGGCTTTGAAAGCAGTGGTGGTTACCATTGGTAAAGATAATGTGATGAGGGCACACTTTCGCCCAGAAAAAGAGTGGAGGTTGTGGCTGCAACCCTGACCCATACTCCTTCCCAAGCCTTCCACCTTCTAGGGCATTTGCGAATTGTCTATCCAGACCTTCCCTAAGCAAGACGCAGGCTTGCTAGGTCTAAGTTCAGAGAGGAATACTTTCTTCACCACCCCCACCCCCACCCCCACTGTAACTCTTCAGAGTACATTTCTTCAAAAGTTGACATTAGTCAGATTTTTGCCCTCTTGCTAGGCAGGAAAATTAGGGATGAATTTAATTGAGTTCGTTTTTACTAAGTTTATATTATGTGACCAGTGTTACGCTAGGTTTTTTAGGACAATGCTTCCCAAAGGACAGCTCGAAGACCTCTCAGGGATTTTTAAAGTTTCGTTGCAAGGGATGGATGCACACTCAGCATTTTGAACTTTATTTGGCTCCAACACTACATATATATATATATATATATATATATATACACACACATATGTATGTATATATATGTATATATGTATATGTATACATATATATTTACATATATATATATGTATATATATATTACGACTCAGTATGATTATGAGGAGGGAGGTCCAGAAGAAGTTCACCATATTTGCTTCCAGAAACTACATCCTCTAGGAGTCTGTGTATGTACTCATCAGCTTAAATGGTGACAAAAATCTTGGCAGACTAAGGATGGGCTAGAAATATTCAAACAATAATCTCTCTTTCCCTCTTTCATTACTATTTTTCAAATGCATGTCGGTGTTCTTATGATTACTAAGACGCAAAGTACATAAAGATGTTAGTAACTCCATTAGCTCATTGAGGGCACATACTGTCTTTTGACTCTCTTTGTATCCCCAGTACTATGTGCACAGTGCCCAGCACATAGTATGTACTTAATGCTTATTGACTTTATAGTAACTTTTTATCATTAGTTTTCTTAATCAATGTATATGTGAGGAGGCATCTTTTTTTTTTTATTTTAAAAGGTTGTTTGCATACAAAGGCTAGTTGGGATCCCCTGCTGAAAAGGATACCAAAGAAAGTTAAGATCTGACCCCTCCAAGGACTTAAGATTTAAGTTGGGGGTGGTGGTGGAGATGAGAAATATATAAATCAAAGAACAATGTTGGACAATATGAGTTTGTGTCCAAATGTGTGATATCAACAAATGTTAAGTAGGTCAGCAGAGAGAGAGAGAGAGAGAGAGAGAGAGAGAGAGAGAGAGAGAGTCAGTGACAGAGGACAGAGAGAGACAGAAAAAACAGACACAGACAGACACACAGAGAAAAAAGTATGGGCTACAAATTGGAACCCTTTTCATTACCCTGGGTAAGAATTGCTGTTACCATCATACCACCAGTATTATCTATGGGATTGTTGTAAGAAGCCCCTTTTGAGAATGGGTACATATATGAAGTGAGATCAAGATCAGATATGACCTTGGCTCTATGTTCTTTTACTTGACATATTCAAGAGGAATTTTTTTTCGTTTTCCATTCCATCATTTGCCCTGTAGTTGCCTAAGGAATGTTGGCATTGAATTGAATTGGATTTTTCCTTCTTAACCTAAAAGGACATTTCCTTTAGCTACTTAAGGGATCTTTGGAAGAGTCAGCTTTGGGAGGTGGTTGGGCAGCCCTCACAATTGTGTTGGTTGTAGTGTGCTAGAGATTTATCTGTCTCACCATAGTAATCTTGATCTTCTTCATTCTGCCTACTACCCTCACAAAAATGTATTTTTCAACTTCATCCTCCCACTCACAAGCTTTCCTAGATAAACCCCTAAACAAGTTGAAACACAGAAGTCTCTAGCCTCTTAATCCCTCCTCAAATGGAACAGATGAGCCACTGCTGACAAGTGAGGTTTAGTTCTGTCTGTGAGTATCAGCCCCTAACCTCTGGGGTTTGTCTTCAACCCAAACTCATTCACATGGATGAGACAGGACTGAGCTTGCCAGAAAGAGATTCATATAGAAGCTAGAAATTTAAGGTTAGTTGACATGTTGTTTTTGTTTTTTTTACAGAATAACACTTGTGTGTATTAGGCACACCTTGGCATATATCCAGAATCCATCTATCTAATCCATCCATCTATCCATCTATCTATCTATCATCTATCTATCATCTATCTATCTATCTATCTATCTGTCTATTATCTTATCTATCTATCCATCTATCTATATCTGTCTATCTATCATCATCATCTATGTCTACACACACATAACCCAGACAGAATCACAGAACTGGAAAGGAATCTTAGCTGCCATCAGGAAATCCCTACATTAAAGAAATTACTTTTATATCATACCTGACAAGTGGTCCTCCAGCTTCTGTTGGAAACCTCCAAGGAGGAGGAACCCACTACCTCTTGAAGCTCATTAAACTCTTGGAACGTATTAATGAGTTTTTCCTAATGTTGCGTTTAGATTTGCCTCTTCCACTCATTGCTTTGGGTACTTGACCTCTGAAACAAAGAGGAATAAGTCTTTAAACACTTGAAGAAGCCAGTCATATAACCCTGAGTCTATTCTCTTCTCCAGGGCAAGCATACTTATCTCCTTCAGCTGATGTTCTTATGTCATAGACTAAAGACCCTTTATCCTGATTGTCCTCTGACCACTTTCCAGCTTATCCAGTACTTTGCATAGTGCTTGCTACATGTAGATATTTAAATGGTAGTTGATTGACTGACTTATTGATTTCTTTTTAAACCATAAGTACCCAGCATTGAAGAAAATACTCTTAACTGAAGTCTGATGAGGGCTGACTACAATGGACTATCACTTCTGTATTCCTCCAAACTGTGCCCCTCTTAATTAATTTAGACCAAGATTCGATTGCCTTTTTGATCTCCAGTCACTCATTGATCTTGCAGTCCACTAAAACTCCCAGACCTTATTCAGAACAATTACTTTCTCACCATGCCTCCCCCAGTGTTTCCATCTGAAGTTGATTTTTGTAGCCAACTGTAAAACTTTACATTTATCTCTATTTGATTTCATATTGTTACATTCATCCCAATGTTCTAACCTGCCAGTATTTCTTTTATACCCTGTCAGCCTCTGTGTTAGCCTTCCCTCCCAGCTTTGTGTCATCTGCAAATATGATAGGCATACCACTTATGATGTTATTCCAATCATTGATAAAATTGTTAACAATACAGGGCCAAGCATAGAACCTTAGGTTACTGGACAGCTCTTGCCATATTGACATTAAATTCTTTCAATGTTATTGTTTAGTCCTTTTAGTCATGTCTAACTCTTCATGACCCTGTTTGGGGTTTTCTTGGCACAGATACTGGAATGTTCACTCTTTCCTTCTCCAGCTCATTTTACAGATGAGGAAACTGAGGCAAACAGGTAACTTGTTCAGACTTACACAGCTACTATGTTCTGAGGGCAAATTTGAACCGCCTGGTGCTCTGTCCACTGTGCTACCTACTGTGCCTTTGAATACAGTCATTCAATGAGTTCTCAATCCATCCTATTGTATTATTAACCAACCCATATTGCCATCTTCTCTACAAGAATAGAATGAAATACTTTAACAAAAAAACTTTACCAAAATGTAAATAAACTCTATCAATAGCATTCTCTTTACCAAATAGTTTAGTAATCCTGTTTAAGAAGAAATGAAGTTTAATTTGGCATGGCCATTCTTGATGAAACCACGTTAGTCTGTTGCAAACAACACCTTCCTTATTGTATTTTTGCCAATTGCTACTTTAATGATCCATCCTAGAATTTTTACAGAAATTGAAATCAAGCACACTGGGCTTTGTTCTGCAGACACTTTTCGTTCCTCTTTTGAAGATTGAGGACAGCATTTCCCCTTCTCCAATTTTGTGATGCATCTCCTTTTACCCACGATGTTTCAATGGTCACTGACAGGAGCCCAGCATCACATCTGCCAGCTCCTTCAGCTGCTCTTCTGGGTCATGTAACTCAAATCCATCAAGGGCATCTGGAGGCTCTCCTATTGTTTTTGCTTTTCTTGGGTATCACCTTCCTCTTAGTCATTTTTATTCTCTCTTTTCTAGTATAAAAGTCATTCTCTTTTTCTATAGAAACAGAAACAAAACAAAATTGAGGAGCTCTGCCTTCTCTCTCTGTTGTTGGTTATCATTATCCCATCAACCCTATACAAAGGTTCTAACACTTCTGTGTTCCTCCTTTTCCTATGGATGTAGCCAAGCAACAACAACAACAACAACAACGTGGTTTTTTATTGTCCTTGGCTTCCCTCACCAACCTTGTCTCATTCTGAACTTTTGTATTTCTCACACTATTTAAAGGCAGCTAGACATCACAGTGGAATCCAGCCTCGGACACTTACTATCTGTGTAATCTAACCCTATTTAAGTCACCTAACCCTGTTTGCCTCAGTTTCCTCATCTGTAAAATGAGCTGGGGAAGGAAATGGTAAACCATTCTGCTATCTTTGCCAAGAAAACCCCCCAAAAGGGTCTCAAAGAGACACAACTGAAATGACCAAACAAGAACAAACACTGTTTAAAGTTTTTTTATATTTTCAATTTCATGAATGTATTTTTTTACATTACAAATACTTACAGATCATCCCCACTTTATGAGAGGTTTAATAAAATAAAATAGGGAAAATTGATAAAGTGATCCCATCTGAAAGTGCAGGCAACATTTCACATCTGAATTGTCTATCCCCCAACTCTCTACTTTAAAAAATTAAAATAATTTTTTCTTATTTGTTTTTATTTAAAATAATAAAAAATTTTCTTATTTAGAATAATTTATTTTCTAACCCTCTAATCTTCTACTCCATTAAAAAAAGAAGAGCGAAAATCAAATTTCTTATAACAAATATGCATAATCAAATTTTTTAAAAGAATCCCCCAGTGGCTGCACATAAAAATCTATATATATGTTTCATTCCGTGCACCAAAGCCAGTCCACTCTCTATAAATGATAATATGCTTCATCTTTGATTGTTGTGAATTGTCATTGTGTAGATTTTAGCTTTTACATTTTTCAAAGTTGATTTTTTTAATAGTGTTGTTGTCCTTGTATAAATAGTTCTGGTTCTGCTTGCTTCACTCTGCATCAGTTCATAGAAGTCTTTCCATGACTTTTTGGCATAATCTATTTTCTCTTCTTTTTATAGCACAATAATACTCCATCACATTCATATACCACAGATTATTGGACCGTTCCTCCATTGATGTTTATCCCTTTTATGTCCAGGTCTTTTTTCCACCTCAAAAGAGCTGCTATTAATATTTTTGTACATAGGGGACCTTTTTCTTTTTCTTGGATATCTTCTGAGTATAGGCCTAGCAGTGGTTCAGCTGGGTCAAAGAGCATGCAATGATGTACCTTTGGTAAACCTATGAATGGGTATCATCATTCATAAAGCAGTTTTGAATTATACACAAAATGTTACCTCACACTATTTTTAGAGGACCAGAGGACTCTCTTACATTCATCTTCTGTTGCCTAGTCTTACTTCCATCCTCTGTACTTTTCCTTTTAAAACTCTGTCTTGGTGAACGAGTTACTTGTGGATCCATATCAGTCTCTTCAGACAATTTTTCTTCCTCATTAAAATTTCCCTCAGTGTCTTCAGAATTTTGTTTTTGAGCATTTCCCATCTGTGCTGACTTCCTCTTATAGAAACATAGGTGTCTATGTATATGGACATGTACATTCATGTGCCCACATACACACATACATATCTATAGCCATATCCATACATTTATATGTACACAAACATATGAATTCACACAGAAATATTTATTTTATAGAATGTATTTTAATATGCATATATCATAATATGTATGTATTATATATATTAAAAGCATAATGTATGCATGTGTGTGCGTGTCTGTATCTATATCTATGTACTTATCTATATATCTCAAACACTGACCGCCAGAAATTTACATGGTATGGGAGTGGGAAGGGAGGATGTGACATGTAGACAGAAAGTAAAGACAAGGGGATTTCAGATGGAGACGGCATTGATGAATCAGGAAGACGTGGCACCTGAACTATCCTGGAAGGTAGAAGGTAGAAAGGAGGAGGAATGCATTCCAGGTAAGGAAGATGGGTTGGGAACATTTATGGAAGGAGATGGAATATTAATTTCTAGTTCAATTTGGCTAAATCACAAAATAGATGAAGGGGGCTGACATGAGATAAGGGGAATGGTGGGTGGGAGCCAGACTGCAGGGAGCCCAAAATATCAGCCTGAAGTGTTTGTATTTCATCAGAGAAGAAGTAGGAGTCAAAGAATGCTGTGGAGCTGGGGGGTGATGGGGTCCCACATTGAAAAATTCTTTTGGCAGATTCAAAAAGCAAGGGGCTGGAAACTAGAAGATCATTTAAGAAATTATTACAATAGTCCAGGTGAGAGATTGAGGGAAACAGCTTGACAGACAGGTATTGAGTACTTTTCTGGCTGATTTCATAATTTTCCCATTTCTGATATGTGACTTGCTTAGTAGTTTTTGCTGAGTATATTAAGAAAAAAATCCAAAAGAAACAAGTCATCTGATCTTTCTTTTTTTCATTTAAGAAGAGTGAAGATATTCAGCACTTAGGTCTTTTCATATCTCTCTGGTAGCAGAAGGAAGGAGTATTAGGAGGGAAAGAGAGGAGTATGGAGAAAGTGCAGTTGGTTGTTGGAAATGCATCATAAACCTAGTGGCTATGCAACCTGTGAGCCCTGTAAGCCTCAGGTGGGACTGGAATTTTGTTTTGTGTTGAATCTCAAAGTATGCAAAATGGAAGTCATTTCCCTATTAGACCCTCAGTGGGTAGATACGTTGAGAGCTCAGCCAGTCTGTTTGGCAGAATGGCATTTCTTTAAGGGAAGGGACTGTAACATTTTGTCCTTATGTCTATCACATAGTAGGTACTTAATCAATTCTTGTTGGTCAATTATCAGGAAATTTGTGACAGTGAAGTAGAAACACTGTGAGAGTCTTCTAAACCCCAAAGGCTTTCAGAGGGATCTAGCTGAGGGTCTCTTCTTATTTATTTATTTATTTATTTATTTATTTATTTATTTGTTTGTTTGTTTTTTGGAGGGGGGAAGGCAAGGCAATTGGGGTTAAGTGACTTGCCAAGTGTCTGAGGTCATATTTGAACTCTGGTCCTCCTGACTCCAGGGCTGGTACTCTATTCACTGCGCCACCTAGTGGCCCTCTTCTTATTTATTTTTTAATATTTCAATCTGAGTTATAGCCCAAAGGTTCTAGTGCATTCATCATAAGGATAGTCAGAGGGGAATGAATTCTTTGTCAGTGACAACTTAGTCATTTGTTTTCAGTTATGTCTGACTTTTTGTAACCCCGTTTGGCATTTTCTTGGAAAAGATAGTGGAGTGGTTTGCTTCCTCCAGTTCATTTTACAGATGAGGCAACTGAGGCAAACAGTTAAGTGATTTTCCCAGGGTCATGCAGCTAGTAAGTGTCTGAGGCCAGACTTGAACTCAAGAAGATGAGTCTTCCTGACTCCAGGCCCAGTGCTCTATCGACTGTGCCATCTAGCTGCCTTTAATGACAACTATTGGGAATTATCCATTAAAGTATGGAGGATTTCTGATCAGCACCCATGGAGAAGGTGTTCAACCTGAGGAGATCATATTACAGAATGAGAAGTATTACATAGGAGCTGGAGTATTTGTTTTGGAATCAGGAAGACCTGGGCTCATTTTGTCTCCTTCATAAGCTTTAGCAAATTCTTGTCCTGAGTGTTAGTCCCATAACTGGGTAAAATCATGCAGTCAGTGGGCTTTCTCTCCTTGTTTCTCCTGGCAGCGTATTTATTTTGACAGAATACAGCCCTGACTTTTCCATTGGAACAAACCCAGGGTTTTGTGACCCTGGACAAGTCACTATACATATTGGTTCTCTAGGTCAAGTGTTCTGATCTTTATGTCACAGGCCCCTCTGGCATTCTGCTGAAGCTAATGGACCCTCCTCAGAATAATACTGTAAATGTATGAAATAACATACATAAAATAAAAAGAAGCCAATTGTATTGAAATACAATTATGAAAATATTTTCAAAAACAAGTTCATAGACCCTAGGTTAAGAACCCAATTTAGACAATTCACTAAGATTATATGATACAGGGAACATGCTGACTTGCATTACCAGATAGAATTTTCACATGCATGTGAAATGACAGGTCTAATCTCTGTCCTTATTTTGTTGAAGAAATATTAGGAGCCAGAATTAAAATACAGAAAGATGGATGGACAGATGGACAGAAGGATGGTCAGATGGATAGATGAATGGACAGACAGAGATAGATAGACAGATGGATGGATAGATGTATTTTGGGCAGGTAGGTGATGTACTAAATAGAATACTAGGCCTGAAGTCAGGAAAATTTGAGTTCAAATTTGACCTCAGATACTTACTGGCTGTGTGACCCTGGGCAAGTCACTTAACTCTATTTGCCTCAGTTTCCTCATCTGTAAAATGAGCTGGAGAAAGAAATGGCAAACCACTCTAGTTTCTCTTCCAAGAAAATCCTAAATGGGGTCATGAAGAGTCTGACACAACTGAAAACTACTAAACAAACAACATTTTGATGAGAAAATTCTCATTATGAGCTTTTTCCAGAAAAGTATCTCAGGTTTCTTGTGTGTGAAGATCTTTTGGGTGATTGCTGAACTGTAGAAGCTTAGCTGCAGAACACTCATAAGAAAGGTACTGGAGCATTTCCTACCATGAAAGGCAGAGAAAAAAACAAAACAATACCGTGTCTGTCAGCTGATCAAGTCCATGCTCTGTACAGTTACATGGGGAAGAAAGGTCTATGCATCCCCTCACCTTGACTGTAGTTCAAAGTGTCCCATAGTGAAGGTCACTTGCTTCCTTTCCTTCGAACGTCATGGTAGGTAATGGAACAAGAGGCTGACATCTCTAAGTCAATGATGGCCCATTCCATGACTGGCACTTTAGGCATCAAATGGAATCAGTCACATCCTCAGTCAATTATATTTATGTGTAGTTGAGCACAGTTAGCCTGGGACACCAACCAGCTTAAGAGAGTTGCAATTCTAGAAGGAAATTTACTGTTTTCTATTCTGTACCGTGGAAAATTATTTCAATGCCATGTTCTTTTAGAAAGGAAGGAAGAAACCCTGGATATAAAATAAAGTATTGTTAATAATGAGCTTCGGTGAGCTGGGTTTTTGTGCGTTTTTTTAAATTAATAAATTAAATTGAAAGGCATTTTCTTTTTTCTGAAAGTTCTAAGCAGTAAAAATAAGCCCTGGAAGTAGATTGCCTGGGGTAAGATTTAATTAAACATTGTACAGTAAATTAACATAATTTGATGAGGATCAGCTTTGGTTTCCAGAAAACGGCAACATGCCTGAGTTTTAATTTTTATAATGTCTTCTAAAATACCAGCATCAGATCTCCCAAATTCAGTTTTACTGAATAGGAACTAAACAGAATATCAGCTAGAGGAGGGTGTTTTATTAGAGATATAGTATGTTTGTTTTGGGATTTTAGGGTGGTCTTTATGACTGTACCTGAGTTGCTGAAGAGTACTAATCTTTGTAAAGTAAAATTTGCAGAAATGGGAGGCACACTCCCTAAATTTCTGCAGAAGGATCCACAAGTCTTGTCTTAATTATACATCCTTTAGGCCATATCTTAACTAGAATTTCAAGTGGTGGCCTATGTTTCTTTTCTGGTAATTGAGGACCTAGTGCACCTTCTATAATAGCCACCCGAAGGAGTGAAAGAACAGTGGAGCACACACACACACACATACACACATACATACACAGATATTTACACACATATACACTAAAAGTAGGGCATGAAGAATACACACTGAAACTCCCTCTGGGGATGGATTCTTTACTTTTATTTCTTCATTTATTTTGCAGCTGGGCTATCTATGTATTCAGGTTTCCTTTGGATTACTCACTGTACTCTGTTTATTCCGGTCATCCATCAAGAGCAGCCCGGTAAGACTGGGCAGGATGGTCATGGTCTGACTTTTGAGATGACGAGGGGCTCAGGTTAAAGGAGATCCCATGTTTAGGGGACCTATCAGAGAAGCAGTGTTGCCTGATGGTAAGTGAGAGGACCTGGCTTTGAGCCCCCATTCTATGACTTGGCTCCCTGTGTGACCTTGAGCTTCCCCCTTTTGGCCTTTAGCTTCCTTATCTGTGAAATAAGGGAGTTGGGCTAGATGACCTTCAAGGGCACTTCCAGTTTCAAATCTCTAATCCCTGAGCGTTGGTTTTAGAGTCAGAGGTCCTAGGTTCCAATCCTGACTCTATCCCTGTGTGACCTTGGACCAGTCCTTTACCTTTTCTGGGCTACAGTTTCTTTGTCTGTAAAATGGAAGGGGCCCAAGTCAATGGCCTCTAAGTTCCCTTCCAGTTCTCAATCTATGGCACTCTTGTGATCCTACAGGCTCCTCACAATCCTTTCCCTAGATAAATAAAGATATTTAATCCTGCAAAGATTTATTCAGTAGAACTGACTTTGTATAGGCAAATGTGCAAGAGACTTGAACATTTTTTGTTTTGGGACCAAATCATGATTTCCCTCCTGTAAGGATATGATTCTGGGCCCCATGACCCACGTTCTAGGGCATGTATAGACAGGATGCTCTGTCATCTTTGGAATAGACAAGACAGCCTCTGAACTCCCTCCCACCTCTGAGAATATAAACTGCTTGGGGGTATATACTTTGCTTTAATGTTTGGGTGCCCAGAATCTAGCATTAAGCTGGGTAGGCAGTAGGCATTAAATAAGTGTCTGTTGGCATTTCTCACCTTACAAAAGTGAGGAAACCATAGCAGACAATGAAGATGGTCACTGTGTTGAGGCTCGCAGTCACTATTGACTGCTTTAAGTGACTGGCTCAGGATTTTACAGCTATAGGATGGCAGAGTTCAGCTTTCTGTCCCCTATAGCACACAGCCTCTCATGGGAATGTCCACATTGCTACATGAATGCAGGGTGGAGATATTTTCTAATTTAGGCATTTTCTTTATACCCAGTAGTCCAATGAATTCTTGTCCTGAATATGGGTCCCATACTGGAGTGAAGTCATGAGGTCCATTAGGGATCTTTCCCTGGTCTTCTTGGCAAGGCGCAACAAAGCACAATAAAGTCCCTCATTTTCCTTAGGAAAGAGCCAAGAGCATCTTTTCCTTCACAGGGGTCATCATTTTCTTTGTGTGGCAGATTCAGCAGGTCACATTTAGTCCCCAGCAGCAATCTGCTGGCCTTTTGCTTTTCCTCGAACAGCTGTGGTCAGCGAAAACAGGCCTCTGGAGTCCCAGCCCTTGAATGTAGCAGAGAGTGAGGCAGGCAGCTGTAGTTTCAGAGGGGTGGAAGAGGGAAAAAGGAAGAAGTGGACAAAAATCTCCTTCTGTCCAAGGTGGTTTGTTTTTTCTTTCTCTTTTAAATGCCAGGTTGGTGTTCTTACCTCCAGAGGTGGTGAACTGAAACTGGCAGTTATCAGTGACTTTGGGGCATCTTCATGCTTTCTTAACAGCAGTCTATAAAAATTGAGAGGCCCGTATCCAGTGCTTGGAATGTGGCTTCCTTCAGGTCAGGCTTTATTGAAGTGAAGGCAAGTGGGAAGGCCAGAGTGCTTGTTCTCTTGATATCTTGAGCTACTCTTCCTCCAAGGCAACATCCACTTGGGGGAAGTTTTCCATCTATAGCCTTTTTTCATCCAAATATCTTCAGGTACCATTTATAAGATGTGCCATATCCCTTGCTGTTTAATAGCGACTTCAGGGTCCTCAGGAAAGAGATATGACAAAGAAAGGAGACAGGACAGGTAAACTTCTCTCTCTGAGGGTATGGCTGGGTTGTAATTGACAGAAATAATTCTGTGTCTTCCTCATCAGCCAGCCACTTTGGGTTCTCACCATAACCTGGTAAGCTAAGTGCTATTATTATCCCAACATATAGATAAGGAAACAGAAACTGTGACAGGTTACCTGACTTGCCCACAGTCACTTAGCTAACGAACATCCCATCTGCTTTAGCTCTAAAACTCTGTGACCCCCGCCCTTCCCTGATAGAATATAAGCGCCTGGAGGGCATACTCTCAGTCGTTTTAAATTGTTGGATTCTTAGAAGCTAGCACTGTGTCTTGCACACAGTAGATATTAAATAAATGTCTGTTGGGATTTCTTATATTACAAAGTAAAGTATTTTACACATTTCTACAAACTTCTTAATCTTTCAGTGGATAACCATTTATTATGTACCATGCATAAGAAATTGGAGATTTTTTTGGGTGGGTGCTTAGCCATCTGATTTTATCCATATGGAAAGACTTCCAGCATTGAAACTCCACCAATGTGAATCAGCCACTTTTCCATAAATGGTCTTGGAGCATTGTCACAGGCCAATTGCCTAATCAGAGACAGAGGTCAGACTTGAATCTGGGTCTTCATGATTCTAAGGCAATCTTAGGGTCTACCAATCCAGGCCACCTCTCCCTAAGATACATACAAAGGCAGTCCTTGTCTCCAAGGAGTATAGTTCTAATGGGTAATATAACATTTAAACATAGAAATAAAAGTGAAAGGTAATTCAAGGAGGGAGAGAGTGAGATTAGGAAGGGTTCCAGTAAGTGGGAGCAGCTAGGTGGCTCAGTGGATAGATCTCTGGGCCTGGAGTCAATAAGACTCCTTTTCCTGAGTTCCAGTCTGGCCTTAGATACTTCTTAATTATGTGACATTGGACAAATGACTTAAACCTGTTTGCCTCAGTTTCCTCATCTGTAAAATGAGCTGGAGAAGGAAATGGCAAACCACTCCAATATCTTTGCCAAGAAAATTTCAAATATGGTCACAAAGAGTTAAAAACAACTGAATGAGGGCCAGTAAGTTGGGCAGCTGAACAAAAATTCTTCCTTGGTATCCTTCTTCAGAATGTGATTTTCCTGTGGATTACCTTGAATTTGGAGATGGAAATAAGATCCCAGGCTCTTTTCTCCTTCCATGAGGGACTTTCTGTTGGATACTAACCATAGCAGTTGATTAGGCTGGTCATTTGCTTTGCTAGAAGAAAGGGAATCTTGGGTAGCAAGGGAGGACTGCCCTGGGAACATGCAATTTCCCAGAGAGTTTTATGACTTTGCAAGGAGCACTTGGGCTGGGGATTCCCTCTGAAGGTTCTGCTTTGTAAAGAATATCTAAACAGGTGAATCCAGAGTGATTTTTCTGCATGTATTCATGGCAGGAAAATTTCCCAAGA
>CM053581.1:565714136-565732952 GCA_028627135.1 Pseudochirops cupreus
CTCTCTCTCTCTCTCTCTCTCTCTCTCTCTCTCTCTCTCTCTCTCTCTCCCTCTCTCTCTCTCTCTCTCTCTCCCTCTCTCTCTCTTTCTCTCTCTCTCTTTCTCTCTCTCTCTCTCTGTCTCTCTCTCCATCTCCCTCTCCCTCCTGCCATTGCTATTACTAGGAATGGGAGGGGGGTGATGGGGCGAGATCAGAACCTAGTAAGATTTAAAATGTAAGATGTAATTTTTAAGATTCTTTTTTTCTTTTTGCATAATTTTTTACCAGTCCTCTTTGAGATGCCCTATGTGGGATCCATTCACTGAAGGTCAAGCCAGTTCATTTATAGCCTAAGAACCAAGCATTGCACATATGTCATTATTCCTTAAATTTTATAAATCTTTCCATTTTCTGGTCCTAGTTTATGGATGGAGGAATTGAGGTACAAAGGGTTAAGAGATTGCCCCAAAGTAACATGGATAGCAAGTGATAGATAGAGCTAGGGTTCCCTCCGAGGCTCCCTCTAATGCATTCCACACCACCAATGTAGCCTTGGTCATGGAAATCATTGACTGGGTTACTTGGGATTGAAGTAGAAAAATTAATCCTGTGCCCTATTAGTTTCTATTTAAGTTAAAGAAAGCACACCAATTGGTGCTTGAAATTGTAATTAATGGGCTTTACTTAACAATCCAATTTAGCTTTGAATTCCTAGGCTTGAAGTTAATGAAATGTATTGCATATATTGCCAACTCTCGATTATGCACTTGTGGATTATCTACTTTATGGTTTAACCATAGCAAATATTTTAATCCTAGGCTGGCTTCCCCTTGGCCACCCTGATCTTCTGCCTTCCGGGAAAACCAAGGACTTTTAGTGTCTGCCTAAGTAAAATGCACAGTGAAGAGGGGGATTGACTGGGCAAGTAGAAAGTCTGTCAAGGTGGGGGAATGAGGGGCAATGAATTACATAGTCAAAGAGGGAGGGTTCTGGAGTCATCCCCTCTTTTGGATTATCCAGACCCTAGGGCCCCTCCAGGAATAACATTTCTGAAAAGTAGATCACATAGGCTTTACTGGTGCTTTACTTTGATGTGGCACTTCTCATTACATCCTGAAGTCTTTCACACCAGAGGAATTAAAAAAAAAAAGAAAAAAGTAGCCTAAATGATATAAACTAGGATCAAATTCATGGTTCAGAAAGGAGATAGAGATTTCCCAAGTGTTGCAATGGTCCCCAAGGCATAGTCCAACATAGGACCTGAGTTCAAATGCAGACTTATTACCTTTGTGACCATGAACAAGGCACCTAATTTCCTCAGTTTCATCATTCTTAATACCAGCGAGAGTGGGATGGATGGCTGCTGGGATCTTTTCCAGATTTAGATTTATGATCTAATGCTACCTCCACTGTGCTGGGGGGGGCATCTCTGTGGATGATTAATAATAATAAATAACATTTTTATAGAAGTACAAGATTTATTGAATGCTTTACATACATTATCTCATTTGATTCTCATAGTTGCTCTGTTTGGTAGGTTCTGTTATCATCCCCATCTTTAGATGAGAAAAGTGAGCATCCGAAAGGCAGTGTTTGACTTTGGAAAGAGCACTGGATTTAAGATCAGATGACCTGGGTTCAATCCTGCCTCTCTCACTACCTATGCGACATGACAACACTTTCTAAGCCTCAGTTTCCTCATCTGTAAAATATAAGGGTTCAGATAGATGGCTCCTGAGGTCTCTTGTAGCTGTAATAAATCTGTGACCCTCTGACTTGTATGGGATTATGCATCTTTGTAGTTTCATAAACAAGATTTGAGGCTTGTCCATCTGGATTCTTCACCCCATATTCCATCTACTTCCCTCTATCAGAGGACATAGACAAGAATTATATAAGTGAGAATTTGAAGACAGGCATTTATCTGAAGGAGGGATCCATTTTGATAATTTATTTATAATTCTGTATCACTTTAGAGTTTAGGGGCAGCTAGGGGTTGTAGTGGGTAGAGTGCCGGGTCTGGAATTAGGAAGATCTAAGTTCAAATGCAGCTGCAGATACTCCCTAGTTATGTGACCCTGAACAAGTCACTTAACACTGTTTGCCTTCATTACCTCATCTGTAAAATGAGCTAGAGAAGGAAATGGCAAACCACTCTGGTGTCTCTGCCAAGGAAGTCCCAAATGGGGCCATGAAGAGTCAGATGTGACCGAACAACAGCCCAGCAACAACGATTGTACTTTAAAGTTGACATAGCACTTTTCTTACATCATTTCATTAGACTCTCACAGAGACATTGTAAGGTACTTGAAATATTATTTCAAAAAGTACTTGAAGTTTTATTTTAAGGAAGCATCAGGGGACCTGGCTCCAAACCCTGCCTCTGCACAACCTTGGACAAATCACTTAACTTCCTTGAGCCTCATGTGTAAAATGGGGGAGCTGGACTTGACCTCTAGGGTTTCATCCAAGCTCTAGAACTACCGTTCCTATGTTCTAGATGAAGAAACTGAGTCCCAGAGAAGTTTAATAACATACTAAGTATAGCATAGCTAGTAAATGTCAAAAAGCAGGATTTGAACCTGGATCTCTGTGTCCCATACTCAGTGCTCTGTACCATAGGGCTTAAATGAGATCATAGATACATTGGCATGAGTAATAAGCACTAGCATCTCAAGCCCCAGGCAGGGAAGACTTCCCAGGTTTCACCATGAGACTTCCATGTCTCCTTTTTGTGAAGAATGTGAAGAGCTCAGTCTTAAGTTTATTATCACAAGATTGAAAGCAGCAGCAGGAGAGATGCAGTTACTCTTGGTTTCAAAAGAGGGGCTGGAAGACCCCTTGCCCTCCTTAATACCGGGACCTCCATCCTAGGAGAAGTCTCAGTGTAATAGACATGAAAGAGAACCAAGAGTCAATTCGATAGTCTTAGTCAGTGATGGCCATTTCAAAATATTGCATACCCTGCTTTCTTGGACACTAATTAGAGGGGTAATTAAAGGCCCTCTGTGACTTTCTCCTAGCGTTACACCTGTGGGTGAATAGAAGGAATGTTCTGAGTTTTTGTTCCATCATCTTAGGAAACGACTTTTTCTTTGCTGTCTGAGTGCATGACCTCATTACTGGAGAACTGCCAGGGATGTTGGGTCATCTGCACTCTGATTCATGCTGGCTGCTTCCTGGCCACCCGCTCCAGATACTAATAGTTTCATTTTGAAAGTAGGTGTTAAAGAATTTTCTTTTAACCTCATCACAATATGTGAAGAAGCTCTTAATTGATTTGAAAGAACTATAGAACTTTGGTCCTTTGGATGAAAGGAAGATTAATGCCACACAAGAAACATCTTGGGATTGGTTGAGAAAATTAAGTCTCACCTTAAAAGAGCAAGACAGTTGGGAATCAGTCAGTTAAACTGTGAACTAGTCCAGAGGTAAGACTTGCCAGTTTAGGTCTCTGAAAGAGTGTCAGAGTATTTTCTCTCTCCCTCTCCCTCTCCCTCCCTCTCCCTCTCCTTCTCTCTCTCCCTTTCTCCCTCTCCCTCTCTCTCTCTCTCCCTCTCCTTTTCTCCCTCTTCCTTTCTCCCTCTCTCCCTCTCTCTCTCTGTCTCTCTCTCTCCCTCTCCCCCCTCTTCTCTTTCTCTCTCTCTGGAAAATGGTGGTGTAGTTGTACGAGAGGTTTTCCTATGCTTTTTTTTTATCACTCTCTCCCAACTTCTATAGCAAGAAGGGGCTAGTAGAAGATAGTGCATCAGACATCAGGAAAGAGAAAGGAGAACATCTAGGACAGCGGTTCTCAACCTGTGGGTTATATTCAATTTAAATACATCCTGCATATCAGATATTTATATTACAATTCATAACAGTAGCAAAATTACAATTATGAAGTAGCAACAAAAATAATTTTATGGTTGGGGGTCACCACAGCATGAGGAAATGTGTTAAAGGGTTGTTGCATTAGGAAGGTTGAGAACCACTGATCTAGGAGAAACAGACAAAAGCAGACACAGAAAATCAGCTAGTCCCTCAAAGGGAAGAAGCTGCTTCAAGGAGCATGACACCTTGTGCCAAGGAAGAATGGTATAGGCTTGGGAAGGGCTTCCAGTAATAAGGAGCTGTGAGTTGCCTCTTTGGTTACATGTGCTCCCTGCATATGTGCCTTGCAACTTTCATCAGGAAATTTGAGCCCACTATCCCAATTTGAGCCCATTGTACAAGAAGAAAATGTGCCCTGGTTTGGGAAGACTATTTTGTGCCACCTCCTTTCTACTTTGCTGTCTTAGTAAATAGCCTTTCTAAAAGTTAATTGAAGTCTAGATGCCTGTTGTTAATGGAAAGCACACTGCTGGGGGCTTGTTATTGACAGTATTAAAACCCAGCCCCTGAGGGTTACCCTTAATATTGTGAGACTAGAAATGAGCCACCTTCTGGGGACTTGGCTCACCAATTTGGGTGTGATGTGGGGGAGTAACTCTGTAGGGAGAGGGTACACAGTATTCTATAAAAGTGGAATTAGGATGCTTTGCTGCTAAGCTTGGCTTATCCAAAGCTTTTGTGTTGCTCTCCTGTTTGTTAGTACACTTTCCCCTTGTTTTTATTACGAATACCTGTTGTATCTTAATCATGACAGCAGAATGAAAGCAATGTTTGCAGCAATTTATTTACATAGCTTTTTCCTCTCCTTCATCTCTGTTGGCTCCACAAATAAAAATGCTTTCATGTCTGTAAATATGAATCTAAACCCACTAGCATTTAAGAAAACCTGCAAAAGTGTTAGCTTTATGATTTATTAAGGGAAAGGCAATAGGAATGAAGGGAGAAAAGCACACCTGAGTGCAGCCACAAGCAAAAGAAGTCCAATTGATACGTGTGCAAATAAATTGTAGAGAATTATAGCCTCATTACCTGGAATTTATTTCAGACAATTGGGTGGAGGCAAATATTCTGCTGTATTTTAACCGTGATTTATTTTATAAGTAAACCTGCCTCTGCGGAGCACCAAAGGAAATGGGGGAGCTAGGGATTATTCAGAGGGTGGTGCGATTGTTGGAGGCAGATGAACCCAATTACCCAGGCAATAAAGGGGATTGGTGAGGGGGTTGGTGGTCTGAATTACTCCACCTGGGCTGATGTGCACTGGCCTAGAAAGATTCTAGGAAGTCTTCTTTGACAAAACAGAATCACAAATTCTCAGATAGAAAGGACCACAGAGATCAATAAATCAATCAACTGGCACACCTTTATTTGGCACCTCCTGTGCCACACACTGTGCTTGGCACTAGTCCAGCCCCTGCCTACTATAGATTCCCTAGGCAGCATTCTCAACAAACATGCATCCAATCTCTGTTTGAGGGACTCCCAACCAGAGGAATCAGCTCTCTCCCAAGGCAGCCCATTCTATTTTGAAAGAGCTGGAGTTATTTGGAAGTTCTCCCTATGTGGGACCTAAATATCCCTCTCTTTCCCTCTATTGCTTCTCATTCTGTCTTCCGAGGCCAGGCAGATCAAGCCTTCTTGCTCTTCCTCAGAAGAACCCATCAGATATTTGAGGACAGCTTTCCCAGGCTCCTTTTCTCCTAGCTAAACATGGGATTTAAGATTTAGAGCTTTAGGGGTGGCTAGGTGGCACAGTGAATAGAGCACAGGCCCTAGAGTCAAGAGAATCTGAGTTCAAATTTGACCTCAGACACATAACACTTACTAGCTGGATGACCTAGGGCAAGACACTTAATCCCAATTGCCCTGTTTTCCCCCCTCTAAAAAAAGCAAAAAGATTTATGGCCTTAAGGAATCATAGAATCATAAATCTAGGGCTAGAAAGAAGGAAGGAAGGAAACAAGAATTTTTTTTAAGTACCAGTACTGTTCCAAGCACTATATATAGATATATTCTATATATTATCTGATTTGATAATTATAGGTGCCACATATAATAATAATATATAATTACATATATTGATAAATATATATGTATATAATATGTATTATTTGATTTAATCCTTATAACAGTCCAAGGTAAGTGTTATTATTACCCCCACTTTACAGTTAAGGAAACTGAGGGAGGCAGAGGTTAAGTGACTGTTAAGTCAGCAAGCATGTATTAAGTCCCTACTCTGTGCCAGGTCTTGTGTGAGGCACTGGGGATACACAGAGAGACAAAAAAAACAAAACCCAAACCCAAAACAATCCTTGCTCTCAATGAGCTCATGGTTTACTGGGGAGTCAACAAGCAACATCTCTATACCAAGATCTATACAGAAGATTGGCACTGATAGTAATGGTCAAATGAGAGGAGTTTGGACCCTAAAGCCACAGAAACAGAGTTGAAAAAGAACTTTGGAGGTCACTTTGCCTGACTCCTCCATCAGTCGGATGGGAATCTGAGGCCCTTGGGTTGTAGGCCACATAGCTAGCTATTGGCAGAAATAGGATTAACAGTTGGATCTCAACTTTCAGCCTGGCACTCTTTCCTGTATACACACACATATACATAGTCTGTAGATCCAATTCCCGTCTGTTTCTTCAATGGAAGCCTTGGCCAAGGCATAGAAACATTGGTAACAATCACGCTGTTGGTGCACAATGGGTCAACTTCCCATTAGAATGCAAGCTTTCCATTTTGTTGTGGTGATTGTTATCTGAAGCTTCTCTTTCTGTTGTCTTTGGGGCAGGATGTCAGAGTGGAGAGAGCCAGAATTTGTAATCAGATGACCTGTGTACAAATCATGCCTCCTATACTGACTTCCTGTGTGACCTCCCAGTCAGTCATTTTACTGTCCTAGACTGCAGTTTCCTTATCTGTACAATGAGTGGGTCCAAAGAAATGGCCTTCCAGGCCCCTTCTAGTTGTAGATCTAGGATTCAAAGCTATGCACATGGAAGAGGAGCTTCATAAATGTTTGTGGGATTGGATGTGAGACCTCAGGAGAATTGAACCAAAAATCTAGTCCTGCTTTATTTATGCCTCACCCTGTAGACCTGGCCTGAGATCAACACATGGAACTATCTTCCTTTTCCATATTCCTCTCCTCCATCATCTGTTACACCTTTTCAGAATATCCCCTCATTTCCCTTTATTTCTTAATTGCTATCTCTGGAAGAAAAAAATATCCATTTGATAGTCACAGCCATAAAACATGATGGCTGACCTACGTTTTCAGAAATCTTATAGGTTCCATATGTCCTGGGTTTATACTTCCCTATAGAAATGCCCCCCAAAATTAGCCATATAATTTATAGCTAATGCTCCCTCCTCACCCTCCGTTAAAAGATTTCTTCTGTTTTTAAGTAAGGGCACACAAATATGGGCTGTGGCTGTAGGTTGTGGGAAGCAAGGCTTTTTTACTGACCGCCAGTAAATTTAGCATAAAACTAGAATCACCCACAAAAGATGCCTAAATTCATGTTCAACTTGGCTACATACAAATGCACTTATCATTTGAAAGCTTTCCTGTTCACTGTGAGGAGAACCAAATGTCAGTGGGGAAAGAAGAACGGCATATGCCACTGAAAGCTTCGAGTGATGCCAGCTGAAAAATCCAACTGTGCAAAAACACACACACACACACACACCCCACACCCCCCCTCCCCACATATACATACACACACACACACACACACACACACACACACACACACACACACACACACACACACACACACACCCTCCTCAGGGTTATAGAATCAGAGACACAGTGGTATGGTAGAGAGAACTATTATTGCCTTGGAGTCACTCATCATTAAGTACTTATGAAGTGATTGCTCTGAGCTAGTCATTGTCCTGAGAATATTTGGAAATTTAAAAATAATAAATGCTTTGTAATTGTTTTCTCATTCAATCTTCTTCATAACCCTAGGAGATGAGGTGCTTATGTTATCCCCATTTATAGATGAGGAAACTGAGACATTCAGAGGTTAGGTGACTTGCCAGGGTCACACGATTGGTAAGTGTCTTCATCAGGCCTGCCTGATTCCAGGACCAGTACCTTCTCAACTGTGCCACCTAGCTCCCCCTGAAATAGCAAACATAGAACCTGTCCTCAAGAACCATGTTCTGATGGAGGAGACAGACACATCCACGTACATACATGCATAAAATACACATCAGAGGACATGGAAAGTATCCATAGAAGGCCATGACCTGAAAGGTCTCCTGAAGATACTAGTGTCTGAACTGAGTCTGGAAGGAAGCAAGGAATTCTAAGGGCCAGGGGAGGAGTGGGAAGCTCAAGCCTTCTGGAAGGCCTGGGAGACAGCTGATGCAAAGACACAGAGATGGGAGATGGAATACCAGGTGTAATAGAGTTTGTTGGTCAGTTTAGCGGGAGAGAGAGACAGACAGACAGAGACAGAGAGACAGAGACAGAGAAAGGCGGAGAGAGAGACAGAGAGAAAGAGACAGTGTGAATGTATGTGTGGTGTGTGTGTGTGTGTGTGTGTGGTGTGTGTGTGTGTGTGTGTGTGTGTGTGTGTGTGTGTGTTGAGTGTGTAAGATGATTGGAAAGACAAGATGAAGCCAGGTTAGGAAGAGTTTCAAATGCTGGACAGAGACATTTGAGTCCTGGCTCTTTTAGTTCCTAACTATGCTATTTACACCCAGTAGAATGCAAACTTTCTCATGGCAAGAATGTTGTTGTATAGTTTTATTTCTATCCACAGCATTTATTATAAAGCAGGTGCTTAATTAATGTTCACTTACTGTTATTTGCTTCTCGACGACAGGGGCAATTTCATTTTTGTCCTTGTATCTCTACCCTCTAGCATAATGCCTGGTTCATAGTAGGTACTTGCTAAATGCCTACCTGTTGATTTATTGATGTTGACTGTCAGTAAATTGCTTCAAGGAGGTGCTGTGGAAAAAAGCAAAGCATGCTGAGTCAGGAGTCAGAGGGCCTCGGTTCAAACCCTACTTTTGCTACCTGTGTGACATGAGGCAAATCCCCTCACCTCCCTGGGGCTCAGCTTCCTCACCAGTAAAATGAGAGAGTTGGATAGATAGATGACCACTGAGACCTCTTCAAGTTTTAATCTATTATCCTGTTCCCTGGGTGAAAAGAACCTTATGAATGTACGGATTTCTCTCTCACTGTTAACAACCCAGGAATCAAAAGTATTTAATGCCTATGATTAAGTCATGTTAACTCTTGGCTCCTTAGTTTCTTCATCTTAAAAAAGGAATAAACATGTCTTTCCTGCTTGCCTCATAGGGCTCTGTGATGATCCCTGTAATACTATGTATTTGAAAGACCTTTGAACATTGTAACTGTGAAATCAGGATCCATTTTGCAATGTTATCACTGGACGAGGTCTTCAAGGTTGGCAAGTCCAAAACTCTTGACTTTAAAGAGAAAGATGAAATCCAGAGTATGAGGCTTGTTCAAAGTCACCCAACTAGGGAGTGGTAGCAGCAAGAGGAGTCTGGGTCTCTTAGTTTTTCATTCATTCCATGCTCTACCACTCCAGCCTGCCTTCCCTGGGGTAGTAGCTAAGGCCCTGCTATGTGGGCGTGGTTTTAGGTCACTGCAAAGCACTTTATCTTCTGAATGGAATATGCATTCATTCACATCGCAGGCAACAGCAGCATGTTACCCCAGTGTCCAAACACTGTAAAGGTGAGAAGCATCCAAAGAGAGAGACACCATTCACAGTGGGCACAGATGAGCTAGAACACATTACCCACAAAGAATTATGTGGGTAAAGCACCACCAAAGATGCTATCAAACAAGCCAACGTCTAGAAAATAAAGTGGGCCAGTCAGTTACAGGCTATAGAAACAAAATAAGGGTGAGGTTACCTGATGGATGGCTCTGTATTCTTCTGGTCTCTATGCAGTGTCCAGAGATGGAATTCAAATAGAAATGGGAAACGCCAAGCCATACATATGGATCTCTGTGGCCTCCATATTGGCTTAGATTTAAAATGTAACACTATCACTTAGCTCTTCTCAGCAACGAAGGATCTGCAACAACTCCAAGACTCACGATGGAAAATGGCGTCCACATCCAGAGGAAGAACTTTGGAGTCTGAATGCAGGTGGAAGCAGACTATATGTTCTCATTCTTTTGTTCTTTTGTTTTGGGTCTTCTGTCTTGAAGTGCCTCCCATTAGTTCTAATTCTTCTTTACATCATGACTAATGTGAAAATATGTTTAATATGAATATATGAGTAGAGCCTATAGCAGATTGCATGCCATCTTGGGGAAGGGGTGAAAATTTAAAACTCAAAATCTTATGGGAGTAAATGTTGAAAATTAAAAATTAATTAATTATAAAAATAAAATGTATCAGTATCCTATCATATTTTTAGTTATTTTAAAAAATATTTCCCAATTACATTTTAATTTGATTCAGACTGCAGTTGGGAGTGGTGTGGACATGTAGAGTCTGTGGGCCTTGTGTTTGACACCTCTGAGTTATAGGAAATCCTCCATCATAGACACCCTGTAGAGCATTTATAGGAGACCACAGATCAGATTGGCACAGGGGTGAAAGGGCAGAGATGGATTGCCATTAGCATCGTTGCCCATGTTGGTGAGATTGCAGAACCATCTAAGTCTCTAAACATATATAATATATGTCTTGAGAGAACACATTATGGGGCTAAATCTGGCCAGGATGCTTCAAGTTAGTGAAAAGAAGAGAAAAGCGTGGCAATATTATTTTCCAACATACAAATTCACAGCATTTTAAAGATTACAGAGCCTATTGTGTATGCCACTGTGTTTGACCCCCACAACAACCTCATGGGGGTAGTAGTACAAGTATTATGATTCCCATTTTATCGGTGAGAATGCTGAGGCTTAGTGCCAATGTCAGGCCCAAGGTCAACAGGAACAAGAACAGATGTATTGACTCTGAACCTAGACATTATGGATATGTGAGACTTGCTACCAAATAAAGAAAAAGGCTTGTTTTGCACAATTCTGTGAACTAAAAAGCAGACTTATGAGGCTAATATGATGACTTTTCCAAACAATGATTCATTCTCTTTTTGTTTATTACACAGCCTTGATTTCTATGCTTCTAGAGTACATAAGTCAATTCCACAGAAAGACAAGCTTTATCACTGACTTGCAACCTGCAATTCTAAACGGGTTTCTCATTTAACCTACAGGTACATCATCTAACATTTAGGTTTGGATTTATTACAAGTGGAGCTCTGTAATTTAGTTATCAGTAAAGTATATACCAAGCCCTTTAAACAGTTTCAGCTTTATGCTCAGCTCAGTTCAACAGAAAATATTTAAACATGCATCCTAAGCACACAGGCATTTATAGAAATATTCATAAATATATATTTAGATGCTACATATATGTGTGTGTATATATGTGTGTATATATATATGTATATATATATATATATATATATATATATATATATATATATATATATATACGTGCTGTACGTGTATGTCTATATGTCTGGACCTGTGATTTAATTTATGTAGGAAACTCCTATGGAAGAAACTGCCAATGCAGATAAGACCTACTGTGTGACTCATAGTACCACAGGGGATGTCTGGGACTCTGAGAGGTTTGGAGACTTCCCAGAGTCACACAGTCAGTTCATAGGGCTTCAAGTCATAGGTTTCTGTGACTAATCTGCCTGTGGTTTCTTGCACGCAACACCTTATCTTCTCACTCTGAACATTTTTGCTGGCTATCCCTGATGAATATATTAGAACAGATCATGTACAGTACATATTCACAGGTATGCATATATATGCATATAGATACATATACATCAGTAAAGGATATTTTCTGTAGAGTCTAGAAATTTATAATTAGCTATTTCCATGCTTAATTACAGCATTATTCATTGTCTTTCTAGCCAGGCAACTCCAGAGATTTTTGATGTCCCCTCACTACATTTTGTTTTTTCAATACAGTAACTGTCACAAAGTGCTAAAACTAGCTCCATACAATTAAATAAATGAAATCCAACCAACAGTTGTTAACTGAGTACAGTGTATACAGTGTTGTACTAAGTGATGAAGGTGAAATAATTTGGATGTGACTTCATGGTGCTTCCATTCTCTAGCAGCTTGATTGGATTCCCATTGCTCTTGGAAGGTTGGTGAATGCCATGTTTCTGCCACCAGGAGCAGTGTGACTTTAGCCTGTTCACTTGTTTGGGCAGTCTCAGTGGCTTCATCTATGAAAACAAGGAAGTAGATTGGATCTCTAAGGAGTCTTCCTTCTATCATGATATAATTCTGGGTTTATAACTCTGGACTAATTAAAATTGTTGAGAATCTAATCCCCATATTTCTCCCAAGTGCTATATGTCAACATTTTTACTGTTGTGTCTGAATATTCCTGCAAGAAGAGCTTCAGCAAGCGCAGCAGGGGCAGCCCGAGTTACTCTTCCAATTTAAGAAGAGGCTTTGTAATTTTATATGTGTGTACTTTGACAGATCCCAAGAAGTGCCCAAACTTCTTGTTTTTCAATTCATTCACACGATTAGTAGCTTGAAGGGACAGTGAAAGATTGCCAAGGACAAACTCTGGCCCCTCTCAGGTTTAGATAACTTTCATATTGGTTGGGCAAGTGCCAGTAAATCCAGGACATTAGACTGCTAATGCTTCAATTCCCTTCCAGCACCACCACCACCACCATCATCATCATCATCATCGTCATCATCGTCACCATCGTCATCATCATCGTCGTCATCATCAACAACGCTAACATTTATGCAGTGTTTACTTTGTGCTAGGCACTGTGCTAAGTAAGGATTATATCATTTGATTTTCACAACAGCCTTGGAGAGTTACATGCCCTTATTATCCCATTTTATAGATGAGAAAACTGAGACAAACAGAGGTCTAGAGATATGCCCCGGATCACACAGCCCGGAATCTGCTGAGGCTGGTTTTGAACTCAGTTCTCCCAGAGCTCTATCCATTGTGATACCTACAGAAACAGTGTGATTTTCTGATAAGATCAATCAATCAGTCAGTCAGTAGTAATTTATTAAGTACCTACAGTATGTCAGGCACTGTACAAAGCTCTGGGAATATAAAGATAAAGGGGAGGAACTTAGATTCTAAGGGGAATGTGAAAGTGATACATTTGGAGTCAAAATACATGGAATTGAGCACTGCTGCTTTCTATCTAAGTGACCATGGCCAAGTAACATCCTCTCTGAGCCTTGGTTTCCCTGTTGGTAAAATGAATACTGTGGACAGAATCAGTTTTCAAATCTTTTTGTGGGTCTTGAGCCCCTTTGGCAATTTAGTGAAACTGATAGATGCCTTCTTAGAAAATGATTTTAAGTGCGCAGAATGAAATATGAAGGGTTACAAAGGAAACCAATTATATTGAATTACTATTATGAACTTGTTTTTAAAAGCTCAGGGACTCCCTATTTTGTTTAGAACCCTTGAATTTGAAGTTCCCTAATGGCTCTTTACTTTCAGCTTGAAGATTGACCAGTGAATGGTAACTACCCTCTACCTTACAGCCGCCTAGTAAATTTCTTTCTTTTTTTTTTTTTTCTTTTTGATGCATTTAGGGTTAAGTGACTTTCCCAGGGTCATATAGTTTATAAATGTCTTAAGCCAGATTTTAACTCAGGTACTCCTGACTGCAGGGCTAGTTCTCTCACTCCACTGCACCACCTAGCTGCCCCCCACACCTAATAAATTTCTAACTGATTCTCTGGTCTGACCTCAACCCCAGCCTGCACATAGGCTAGATCTGGATCTTGGAGGAGATTACACAAGGACTTAATGTCTGCAGGGTGTTTCCTTCCCGATTAAGCTGAAATTAAAATGATAGTGGAGCCAGTGGTTTTTTATTACCCTTAAGTCATTTTTAATTAAGGGTTGTTGCAGTACACAGCTTGTTGCAGAGCTCAGCCATACTCCGTGCCCTTCTTTGTGTTGCTTCCCAGTGAGAGAGAACCAGACCTTGGCTGGCTCAGCAGAGCTGTCCCAGAGGGGCTAGTGGGAGCCTCAGCTCTTGTGTTCACTTCCTTGGTGAAGTGTTGTGCTCAGCAGCCTGATTGAGAGGTCATTCGACAAGCAGGAAAGCACAGGGAAGGACTGGGTCCTCATTTGACATTTATAGGTATTCCTGGCTATTCTTGGAGAATAAAGGCACAACTCTGTAAGCAGCTGATGACTGATGGGTGAGCCCAAAATTGGATACCTGGTAATTTATTGCAATTTTCCTCTAACAGGAATAGATATTGAATTTATTTCAAAAAAGCCTCAAGAGTCTTCTTTCATGTGCTTCCTGGGTATAGACTGCCTTTTGCATAGTGGACCGTGAGGGAAAGAGCAGAGTTTAAGCTACAAAATAAGGAGAGAAGGAGGAGAAGGTTGTGAGTATATATAAGCAGGAGGAAAATGGGAAAGGGGGTGATTGGCTTAATGGAGACCAGGAGATGGAGAGGTCTGTATTTTTAGTACTTTGTACAAGTCTGCAGGAATTCCCACGTGTTGGATTTTTCACTAAAGAAAAAAAATTTTATTCAACAATAACCACAGCAACTATATTTAATCTTCACAGTGTCACAAGTACTGTAGCCCTCGCCTGATGTTTTAAAAAATTAGGTAAGATTTTAAAAGCTTGGCATCCCAATCTTGCCCATTTCACCCTTCTAGCCTATGATACAGATTTAAGGGATTATACTTAAGAACAGCCTTGCCTTACCCCTCCCAAATCCACCTGCCTCTTTGGTCAAGACTCACCTTATGTTTGGAATTCCTAGATTTGCTGAGAGGTTATGTGACTTTTGAGCACTTAGACTCAATGTGGGTGTCTGTGAAATGTGGACATTAGTGCTGGTTGTGTGAATTTGAGTTTGGGGACAGATTAGCTATGTGTCCTTGGGCAGGTCATTGTTTAACTTCTTCATCTGTAGAATGGGTTTAAAAAAGACTTGTTTCAGCTAATATACTGGCTCTGCCACCTGGAACAAGTCGATTAACGTCTTGCTGCTCACTGTTCTTCCAACTTTAACAATCCTGTGTGTCACTGTAGAAGAATCAATCATGATCGTCCTTCTTGAGGTATTTGCTTGTTTTCTTGGATGAATTTGGCCATTTTGCAACAATGGCTCTAATTTAGGGTCTTTTATTTATTTGTTTATTTTACCATGTTTTGCTTTATTCTTTGGTGCTTTTGGCACATACCTACTATGAGACGGGCACTGAAAAAGTGCAGGGGTACAAATAAAAGTGAAAAGCACAGTCTCTATTCTTTTTTGTTTTGTTTTGTCTTTCTCCCAATTACTTGTCAAGACAATTTTTAGCATTTTTTATAAGATTTTGAGTTCCAATTTTTTTTCTCTTCCTCCTTCCCTTCCCCTCTTCCTAAAATGGTTGGCAATTTGGTATAGGTTATATATGTGCTATCATATGGAACATATTTCCATATTAGTTACAGTTGTGAAAGAAGAAACAGATCAAGACGAAAAAGGTAAAAAAAGAATGCTTTGATCTGTGTCAAAAAGTCTTTCAGTTCTTTTTTTTTTTGCTTTTTTTTTTTTTAGAGGGGGGAAGGTAGGGCAATTGGGGTTAAGTGACTTGCCCAAGGTTACATGGCTAGTTTTTGTGTGAAGTGTCTGAGGCTGGATTTGAACTCAGGTCCTCCTAACTCCAGGGCTGGTGGGGCTCTATTCACTGCACCACCTAGCTCTTTCCCCCCTTCGGTTCTTTGTGAGTCCTTTGTACTTGTCTTGGATCATTGTGTTGTTGAGAAGAGTTGGTCATTACATAGTGTTGCTGATACTGTGTACAGGGTTTTCCTGGTTTCACTCATTTCACATTACGTCAGTTCTTACAAGTCTTTCCATATTTTTCTTAAATCTGCCTGTTTGTCATTTCTTATTACACAATATTATTCCATTACATTTATATACTACAACTTTTTTAGCCATTCTCCAACTGATGGGCATCCTCTCAGTTTCCAATATTTTGCCACCACAAAAAGGGCTGCTATAAATATTTTTGCTCGTGTAGGTCCTTTCTCCTTTTTCATCATCTCTTTGGGATACAGACCTAGTAGTGACATTGCTGGATCAAAGGGTATGTACAGTTTAGTTGGCCATTGGGAGCAGTTCCAAATTTCTCTCAATAATGATTGGATCAGTTCACAACTCCACCAGCAGTGTATTAGTATCCCAATTTCCCCACATCCTCTCCAAAATTTATCATTTTCTTTTTTTTTTTTTTGTCATATTAGCCAATCTGATAGGTGTGAGGTGGTACCTTGGAGTTGTTTTAGTAAGCATTTCTCTAATCAAAAATGATTTAGAGCATTTCTTCCTATGCTTATAGATAGCTTTGATTTCTTCATATGAAAACTGCCTGCTCATATCCTTTGACCATTTATTGTTTGGGGGAATGACTTGTATTCTTATGAATTTGACTCAGTTCTTTATATATTTGAGAAATGAGGCCTTTATCAGAGATAATTGCTGTAAAGATTGTTTTCCAGCTTTCTATTTTCCTTTTAATCTTGGTTACATTGGTTTTATTTGTGCCAAAGCTTTTTTTCTTTTAATGTAATCAAACTTATCTATTTTACATTTTGTAACACTATCTCTTTTTTGGTCATAGATCTGACAGGTAGTCTATTTTCTTCTAATTTATGTCTAAATCATTTACCCCTTTTGACCTTATCTTGGTATAGAGTGTGAGATTTTGGTCTATACCTAGTTTGTGCCTTATTGTTTTCCAGTTTTCCCAGTGGTTTTTGTCAAATAATGAGTTCTTATCTCAAAGACTTGGGTCTTTGGTTTTATCAAACACTAGGTAACAATGGCCATGTGTCTTGTGCACCTAAACTATTTCGCTTATTTCTTACCACATGGTTTTGATGATTATTGCTTTATAACATAGTTTGAGATCGGGTATTACTAGGCCACCTTCCTCTGTATTTTTTTTTTATTAATTCTCTTGATATTCTTGACTTTTTATTCTTCTAGATGAATTTTGTTGTTATTTTTTCTAGCTCTATAAAATAATTTTTTGGTAATTTGATTGACATGGCACTAATAAGTAAATTAATTTGGGTAGGATTGTCATTTTTATTATATTAGCTTGGCCTACCCATGAGCAGTTGATGTTTTTCCAATTGTTTAGATATGACTTTATTTGTGTGGAAAGTGTTTTGTAATTGTGTTTATATAGTTTCTGGATTTGTCTTGGTATGTAGACTCCCAAGTTTCTTATATTGTTTATAATTATCTTAAATGCATTTTTTCAATCTCTTGCTGTTGGGCTTTGTTGATCATATAAAAAATGCTGATGGTTTATGTGGGTTTATCTTATATTCTGCAACTTTCCCAAAGTTGTTAATTATTTCAAGTATTTTTTTTAGTTGGTTCTCTAAATATAGCATCATATATGCAAAGAGTGATAGTTTTGTTTCCTTGTTGCTTTATTCTAATTCATTCAATTTCTTTTTCTTCTCTGATTGCTAATGCTAACATATCTAGTACAATATTGAATAATAGTGGTGATAATGGGCGTCTTTGATCTTATTGGGAATGCCTCTAGCTTATTCCTGTTACCAAAAATGTTTTACTGGTGGTTTTAGATAGATGCTGCTTATCATTTTAAGGAAAGCTACATTTATTCCTATGTTCTCTGGTATTTTTAATATGAATGAGTGCTGTATTTTGTCAGAATCTTTTCCAGCATCTATTGAGATGATTATATGCTTTCTGTTGGTTTTGTTATTGATGTGTTCAATTATGTTGATAATTTTCCCAATATTGAACCAACGCTTCATTCCTGGCATAAATTCCACCTGCTCAGAGTGTATGATCCTTGTGATATATTGCTCTAATCACCTTGATATTATTTTGTTCAATTTTTTTCCATCAATATTCATTAGGGAAATTGTTCCATAATTTTCATTCTCTGTTTTAGCTCTTTCTGGTTTAGGTATCAACATGATATTTGTGTCGTAAAGGGAGTTTGGTAGGACTCCATTTATTTTTCCAAGCAGTTTATAGAGTTTTGGAATTAATTGTTCTTTAAATGTTTGATACAATTTACTTGTGAACACATCTGGCCCTGGGAATTTTTTCCTATGGAATTCTTTAAGGGCTTGCTCAATTTCTTTTCCTAAAGTGGTGTTATTTAGGTATTCTGTTTCCTGATCTATTATTCTAGATAATTTATCTTTTCATAAATATTCATTGGTTTTGCTCAGATTATCTTATTGGTTGGCATTCAGCTGGACAAAGTATTTCCTGATGATTGCTTTGATTTTTTTTCTTCATTGGTGGTGATTTCACTTTTTTCCATTTTTGATACTGGATATTTGGTTTTCTTTTTTTTTTAAAGTCAAATTAACCAATAGCTTATTTCCCCCACCTAAAACCAGTTCATAGATTTATTTGTTAATTCAATAGTATTTTTCACTTTTACTCTTATTAATCTTACCTTTGATTTTCAGGATTTCCATTTTGGTGCTCAATATAGGATTTTATATTTTTCTAGGTTTTTTTTTTTTAAGTTGTATGCACAATTCATTGAACTGTTCTTTCTTTATTTTGTAGATATAAGAATTTGTGGAAATAAAATTTCCCATAAGTACTGCTTTGGCTGCTTCCCATAAATTTTGGAATGTTGTTTCATTTATGTTATTCTCTTTAATGAAATTATTGATTTTTACAATTTGTTCTTTGAATCACTTATTCTTTGGGATTAGATTATTTATTTTCCAATTAATTTTCTTTTTTTTTTTTTAATATGGGATTCTTTATTAAATTTTTTTGAGTTACATCTTTTCTCCCCGTCTTTCCCCCGCCCACCACCCCAAAACAGCCATCCCAGTATTTCCCCCCTCCCCCAGTCTATTCTCTCCTATGTCACTTT
>CM053581.1:565733452-565748455 GCA_028627135.1 Pseudochirops cupreus
AAAATGGAAGCAGATAGCAGAATAGATTAAAACCCAGAATGCTGCAATATGTTGTTTACAAGAAACATTTGAAGCAGGGAGATACACACAGGGTAAAGACAAAGGACTGGAACAAAATGTATTATACTTCAGCTGAAATAAAGAAAGTAGGGATAGCAATTATGACAAAGAAAAAGAAAAAATAGATTTATTTCAGTGGTTCTCAACCTTCCTAATGCCGCAACCCTTTAATACTCCTACCTGGGCATATCTGCATGTGGGCAGACCCCCCCTGAAGACAGATAGAGGAGCAGTGTCTCGGTTCCTAAGACCATCAGAAATACGTGTTTTCCAATGGTCTTAGCCGACCCCTGTGACCCCTGTGAAAGGGTTGTTTGACCCCCAAAGGAGTCGCAACCCACAGGTTGAGAACTGCTGATCTAGTTAAAAGAGACAAAGAAGAAAACTGTGTGTTCCTGAAAGGTACCATGGACAATGAAGTCATATTAGTATTAAACATATATGTATCAAATGGCATAGAGTTTAAATTTTTGAAGAAGGTGAATAAGTTACAGGGGAAAATAGATTATAAAACTATATTAATGGAGGACCTCAGCTTTTCTCTCTCAGAACTAAATAAATCTAACTGCAAAATAAACAAGAAAGAAGTTAAGGGGGTGAATGAAATTCTGGAAAATTTACATATAATAGATCTCTGGAGAAAACTGAATGCTTTTCTCAGTAGTGTGTAACACTTACGCAACAATTGACCATGTATTAGGACACAAAAACCTCACAAAGAAATGAAGAAAAGCAGATTTCAGAAAAAAAATGAAAAGATTTTTAAGAACTGAAGCAAAGTGAAATGAGTAGAACCAGGAGAATATTATACATAGTATCAGCAACATTGCGTAATGACAAACTATAGATAACTCAGCTCTTCTCAGCAACACAATGATCCAAGGGAAGTAAAAAGTAGTCACAAAGGAAAATACAATCCACATCCAGACAAAGGATGCAGATGAAAGCACATTTTTTCCACTTACCATATTCTTTTTTGTAGTATTTTTCTTTTTAGTCTGTTTCTTTTTTCACAACTGTGATTAATATGGAAATGTTTTACATGATCGTGCATGTATAACCTATATCAAATTGCCTACCATTTTTGGAAGTACGGAGGGAGAAAAATCTGGAACAAATTGTCTTGATATGTAATTGTGAAAAATAAAATACTATAAAAGATAGAGGTACCATGTACCCTCAGACATATAGGGGACTTGACTGAAGAAGTTTAAACTGCTTTCCCTTATATCCACAACGTCATAATAAATACCCTACCTCACTTGAAACTGACAAGGAAGGAGGTTAAGGGATGAGCGAGTCATCTTTTAGTACGCATCCTGAGTTTTGCTTTCATCACCTCCCTAGTCATCAGCTTTTCAATCAATTTGAAGACTTTCTGTTATTATGTATTATCAATCACTGAGTCACACATGGCCACAAAACACAACCCTTACATTTCCATACGGTTGTATTGAATATAAACAGAGGATATCCACCTGTGTATGGTTGAAAGATTGAAGTATCAATCAGGAAATATCTGTACATGTTTCAAGGACTGGCCCTCATGTCAATCCACCCATACCCCACATCAGTGGGGTGAAAAAAATGAACACCTTAAAACCTAGTTCCTAATAAGGTCCACAACGCCCTGGAGTTAGAATAGCAGTATTCTTTCTTCTTGACAGATTTTAACATCTATGTAGCTGTGCTTGTTGCAGATGTTACTGAGTCTATGCGATATAGTAACGAACCAAATGAGCTGGAAACACTAGAAAGCCCAATTATCCAACCCACTGACGATCCATAATCCCGAACAATGAACGTCACTCTGCATGCCTCACTCATTTAACTTCATTGTAACTCTTCTTGGCACCCAAGTGGCATTAATGTGCTAACTCTTGGGTAGCAATTAACAAACTGTGGCAATTGCTAACCTTTGTGAAGTTCATTCTGTAGGGAAAGGAGGGGCTGAGGGTGGTTGACTGCTTTGTGTGTTTCCTGGTGACATTTGGCTCTGGGGAGATGATTGAGATTCTCTTCCCTGAAAAACCTCATCAATTGCTAGAGCAGAAAGGAACTCAGAGAACCTCTAATTCCATGCACTTATTTATAGATGAAAAGAACTGAGGTTCAGAGAGGATAAGCAACTTGCTGAAGGCCAAAAAGCTAGTTGGTAACAGAGCTAGGACTTAAATTTGGATCTCCATAACTAGACTAGTCCAACATACTTTCCATCAAGCCACTCCTTAAGTTAAACACAAAAACAAGTTGAATAAATGAATTATGACTCATATATTTTTTATTTTTTCTTAGTTTCATTTTTTGGAAATGGTTTGATGGCATTTAAAAAGTCAGTTCTCGGGGCGGCTAGATGGCTCAGTGAATAGAGCACCAGCCCTGGAGTCAGAAGGACCTGAATTCAAATGTGGCCTCAGACACTTGACACAGTTACTAACTATGTCACCTTGGGCAAGTCACTTAATCCAAATTCCCCTTCCTTCCCTCCAAAAAGCAAAAAAAAAAAGTCAATTCTCAGGGGTCAGCTATTGGCATGGTGGATAGAGCACTAGCCCAGAAGTCAGGAAGTTCAAATATGACCTCAGACACCTGACAGTAACTGTGTGACCTTGGGCAAGTCACTTAACCCCAATTGCCTTGTCTCCAAAAAGCAAACAAAAAAGTCAATTCTCAATTTCTTTCCTTCCTGACCCCGCCCCTCCATAGAATCCTCCCTCAAAAAGAAGTAGAATACAAGCTTTTTGATGGCTGTGACTATCAAACTTTTGTCCTTATATCCCTAGCACCTAATGTAGCACAGTGATTGGTGTATTTGTTGTTCTGTCACTTTAGTCATGTCCAACTAACTGTTTGTGACCCTATTTGGGGTTTTCTTGGCTGAGATACAGGTGTGGTTTGCCATTTCCTACACCTCATTTTACAAATGAAAAAAGTGTTTCCTGTTGGTTGGTTGCTTGAAATATGTTTAATCCTAATGAAAGTAATCCATTGGTCACCTCTGTCAAGGCATCACTTATTACATACCTGTAGTATTCCATCTCCAATGAGAGAAACAAAATATATCTTACAGTTGGTTCCTTGACGTAACGACTGCTTACTGAACTCATCAGAGTTCTTAGGTTTTTATATTTTGTATTGTTTTATATTATTGTTTTCTTTTACACTATCATGACATTGTTTCCTCCATTCTGCTATTCTGCTTACTTCACTCTGCATCAGCTCACACAAGTCTTTAAATATTTTTCTTAAATCTTCATATGTTTTTCTTAGAGTGTAATGATCAAATACAATTGTGGGTAATAGGATCATACATTTTAGGGTAGAAAGGACCTTAGAACTAGTCTAATCCACTTGTTTTCTAAATCAAGAAACTCAGGCCTGTAGAAGTAGTGATTTGACTAAGGTCACCTAAGGAATAAGTGACAAAGACAGGAGTTTCGCTCAAGTCCTCTAACTCCAAAGCTAGTGATATTTCATTACATTCTTATAACACTATTTGTCCAGGTATTTCCCTATTGATAGGAAGTTGCTTGCATTCTATTTCTTTGCTATTACTAAAAATTGAAGCTGCTGTTTTTCCAGAATGCATTTATTTGCTCTTGAATGACTTTCCTGTCATTTTCTCTTTTTACTCTAGTGTTAGAAAGCCTTTTGAATCTTTAGGCATATATCCACATTGTTAAAGGAAAAAAAAACACTATGGACTCCAACTCATTGACAAAGATTTCAAAAGCTGAGCTTTCTTCATTGCCTCTAGCAATGTGATCTGGAAAATTTTGACTGGCAAATGTTAGGTATGTTACCATTAACACAGTGCCCAGTGCAAAAAATGACAGGAATTGTAATGACTGGAATTATTGTTTGAAAGTAGTCCTGGAGGCGGTATTAAGATGGTGTTCTTTTTTAAACCTTTTGAAGAAGAAAGCAAGTTATCCAGAGGAGAGCAATATGCTTTGGGTTACAGAAATGACCTCATCAATATTTATGATATAAATCCGGGAAGCTGTGGTTTGGGCACCTGGGCTTTAGGAGAACCACCTTCACTTTGTGACTCCATGGAAAGTTCCCCTTGGGTTTACTGATTCTTATTGAGGGAGATGAGGCATGGAAACCTGAAGCATGGTCAATGATGTATGGTCTGGTCCTGCTGCTTCTGTTGTGTGAATTCCATTCTTGGAGAATCACAAGGTTTTGAATGAGTTTGTGTGCTGCCTTGGTTCATAGAACGGAAGGAGCCTCAGGGTCAGTGTAGTCCAACCTCCTCATTGTACAGCTGAAGAAACTTAGATCCAGGGCAGTTAGGTGATTTGTCAAAGGTCTCACAGGTAATAACCATGATAGGTAGTATTTGAATTCAGGTCCTCTGACTCCAGAGTCAATATTCTTTTGGCATAGAGCAGGTACTTCATATATGTTTTCGAATTGATTTGAATTGACATATTGATCTATATAAGGAAACTAAGGGCCATAGAGGACCTGGTAAGGATTTGCGCGTTTTGGTTGAATAGTGACATTCCTGAAGCCCACATAATGTTACTCTGATTCATTGCTTTGAGTCCCACAAGGTTGCTGTGAATACAAATGGTGTTTCTGGTGTTTCTTAGTTGCTGAAAATACAGAATGAGAATGAAACCTCTTTGAGTTAGACTTTATCTTTTAATCTTTTCAATTTGTTTATTTACTTTTAGTTTACATGATTCAGTTCCAGAATCCCTTGAGTTTCAAATTTTCTCTCCTCTGTCTCTGCTCCCCCCCACCCCCGTCCCCCATGGCGGCATGCAATCAAGTATACGATCTGCAAATACTTTCATATTGGACATTAGTCTGGTTGTATAGAAGGGTTGTGACCAATGGAGTAAACAATGGGAAAAAGGAAACAAAACCAAACATGGAAAAGAATGATAGCATGTAGACTGCTTCAGTCTCCATTTAAACTCTGTTCTTTCTAGATCTTTCTTTGAATGTAAATGTCTCCTTCCATCCTGATACTTGTAGGGTTGTCTTATAACTTTGCATTGCTGAGAAGATTCCAGTTTATCAAGGTTGGTCGTCACACGTACGATGTGTCTGTGATTGTGTACAAGTTTTTCCTGGTTCTGCTCTTCTCACTTAGCATCAGTTTGTATATGCCTCTCCAGATAAATATGAAGTCTATCTCCTCTCCATTTCTTATAGCACAGTAGTATTCCATTACATTCATATACCACTACTCGTTTAGTCATTCCCCAATTGATGGGCATCCCCTTAATTTCCAGTTTTTTGCCACCATAAGCTGCAATAAATATTTTTGCCTTAATTTCTCCTTTAGGAATGTAGATGCTATACCACTTGGTGCATAAATGTTTAGTAATGATATTGCCTCATTTTCAATGGTGCCTTTTAGCAGGCTGTAGTTTCCTCCCTTATCTCTTTTAATTAGATCTATTTTTACGTGTGCTTTATCTGAGATAAGGATCGCTACCCCTGCTTTTATTTGCTTTAGCTGAAGCCTGATATATTTTTCTCCAGCCTTTTACCTTTACCCTGTGTGTATCCCCCTGTTTCAGATGTGTTTCTTGTAAACAGCATATTGTAGGATTATGGTTGTTAATCCATTTTGCTATCTGCCTCAGTTTTATGGGAGAGTTCATCCCATTCACATTCACAGTTATGATTACTATCTGTGTCTTTCCCTCTATCCTGTTCCCTCCCCTGTTTATACTTTTTCCCTTTCTCTCTTCTTAAGAGTTTTCCATCCCCACCTCCCTCAGTATTCCCTTCTTATCTGTCTCCCTCCCTTTTCCTACCCTTTTCCTTTACTACTTCTTCCCTCCCTTCTAACCTCCGCCCCCCCTTTCTTGGCCCTTCTCCCCTTCTACTGCCTGTAGGATATGATCAATTTTTATACTCAATGTTGTATGTTATTTCTTCCTCGAACGAAGATTGATAAGAATAGATCTCATGCAGTGCTCTTCTCCCTGCCCTCTTTCCCTCTATCATGATAAGTTTTATGTCGCTTGTGGATAGAGTCCTATCTTTGACTGGTTATGTTATTCTCTCCTTACACCAGAACCAGTGAGAGAGTAGCTCATATAATGGTCACCTCCCTCCCTTCTTTCCCTCTACTATATTGTTTTTATGCTTCTTTGTGTAGCATAATTGACCCTCTTCTGCTTCATTCTTTCCTCTTCTTCTATTGCAGTCCTTTAATAAGGATTTTTATCATCATTTTGCATAATTTAAACCCACACCCTCTATTTATCTATATCCCTTTTAGATGTTGCTGTAGGTATAGAGTTCATGATATTAACAGATATCAGCTTCCCATATAGGAATATAACAGTTTGCTCTTGTTAAATAACAAGCTATGTGTATTTTTTTTTTCCTTATTTACCTGTCTATGTCTCTTCTGGGTCTTGTAATTGGAGGTTGAATTTTCCATTGAGCTCTGGCTTTTCCATCAGGAAAGTCTGGAATTCTGTTATGTTACTGAATGACCATCTCCTTTCCTGGTAGATTATACTCAGTCTCATTGGATAGGTGATCCTTGGTTGTAGCCCGAGCTCTTTTGCCTTGCAAAAGATCATATTCTAGTTTCTCTGATCTTTCAGCGTTGAGGGTGCCATATCCTGTGCGATCCTCAATGTGGTTCCGCAATATTTGAATTGTTTCTTTCTGGCCGCTTGTAGTATTTTCTCCTTTACCTGATAGTTCTGGAGTTTGGCCACAATGTTTTGCAGACTTTTAAATTTGGGATCTCTTTCAGGAGGTGTCTGGTGGATTCTCTCGATTTCTATTTTACCCTCTGGTTCTAAGATCTCAGGGCAGTTTTCCTTGATAAGCTCTTGGAAGATATTGCCCAGACTCATTTTTTCATCATAATTTTCTGGTAGACCAATGATTCTCAGATCTCTCCTGGATCTGTTTTCCAGGTCAATTATTTTTCCATTGAGATATTTTACCTCTTTTTCTAATTTTTCTGTCTTGATGTTTTGTTTGACTGATTCTTGGTTCCTCATAGAGTTTTGGCTTCAATTTGGTTGATTCTAGTTTTTAGCAAATTATTCTCCTCAGTTTTTGAAGCTTCTTTTCCATATGCTCAGATTTCATTTTTAGCTCACTCATTTTTCTTAAGGAGCTGTTTTCTTCATTGTAATATTTTTCTAATTTCGCAATTTGGTTTTTATTAGAGGTGTTGATTTTATCTTTTACCTCTCTGAACTGGATTTCAAAGTACTTTTTGAGCTCATCTAGGAATACTTTCTGTGCCTGAGACCAGGTGGGAGACCCTGTTAAAGCTTCAGCTGTGGGTGTGGAGTCAATACTCTCTTCTTCTGGGTTTAATTCCTCCCTTTCACCATAATAGGATTCCAGAGTCTTTGTCTTTGTAGCCTGCTTTCTTCCCATTTTGAGGCAGGACCTTAGCTATGCCCTTCCTCCGGGATTCCTAAGACTTTACTGCTTAGAATTTTCCTCTGAGGTAATAATTACTGTGTTGGATGGGTAGTCCTGGGAGTAGGTGCTGTCCCTGCCTGGAATTCTGTTATGTCAGGGCCCTGCCTTTGTCTCTTACCCCAGCTCAGTCCTATCCCTACCTTGTGGTGATAAGCCTGGGAATGGCCCTTGTGGTTGGTGGATTAGCAGGTTTAGTCCCGGGTTGTCCACCCTGGGCTTCTGGCTGTGTCCGTGGGTCCATCTCAGGCATGGCCTGTCTCTGTGGCATCTGGGTGCCTGGGTTAGACTTTATAATGAATTGTGGTGAACTGTGAACCATATGGTTTCCAACTCCACAATGTCTCCATCATAATTTTCCTCTCTCTACTTATACATCCACCATGCAAGTGAAGGTCTCCATTTCCTCTTGCTGATATTATTTCAATGGCTACATCATTGGGCTCCTTGTCTCAAGTTTCTTCCTGCTCCAGTCCATCCTCCCTACTGCTGAAAAATTATTTTCCTTATAGAAAAGTCTGATGATATGATTCTTTTTTCTCTATAAACTCTAGTGGTTCCTTGTTATCTAAGCTCCTCTTTTCATTTTCTAAAATCCATGAAAACCTGGCTCCAGACTATCTACCTTACTTATTGAACTATTACTCCTTCTTTAATATCCTGTAGTACTTATGCCCAAAGGCTATAAAACTATACATACTCTTTGACCCAACAACACCACTGCTAGGTCTGTATCCAAAAGAGATAAAGAAAAAAAATATTATTCATACAAAAATATTTAAAGCAACTTAAAGGTGGCTAAGAACTGGAAATTGATTAATTGGGGAATGACTGGACAAGTTGTGATATATAATTGTAATGGAATATTATTGTTCTATAAGAAACAATAAGCAGGATGATTTCAGAAAAACCTAGGAAGATTTATGTGGACTGATGCAAAGTGAAGTGAGCAGAACCAGAAAAACATTATACACAGTAAAGAACTGTTGTCTGAATATAGATTAAAGCATACTATTTTCACTTTCTCTGTCTCTGTCTTTGTCTCTCCCCTCCCTCCTTCCTTCCTTCCTTGCACAAAATGACCATGATAACACTCACATAACTTATATCGGATTGCTTACCATCTTGAGGGAGGGGGAGAAGTGAGGGAGGAAGAGAGATAATTTGGAACTCAAAACCAAAAAAAATATTAAAATTGTGTTTATATGTAATTGGGGAAAAATAAAATATTATTTTAAAATGTCCTATAGTCCTGCCAAACTGGCCTTCTTTCTGTTTCTGACTTTTGATATTCCACCTCTAGGAACCTATACTGGCTATTTCCCCATGCTTGGAATGCACTCCCTCATTACTGTCACCTCTTAGAATCTTTTTCTTCCTACAAAATGCAATTTGAAAGTTACCTCCTACATTTAGCCTTTTCTGATCGCTCCCTTCATCTTCTAGGCCTTTCCTCCCCAACAATCTTGTATTTAAAGATTTTGTATTTATTTTACATGAATGCTTGCATATACTTATGTATTTGCTGTCTTTCCCATTAGAATGTAAGCTCAGGGAGAGTAGTGACTTTTTCTTCCCTTGTATATATATTCCCTGCTTCTTGCACAACACCTAAATATAGCAGGTACTTAATAAATATGTTGATTGATTCACCAGTTTTTGTTTGTCATTTTCAAAGAGGACCAATGACATCATTGGGTGATGTCATGACTCAAGTGTGAATTGCATTTAATGAGGCAAAGTTAAACTTTCATCAGTCTCTTCATTCCTGAGTTATCAGATTCTAGTGGAAAGACAAAAGTCAAGACAATTGTCAATGGCCTGGGTTGCTTGGCATCTTTAATGTCTAACCAAGCTCTAAGCACTGCAAAGCCCCTGCTTCAGCTGCCTTCCTGGCTGTTGGAACAAATTGTCCTCATTCACTCATTCTGCTGGGGGAAGTCTTCCCATGTTTGAGGTAGTCACCACTCTAATTTACTGATGAGTTTGAGGCCTACAGTTACCCTCAACCTAGTTTAGCCCAGCTGCTAAGATGGTTTTACCAGGGTGTGGCTGTTGTACATACTATAGCTTCTTGGAGCCACAGGTGACAGTTGGGTGAAGGTGGACACCAAGGATGGATGAGCAACCCTGAGAAAGGCTTAGCAAGCCCTCACAGCAAAGTTGCTAGCCTTCCCTGAATACCTCATTTACCATATTGATCAGTACTTAGACTAGGATTATAGGCTTATTCATTGAGAGATGGAAATGACCTTGGAGGTCCATGAGTCTAATCTCTTCATTTTACAGATGAGGAAACCAAGGCCCAGATAGTAATTTCCCCAAAGTCACATCGTTAATAATTGGCAGAGCCAACACTCAATAGGTGCTATAACCCCTACACTTATTATTCTTTTCAAACACAACTTAAACTGGCTGTTAGTGTCTTCTTTTATGACTTCATGTATTGAATAGACCTTCCTTAATCCAAGACCCCAAAGAAATTCACCACAGTGACTCGAGTTTTTTTCAGCAGTATTTATAACCAACAATTGCTTCATATTGAAAATTGAGTAATCTTTTTGTTGTTTTACTTGTATCTGACTCTTGTGCCCCTGTTTAGGGTTTTCTTGGCAAAGGTGCTGAAGTGGTTTGCCATTTCCTTCTCCAGCTCATTTTTACAGATGAGGAAATTGTTGCAAACAGGGCTAAGTGACTTTCCCAGGATCATGCAGCTAGTAAGTGTCTAAGGCCAGATTTGCATAATCTCAGTCTTTTTTTTTTTAATGACCAGAAGCTGTGAATCAACTCTACCATGGGTCAGTGGCTATCACTTGTCTAGAAGAAGGCTATGGATGTAACTAGATTATCAAGGGGCATTTTTTGCTTGTTTGCATTCTAATTATTCATTTTACCTATGAGCCAAGAGACAACGACTGTTAAATATATCTTTAAGCATTTTGCTTAGCACCAAGTAAGGTACTTTCCCTTCCTAGATAAATCCTTTGTTCCGGAAACCCCAATGACTATCTGACCAATAACACCTATTGGCTGCCTATGGATGTCTTTATGGTCAGTGGGCCATAGCTATAACTGTCTTGTGTCCTTTTGTATTGTTTTGTTTGTTTTCTGAAGAACTGGTTTCCTTTTGCCATCTCTGCACCAGGGGAGCTAGGAAAACTGGAGCTCCCATGTGAGCGCTAAGGCCAAGTACCATAGCAAAAAAGGACCATTGGCAAAGAATGGGAGATAAAAACCTCCACAGTATTCTATTCTCTAGAAAAGTAATAAATAACCCAAGAAATGAAGGGCTAGAGAACAATTTGGATTTCCGTTTGTAGTTTTATAATGAATCAAAGATGGATCCCTTTTCACCTTACTTTTTCATCACTTTTTTTTGCTTTGAAATCAGATTCATTTCAAATATATCCTTTGCTCTTTCCCTGTATAAATAGTCCTTTCCCTTATTCCTTGTAAAAACAAGAGAGGAAGGGAGGGAGGAGGAGGGAGAGAGAGAGACAAAGAGAGAAAAGAGGAAGAAAGAAGAACTAAGAAAGAGGAGGAAAAGAGATGAGAGAGATGAGGGAGAAAGCAAAATAATATGGGAGGAAAGAATAGAAAGGAAGAGATGGAAAAGGAGGGGAAAGGAAGGGAATGGAAGGGAAGAGAAGAGAAGAAAAGAGAAAAAATTAAAACTAGCAAACATATCAATCATGTCTGGCATTATATGCAGACCGTCACACTCACAGCCCTCTATCTGTACAGAGTAAAGATGGAGGTATATTTTGTCATTTCTTCTTTAGCACGAGGTTGGTCATTTTCATTCAGTTCCCATTAATTCATTTCAATTAATTGTGATTACTGCTTTTTCCATTGTTGTCATCATGTGTGCATTGTTTTTCTGGTTCTGCTTACTTTACTTTTCACCATTTCTTGTCTTCCTATACTTCTCTGAGTTCTTTATATTCATCATTTCTTACAGTATAATAATATTTTATTATATTCATAGTACATAATTTATTCAGCTATTCCCTAGCTGATTCTCCTTACATTTCAAATAGTCACTTGTACATTGTTTTAAACTACTTTCCAATTTTCATGAATTTTCCAAATTTGTCATGTTATGATTTAAGCCTCAGATAATGTGAACTTGTTCTAATTCAGCGTTTAGTAGCTTATCTCTTTGAAAAGCAGCTGTGTAATCTGTGAATGGGTTAACATAGACAAAGCTGACACTTGGGGGTAGTGTTTTCTCCACTTTGACCTCTTCAGCTTATTTTGCTTTCATCCAGAATTTTCTCTGTGAATCCAGAAAATAGCTCAAATATAGCTCGTCTAGGTCTCCACAAATGGACATTAAAAGGTACCCAGTTTCTGTGCAAGAACTCAGGGTAACAATGAATAATGGGTATAGAATTGTTCCTTCTTTTTTTAACCCCACAGAAAATGTAGAAAATAGGAATCACTTTCAGTATTCTTAAAATTTTCAATGTAATTGTCCTCCTTTTCTTTGGAGGGGAGGAAGGCAGGGCAATTGGGGTTAAGTGACTTGCCGAAGATCACAGGGCTAGTTAAGTGTTAAATGTCTGAGACCAGATTTGAACTTAGGTTCTGCTGACTCCAGGGCTGGTGCTCTATTCACTGAACCACTTAGCCTCCCCCAATTGTCCTCCTTTTCTTGTGAGTCCTACCTTACTCCAGGGGTCTATATAACATCCTGACCAGATAGCTCCTAAATGAGCACTTTTAAGTGTTTTCTATTTACTAGCCAATATGCTAAAATCTGGGGATATAAAGAAGTCAAGAATGTGATCCACAAGGAGCTCCCATTTGAATGGAGAAGATACAGCACCACTATGTTGGACAGCACCCTATGCTTTGGACCCTTCTCAGAAGAGAAATGAACTAGGGGATGTTAAAGAGGCACATTCTTCTGCTCTTCCATTCTCTGCTTTAGCAAGAAACCCATAAAAGTCTCTGAGATTAGGATCTCAGTCTCCCATAGCCTTCCTCCTCTGGGAAAAGGGAACTTGCTAAACAGCCAACTCCTTTTCATCAGACCTGTGTGGAGAGAGAAGTTTAGGACTTTTGCTTTTCCATATTGGGACTCAGACCTTCCCAACTCCTGCTTCATGGGTTAGCATGGGATCCTGAATCCAAGATTCCTTTGTCCTTCTCCAGAAACCTTGGATCAGGATAGGAGGGTCTAACAGGGGTGTGGAACCTATGACCTCAAGGCCACATGTGGTCCTTTGGGTCTTCAAGTGCAACCCTTTGCCTGAATCCAAACTTCACAGAACAAATCCCCTTAATAAAAGGATTTGTTATATAAAACTTGGACTCAGTCAAAAGGCCACACCAAAGGACTGAAAGGCCACATGTGGCCTTGAGGCCACAGATTCCCTACCTCTGGCTAGGAATTCTCCTGGAACTCAGTATTGTCTAGAGGTGATATTGTACCCTTCCATAGAGATATGTCCTGTTTGGTGATTCTTGTGATGAGGAATTATTTTGCCAACAGTAATTGAGGCTATTGTGGGCCTTATAAGAAGCCCGTCCATTCTCATTTTTATTTATGATAATACGAATAAGAACCAGACCTGTGATTTCATTGGCAGAAAAAATCCTTTTCTATCAATAACTTCAGCACTCACTGCAATTTTTAGTTGCTGAGAGTTGTCTAGAGCCCTGAAAGCTTGACCAGGGTCTGCCCACTGACTTGTTTAGGGGTCACACAGCCAATGTATGTGAATTAGGATTGAATCCAGGTCTTTTGGCTTCTGAGAATAGGTGTGTATCCAATGCGCTGTCCACTCCCAACCATTCCCCTGCCCACAATAACAACCCAACAAAGATGACCCCAAGCCAACAATAACCATCACAAACCAAAATCACAAACCACAACTACTACACACCCCACCACCAAAAATGGTGGAAGCAGCAGAAGCTGACATTTAGTGAACTATTTACTTATTTATTCCAAAATGCTCCCCTTTGGTTCTCCCAACATTCCTGTGAGTTAGACATCCCATTTATCATTGACCCCATTTTGACAATGAAATTATGGTTCGTAAAGTTTAAGTGACTTTTCCATGATCTCTCAGCTACTGGGTATTAGAAGCTCTATGCCAGCCTAGGACTTGTTGTCTCTAAATGTTGTAATCTATATATCACCTTTCCTTGATGTATTTTGTCTTTTAGAATACAAACATTTCTTCCCAGTGAACATTCATTTGCAACAAAAACATGTAAGCAAAACCAATCAGTATTGTGACCCCATCTGACATCATATGCGACATTCTATTCTTGTATACACTTCCCACCCCTACACTCTCCCCCAAACACAGACGAAAAGTATTTATCACCTGTCATCAGGAACCAAGATTTTAACTCTTTCTTTTGTATAGTGATTGTGAGTAGCACCTTTAAAGTTGGATATTTCAATGGAGCTGCTCATGCGTGTTCTATTTTTGCTCCAAGATAATATTAAAGTCAAGAAAAATCAACTCTGCATTTTCCCCCTCTAGAAAGGTGATGAAATTAGATACTTTAAAACTATATGTTTTATCCCACACTATCACATGTCTGTGATTTTCACAATTGTAGTCTCGTATTTTCTCCTAATTAAATCAGATATTTCCATATTCCCTTATAGGATATATGTGTGCGTTTGTTTAAAAAAATAAAATTTGACCTTTGTGGAAAAGAATTTGATGATGACATTGAAAATAATCTGCAAAAATTATTTGACTTTTTTTTCAAATTGAATTATTTTCTTATTGGAAAAGGAAAGCCAATTGATATTTTAAATAGAGAATGAAGAATAAAGTTCCTAATCATCAATAATAATCCTCATAATAACTATTAATAACCATCAGTATCATGATAACCACAAATATGAACACGGTGATTATGATAATTTTTATTACTTTGAAAGGCATGCATTCAAATTTCCACTATAATTCTGTCTACCTCCATGAATCAATAAGGCCAAATTGGGGCATTTTTTAAAGTGAATTTAGTGAAAAAAGCATATTGTGTTACAATGGTATTATTATTATGTTAAATTAAAAACAGTCTAATATTGGAACCAACATGAGCATTAGTTTAACATAGATGGAATTAAAGTACTGAAGTGGAATGGTGGTTAGAGTGCTGAAGCTGGAATCAGGAAGGACTGAGTTCAAATCCTGCCCTGGTCATTTATTATCTGGGTGGTCACAAGCAAGTCATTTAAAGTTTATCTAGTCATTTTCTTCGTGAGGATAATAATACCCACTTCCAAGGATTGTTGTAAGGATCAAGTGCATGCTAAGCAAATTTTTCTCCCTCTGGAACTATTGGCAGGTAAGATTGAAAGCCAGTGTTTGGTATCAATAGGGCAGAGAGTAGGGGGCGGAGCCAAGATGGCTGCGTAGAAGCAGCAACATATCGCAGCTCTCACATAGCCACCCCAAAATACCCATAAAATAGGACTCTAAACCAATCCTGGAACTCCAAAACGCACACAAAGATACTTCCCACTAAAGTCAG